>CM073471.1:61057500-61657500 GCA_037074535.1 Gleditsia sinensis
ATAACATATCAAACACATAGATATTTACATCTTGTTTATTTTGGTTGACCAATTCTGGAGATACAGGTGCGGGTGGTTGCACCTTCACCGGGATCTGAGCCAACTCAACCACAAACATCTTATTTGATTCTGAAATCTGCCCAACATAAAGTAACTCGATCCAATGTGCACTAAGAGCCAGAGCCTTAGAAACAAAAGCTGCATAAATAATTTTCTGAACATGATATGGAAATATAGTGAGAATTAAATCCCAGTAAGTTCAACAATAAATTATCATTAGTAAAGCTCATCACGTCATGTTCAGCTGTATAAACTACAAAAAATATCTTTGGTCACATGAATGCATTATATCTATGCACATAAGAATCATACTGTAATGATATGTATGACAGGATTAACTATTTTCAAAATATCATATGATGGCCATCAACTTATTCTCATTTCAAGCTACCCCGGTCAGGGTGAGTATCCTTTACTCTCCGGTATGGGCTTTTCTAGCTCCGTCCGACATGGCCCACTTTCTCTTTCTTTTCTCATTATCATGATCATAACCGTTGGTAGGGCGTCCCCTACTGGTACACCACACGGATTGCCATGTGACCGTGCTCATTTCTTTTCTTTTCACAATGTTAGCCCAAAATATGCTTTCAATAACAAGTATGTTCATCAAAATATAACTATTACCATAAATCATTGGTAATTATGCCATGAACATAACCATTTCAAATATCACTTTATAAAATATGTCCATGTCAAAATTTCACACTTAAGATGGTAAGAAGTTCATACAATGGCAATGGCTATGGCTATACTAGTCATTTATTAAGATTCATCTTCTTTTTTAAATACTAATTTTATTCCTTTATTTTTCTTGATGCAGGTTTTCATCCTATCTAACCTTCTCTTACTAATCAGAGCATAACTCCCTCAATTTAACTCTGATGTAGGTGATCTTGGTGTCCATTTCAAGATAAAACAATTATCTAAAACTATTATGTTGAACATTGTAGCGAAAAAATTAAGAAACGAAGGTGATATTACTCCCTCAAAGTACAGGATAGTTCCTCTCGGATAGGTTCTGACCTTTACTGACTAATTAGACCATATCTCCCAAATTGGAACTCCAAATTGAGTTATTCCAGTTGGTAAAAATCCATGAGCCATATATCTATAATTGGTATCAGAGCAGGTCGATCCTAGATGGCCAGTGGGTGGATGGTTATCTGAATCGATCGTATAGTGTCTTGAGTATGTTGTGGTTGTGCTGTGTAGGGGATCAATGACTCATATAGGTAAGAAATTACTAGTGTTTCTTATCTATATGCCAAGGTGGTGTTATGACTACTGTTAAATTTTTTTTTTTGAAACTAACTATTAGGTTTGATCACCTCAATAGCAGCATAAATTTATTTTTTCCCACAGTAGGAAATGGCACCACCAAGGCGGAATCCAGCAAACAATGCGGTGGAAATCTTACACAACCTTGCCACAACAATTCGAGAATTTGGTATTGATTTACTCCTTAGAACCCAACTAGTATCTATATCCCCATATTAATATCAACTAAATTTAAAAAGAAAATTAGTTACAAGACTTGTTAGACAAGGGATTTAAATGCCCTAGTACTATTATTTGGAGTGCTCTAGTTCTATCTGTGAAAAAGAAAATGAATCATCAGGGAAGAATATGTTAGGATAGTTTCGGTAATTTAATTTCTGAGAATTATTGGTAGGGAATTAAAATAAATGGTTAACATAAGAATTAAAGATATATGTGTCACGAATTTTTACCCACTGGAATCATTCCATTTGGAGTCCATATGAGGTAGCTATGGTCTGATTAGTAGTCAAAGGTCAGAAAATGAATCATCAGGGAAGAATATGTTAGGATAGCTTCGGTAATTTAATTTCTGGGAATTATTGGTAGGGAATTAAAATAAATGGTTAACATAAGAATAATTCATGTGAAGTAGAAAAACTCTATATGAAGTGTCTATAGGTTAAAGCCCAATTACGGGTGGAGATACTAAACTTAGTAACTTTTGCTCTTAAATTAAGAAAAATTACTCTAATCCGATCTTCTTGAAATTTTAAGACCTTTACTTACTTTACAAAAATTTATCTTTCTTTAACATGTTTATTTCTAATATTTCCTCTTAGGTTTTCTTTCTTTACCTATTCCATTAATATTAGAACATTTCTATGCATATATGTAAGGTGAAGAATTTCTAAGGAAAATATCTAAAAAATTACGGGATGTTACATTCTTCCCCCCTTAAGAAATTTAGTCCCCGAATTTCAATCCATCCTACCACATGTAGGGAATGAAATTAAGGCATTATTCAGAGTTACCAAGCTTATTATCTAAATAATTAGAGATATCTTTTCTGTATGACATCTTTACTTTTTAATATGTCTAGTCACTTGAGTGATTTTGCCATATAACTTAACCATAAGGATTTCTTTCACTCATAAGTTCTTCAATTGATATCCTCTAGCCCGCATGGATATATCTATGGGTCGATATTAGAAAACACACATATAAAGGAACATATACACCTTCATATTGTGTAACTATCTTTTCTTATTCCAAACTTCTATCAAGTCAAATTTTTTTTTTCATATATCAACATCATCCCCTGAATATCATCATCTTAATCTATCATCTATTTTTATCCTCAATTCCTTTAATCAATATGTTAAACATACGTAGCAATAAATCCTTCAAACATTTAATAACGTTTATGTACCATTGACACATGTCTAATAATTCCAACTTACCTCATCACAGTAATTCTATACAAGCTTATTAACACCATTAAATTCATTGTCAAAAATTTCAATTATTTCTTCTATCATATCCAAAAGCACCTCATTCTAGCTTATGCCAATCCCATTTAATTCACCCAATCATTTCAAGAAGATTTGTGTTTTTTTTTCCTAACAATTACTCATACATGAATTCTCAATTCCACATAATATGTAACATGATATAGCAACATCCATGACCAATCATCAAAGTTCTAAGATCAAAATCTCATATAAATATTATGAGTTTCAAAGGTTTTCTTCAAAAAGAAATATTGTTAAACTTACCTGAAGCACTTAGTCCACTAGACTTCTCCTTCCTCTTTCTTCCTTTCTTCCTCTCCTTTCCTCACACTACCTTGCTTCTATTTTTGCTCTCCCTCACTTGGACAAAATTCTAATGTTGTAAGGGTGGGTTTTCTTATATAGACCACCAAATAATTCACCTTTCATGATCATGGGTCTACCTTATCACAATTAGGATACACTTTGTTGAATTTTTGGAAAACAAACAACTTATGTTCTTGTCTTCCTCTTCCTTAGTCAAGATATGCATAGAAAAAAGAGATTTGTATTTTGAAAATTATGATGATATGTTCTTAAGATATGGGGCAAGATTCCTTTGATTTAGGGATTCATTTCCTTTTTCTTTTGTCTTAATCAAGTATGATAGATTTACCTTTTTAAGTGGCAAATTTCTAGCCCTTGAATTTTTCTTACTTAACTAAAATTATTTGTGTAGGATAATGATGTTTTGTCATAATGCTATGTATTATTACCCACTTGTTAAAGTTATGAATGTAGGATATAGATGTTTTTGTCCTAAAGCCTTGTATTATTATGCCACTTGCCAAAATGATGGATGTAGAATCACACCACTTGCTAAATTTTTGTCTTAATGCCATGTCACTTAATCTTGATTACACCAATATTTCATCACTTTAATTTTATTTTTATTTTTATTTTTCCTCTTGGGTTTGGGCTCATTCTTGCCCATTTTCCTTACTTTGGTTAAAATTCTACCTTTCATAATGGGCTTGGTCACATTTTCATGATTTTTGGGCTACCGGTCCAATTTCTATATCCTAGTCCAAGTCTATGTTTTATTTCTTCCTTGGGCTATCCTATTGGCTTGCTAAAAATTCATGTGAAGTAGAAAAACTCTATATGAAGTGTCTATAGGTTAAAGCCCAATTACGGGTGGAGATACTAAACTTAGTAACTTTTGCTCTTAAATTAAGAAAAAATTACCCTAATCCGATCTTCTTGAAATTTTAAGACCTTTACTTACTTCACAAAAATTTATCTTTCTTTACCTAAGAATTTCACCTTTCTTTAACATGTTTATTTCTAATATTTCCTCTTAGGTTTTCTTTCTTTACCTATTCCATTAATATTAGAACATTTCTATGCATATATGTAAGGTGAAGAATTTCTAAGGAAAATGTCTAAAAAATTACGGGATGTTACACAACATGCTAAATTGACTATGCCTGTCAAAATAGTGTCATAACTATTGTCAAATAAATAACTCAATGTTGTAAAAGTAAAAATAATATTTATTTTGTACCTCCATATTTTGTACAACGGGTCTACAGTTGCATAATTAGATTTTGTGGCATGTGACGCTACATTCTAAGCACTTGGTGTTCCTATACTTTCTCCTTTACTTCACATCCTTCTCCTTATCATTTCTTTGATGCTTTTTGGGATGGTCAAGCTGTCTCTTGAATAGAGTAGGTAAAATAAGGGGACATTTGTTTTTCTCCAGTGCTCAAGACTTATAGTAGGTTGAATATAGGGCTTGTAAACCTGTCTCCATGTTTTAACTGAATAGTATGGATCAACATAATCTTCAAGCTTCAAGTTATGTGCCATACAAGAAATTGCGTGCTTACATGGTATTCCACTTAATTGCCATAAGTTACAAGAGCAAGTGCCATTATCTAGATTAACTGTAACTTTTAATGTTCTAGACTCCATCTCAAAGTTGTAACCATCTCAATCCCCTACCCAATGCGGAGTCTATTTAAAATTCTCTTTTTTCAATCTCTAATCTATCTTGAGCCTTATTACATATTGGCCCATTGCACCTCACTGCCTTTGCCCTTTTTTTGTTCATCTTCATCATAAGATACAATCTCATCTCTTCAGCCATTATTATTATAGGCTTGCTCCTATCTCAATACAATGTTGAATTGTTCATATGCATTGTTTAAAGTGGAGTCATTTTTGGAAAAATGACTATACCCAAACTTAGACCAAGATGAAGCTGGTATCTATTCTTCATCTATAGCCTTCATTCTCTCCATGTTCCTTGAGAAACTATTTGTAGTTATGCTACTTACGCATTCCCATAAAAGGTTTCTCATGTTAGCATTCTTCCATTTTTTACGGAAGTTTGTCCATAAATGCCTCGCACAAAATCCTTAGCGAACACCAGGCATCACTTCATGCATTGCGAGTAGCAATCCCTACAACATACGTAAAATTAAATGTCAAGTTAAAAATAAAAAATAGTTAAATTGCAATCATGCAAATGAAAAGGCAATGAGTTCTTACCTTTTGTTGATCAGTAATAAAAATTCATCCATACTCCCAATAGTCCCCTATATCCTCTAATAGTAGCTCTAAGAACCATTTCTAGGTGTCCTTTGATTCGGTGTTGACAAATGCATATGCAATCGTGAAGAAGGAATTATTTCCATCCATTGAACATACAACCAATAACTGGCCTCCATAATATCTTTTCAAAAAACATCCATCAAGTCCTAACTGGCCTTCATTGAACATGCATATGTAATCACAAAGGAAATGCTAATGCATGATGCTTTGCGGTACTCTAGGGACGAGGATTTGACAATTAGGGTGTTGTTCATCAGTGGTTTGCGTGACAGGTATAGTGGCTTGCGCTGTAGGCTCTTCGCAATACTGTGTGATGGGAAAACAAGGGACAGTTTTGGGGGAAGGGAGGGAGGCTCTGGGGGGAAGAAATGCTTACTTCTAGACTGTGTTTTGGGGATATTTTTGGCTGAGTCATTGATTATGTGGACAATGAGTAAGCAGTTAACATGACATATAGTCATTTAACATGCCACATCAGCTTAGAGATAATGGAGGGAGGGATTTGTTTGATGATTACTCAATTTGAGGACTAATGTGCTCACTAATATATATCTAAGGATTAATTAATAGGTTTGTGGTAAATTTAGGGATCAAAACATGTGTTTTGTTAAAAAATACAATTTTGACAAAAAAATTATATTTATAAAGGATACAAAAGGTTAGAAAGACAACTATTTTCTACTAGTTCTCTTGCATTAGGAGTTAGCTAGTTGTCTCGGCTCAAACAATGCTTTGAAGTTTTAAGTGGTCCTTGATTTTGGCTAATTAATGCTTCAAAGTTTAGGCTCAATTCCACGAGGCACAGTTGGAGGAGTTAAAGACAAAAATTAGGGATCAAATTCCTAATGACTTCATAAGTAATATGACACTTAATTAAAGTGGGTTGACTTTATTCAATGAAAATATTTAAGGTATATTTACCTAAGTATTTTTTTTAATAAATGGTAATAAATATATGTTACTTTAATAGTTCTAGTATGGGTGCCAATAACATGCATCTGATCCCAAAGGGGTAAGTAGAAAACCAACTTGATACAGACAAATTAGCTATTCATTTAAATGCAAGCATATACTGTTGTTATCAAATAATAATAAAATCTCTATAAGTGAGTATGGAATGTTGATCCCACAAGGATTGATATTATTGATTATTATACTTAAATTAATCATTATCTTAATTGAATAGTGTAAATAGAAGTTGATTCAAAATGTGAAAATAAAATACAATAATGTAGAAAGTAAAAGTAACTTAAACTCAGTCAAGTACTAAAGATTCTAAGAATTCTGATTTCACCATAATTAATCCACTTTGTATTTATCTATATCTTTAATCTTAAAATTATAATCCTAATTGCCAGTCAAGATACCCTAAATTATCTATTATTTTTTTCGAGATATAAAAGAAACACCTTTCAAATACTAACATACTATGTCTTCATGTGAATTACAACAAACAAATATTCATTAAGTTCTATAAATCTCAATTAAAACTGTATAGACCATGTATCTCTACCTTAGATGTAATCCATGATTCTTATACACTGCTCTAGACACATAAATTTCCTCTTGGTTTCATTAGGATTAACAAATCATCAAATTGTTGATTAGGCAATTAGAAGCATTATATACAATATATAAATTTAATTTAAGAAAAATAATTCATTGATTAAATTAAATAGACAATATAAAGATTCATAATTAAGCTACATCGTAGCTTTAGAAAATAAACTAGTTCATAATATAAAATATAAAAGAAAAAGAAGAAAACTTAGATGAAGATCGAACTGGAGCTACCATCTAAAGAGAGTCCAAGCTCCTCTCTTCCTTTTTAATTTTGTACCTCATTGATCATTTTAAAGATGTCAAAAGGTCTTTCAATTTAAATCAAACCTTATCTTATTTTTTTATTTTATTTTTTTTCAAAAATGACATAATTGTTAGGATAGCTTCGGTAATTTAATTTCTGGAAATTATTGGTAGGGAATTAAAATAAATGGTTAACATAAGAATTAAAGATATGTGTGTCATGGATTTTTAGCCACTGGAATCATTCAATTTGGAGTCCACATGTGGTAGATATGGTCTGATTAGTAAGCCAAGGTCAGAAAATGGTTCATCAGGGAAGATTATGTTAGGACAGCTGTTGTATTTTAATTTCTGGGCATTATCTGTATGGAATTAAAATAAATGGTTAACATGAAAGTTATATATCTATGTCTCATGGAAATATACCCACTGGAATTATACAATTTGGAGTTCATATGAGGTAGATATGATCCGATTAGTAAGCAGAGGTCAGAAAATGTTTATTCAGGGAAGAGTATGTTATTAATGCTTTAGTTTTTGAATTTCTGGGAATATTCTGTAGGGAATTAAAATAGCGCGCCAACATAACAATTATAGATATATGGCTCATGGATTTTTACCAACTGGAATAACTCAATTTGGAGTTCCAATTTGGGAGATATGGTCTAATTAGTCAGTAAAGGTCAGAACCTATCCGAGAGGAACTATCTTGTACTTTGAGGGAGTAATATCACCTTCATTTCTTAATTTTTCGCTACAATGTTCAACATAATAGTTTTAGATAATTGTTTTATCTTGAAATGGACACCAAGATCACCTACATCAGAGTTAAATTGAGGGAGTTATGCTCTGATTAGTAAGAGAAGGTTAAATAGGATGAAAACCTGCATCAAGAAAAATAAAGGAATAAAATTAGTATTTAAAAAAAAAAAAAAAGATGAATCTTAATAAATGACTAGTATAGCCATAGCCATTGCCATTGTATGAATTTCTTACCATCTTAAGTGTGAAATTTTGACATGGAAATATTTTATAAAGTGATATTTGAAATGGTTATGTTCATAGCATGATTACCAATGATTTATGGTAATAGTTATATTTTGATGAACATACTTGTTATTGAAAGCATATTTTTGGCTAACATTGTGAAAAGAAAAGAAATGAGCACGGTCACATGGCAATCCGTGTGGTGCACCAGTAGGGGACGCCCTACCAACGGTTATGATCATGATAATGAGAAAAGAAATAGAAAGTGGGCCATGTCGGACGGAGCGAGAAAAGCCCGTACCGGAGAGTAGAGGATACTCACTCTGACCGGGGTAGCTTGAAATGAGAATAAGTTGATGGCCATCATATGATATTTTGAAAATAGTTAATCCTGTCATACATATCATTACAGTATGATGCTTATGTGCATAGATATAATGCATTCATGTGACCAAAGATATTTTCTGTAGTTTATACAGCTGAACATGACGTGATGAGCTTTACTGATGATAATTTATTGTTGAACTTACTGGGATTTAATTTTCACTATATTTCCATATCATGTTCAGAAAATTATTTATGCAGCTTTTGTTTCTAAGACTCTGGCTTTTAGTGCACATTGGATCGAGTTACTTTATGTTGGGAAGATTTCAGAATCAAATAAGATGTTTGTGGTCGAGTTGGCTCAGATCCCGGTGAAGGTGCAACCACCCGCACCTGTATCTCCGGAATTGGTCAACCAAAATAAACAAGATGTAAATATCTATCTGTTTGATATGTTATACGTATGTTTTGATTAATGACATGTATGTGAACTCAATATTGTATAATAATAAAGAAAAAAAAAGGTTGTTACACACATAAGTGAAAAGAGTAAAAATAAGGATATTTATATTTTTTTGGCTTAGTCAATAATATAGGTATCAATGGAAAGATTCAGTTAAGCTCAAAATAGAAAGGGTATGGATAGAATAATTTATAGGTAGGTTTGAAAGGCTCAAACAATATTAAAAAAATGCCTAAATCATCTCCAAAATGAGGTGTAACCTATGATTTTTCCTCAATTAACAATAAAAAAAGTTTTAAAATCTTATGACATAATATATATATATATATATATATATATATATATATATATATATATATTGTTTGAATAACATAAACCTTCTCTAAGTATTAAATATGTCAAATACCTACGGTTAGGTGCTCAAAAGGTTTCATGATTCTTAAGTGAAAATATAAATTACAAGATAATTTAATTCATATATAAATATAATTTTTCTCTACATTTTGAAAGTTACAAAAAATTTAAACCAATCAAATTATCAACTTTAAGTGTCATCTACTCTAACAAGTCACTCAAAACATAAATTTAAAACAAGCAATCACACAAATCACATAACTTAATACAATGCAATAAATGGTGCATGCATTAAAGAGATTCAAAATATCAATAAAGAGCTTAATAATTCATACATTCACAAAATTCACCCCTAACTTTAAAACTCACATTATCCTTAATGTAAAAATATAAGGAAAATTTAGTATAGAGGACTTCTCTTAATTTTTGAATTGTAGGTGGTTGATTTATGTAGGAAAGGGTTAGACAAGTCCTTTATGTTTGCTTATTGTATTGGTGTTGCAGCGGTGAAGATAGCATCATAACACTAAGCTAAGTAGAATTTTTTTACTCTCACTCTCTTTTTGTTTATAGCCAAGTTGCCTTTCGGTAAGCGCTTTAACAGCCAGGTTTTTCAAGTGCAACTTACTCTTTATAGAGCTTCGTATTCTCATAAGCATATCTAAAAGATATATAACAAATATATTCAGTTGTTTGTTGAATACATGGGGGAATATTACTTGATTTTTGCTGTAGCTTTTGCTATAATTTTATTCCTGGTATAGCTGTAGTTATTTCATAATCTAGCTTGGCTTTACTTTACTCATCTTTCTCCTCAACCTTGCCTAGCGATACTTCATGTTGTTTTGTTCCTCGCTCTGCGAGATCAAAATGTGCATTCTCTTGAAAGATTTCTTCCATCTAATAGTTATTCACTACTTTTTCATTAAAGCAAGGGCTGGCCTTCTTTATTTTAGGATCAATTAGGTCTATGTTTCATTTAGAGATAAAAACAATTAATTTCGAGTTAGGATAGCCTCAGACACGACTTGGCCATGTCAAAGAACATAGTCGTTTCCTGGCTGTATCATACCAAAATCTGTTCAAAACACGGCCTGGCCGTGTCCTGAAACACGACCGTGTTCTGGGCACGCTCAGCATTTTCTTTGTTTCCATACTCCTAACCAGACAAAACCTAGATCATTCATACATTATTCAAGTCATATATGCCATTTTCCATCAAATCCCTTTTCTCACATTTATGAGAATCATGCATATTCAACAACCTCTAACCTCATCAATGCATTCCAACAGCCATTTGTACATACACATATAAATATATACATAAAAATATCACAAATCATGCAATAATCATGATGTGTTAGATGTTGAACTTACTTTCTACTAACACCTTGACTTTCCCTTTCTCTTGAGCTCTTGACTTGCTCTCACTTCCAACCCATATTTCTACATATTTTCACCATTAAAACAATTCTATGAAGCTCCATTAATAGTAAAAATCAAAGTATTGAGATCAAAGCTCCAAAACTTACCTTGTCTTCCCCTTTCTTGTACTCTCTCTCTCTCTCTCTCTCTCTCTCTCTCTCTCTCCTTCCCTTAATGCGTCGTGGACTCCCTCTCCCTCTTTGTGGTGTGTTGACTTCTCCTCCATAGTCAAGAAGAAAACATTAATTAAATCAAGCTTCCCCAACAAGCACTTCCACCTTAACATTTTCCCCTCATTTCTCCAACTATTACAAGTTTGCCATTCCATTAAAGTGTGACCATCTCCTTGACTAAGGCCATGTTTGGCTTAAGGAATTTGCCAAAATAGATTAATATTCTCTTGAGACAAGTGCCAAGGGACTTTTGAATCACACTTTCCATGTGTCTTCATCACGTTTCTTACTTCCCGGTTCCAGCCCTAAAAGGTGAGAAATTACCATTTTACCCTTTAGGAATTTTCTCTAAAAATGAGAATTCTCTCTTGTTTCTCTCATAAGTACATATGCAAAAACCAATAAAATAATTCATCTTGACTCTTCCCAAAAATTTTATTTTGTGAAAAGATAGGAAAATTGGGGGGTGTTACAATTCTCTTGCCTAAAAAGGAATTTTATCCCCAAAATTCAGAAATTACCTATCCTTGAAGAGTTGTGGATATCTATCTCTCATGTCATCCTCCCTTTCCCACGTAGCTTCTTCTTCAATTAAACCTCTCCAAGCTATCTTTACCAACATAATAGTTTTACTCCTTAGCTATTTTATGTCTCTATCCAAAACTGTAATTGGCTTTAGTCGAAGTTAAATTTTCCTTCATAGTTACTGATTCTTCCTAACTCATGTGTGATGGGTCTAGCAAATACTTGCAAAGTTGAAAACGTGAAACACATCATGAAGATGTTGACGAAAACTTCAGAGGCAAAGATATCTGATATGCCGATGGCCTTACTCTTCTGAGAATCTAATAAGGGCTTATATAGTGTGAGCTCAGTTTCTTGACTTTCATAGCTTAGCTGATTCCAGTAGTAGGTGAGATCTTTAGGAACACATGCTCCCCTTTTTGAAACTGCAATGACTTCTTTCCTTTTGTTGTAATAAATTTTCTATCAACTTTGAGTGGTTTGCATTTTGTCTTGAATCATTTGTATCTATTCCATAGTATGCTGCATTAGATTAGGACCTAGTAAATTCCTCTCTCCCACTTCATAACAACATAGAGGTTATTTACATTTCCTACCATACAAAGCTTTATATGGCGCCAATCCAATACTCGAATGATAGATATTGTTGTATGAAAACTTCGCTAGTGGTAGATACTTATCCACTTCTTTCCTTTGTTCTAAAGTGCATGCCCTCCACATATCTAATAGGGTTTGTATGGTCCATTTGGTTTGACCGTTCGTTTGAGGATGATATGTGGTGCTTAATCGCAGCTTAGTGCCAAAAACTTTTTGTAGAGCTCTCTAAAACTTGGAAGTGAATCTTGGGTCTAGATATGAAATGATGTTGTTTGGAACCCCATACAATCAGACGATTTCCCTCACATATAATTGTGCTAGCTTATCAAGTGAGTAATTGATTCTGACGGGTAAGAAGTACATAGATTTTGTCAACCTATCCACTATTACCCATATTACATCATAGCCTGCCTAAGTTTTCGACAATCAGGCAACAAAATTCATAGAGATGCTATCCCATTTTTATTCAGGGATTTCCACCAGTTGCAACATTCCAAATGGTCTTTGATGCGCTATCTTGACTTTTTGACAAGTCAAACATTTTGTGACAAAATCAGCAATGTCTTTCTTCATTCCTGACCACCACTAAGATCTTTTCAAGTTCTGATACATCATAACGGTTCCCAAATGGATAGTATCTCTAATGGGCTTCCTTCAAGATCTTCGACTTTACACTTTCCTCTTTCGGCACATAAATTCTTCCTCAATATAAAATGATTTCATCTTCTGACTTTGTAAAGTCGGGTGAATCTTTCTAGCTCTATAGAAATAAATCTTATGTTTGCGCTCCCTTAATCTATGGTTTCAAATTATATTTGATTCGCAGCTCACTAATAAGAAAAATCTTAGGAGTAGTTATGACTGACAATCTCAAATTCCTAAACTCCTTAATTAATCCCATCTCCTTTACTAGCATCTGATTCAAATGCAACGACTTTCGACTTAATGCATCTGCTACTACATTTGCTTTCCCTAGGTGGTACTTCAGTTCAAACTTATAGTCATTAATGAATTCCATCAACATTTTCTATCTCATATTTAGTTCCTTCTGATTAAAAAGATATTTCAAACTCTTATACCTATACGCTTCAAATATAAGACCATATAGATAATGTTATCAAATCTTCAAAGCAAAATCTATCACAGCCAACTCTAGGTCAGGAGTAGGGTAGTTTTCTTCATGCTTTCTTAATTGGCTGGATGCATAGGCAATCACTCTGTTATCTTGCATTAAGACACACCCTTGGCCTTTCTTAGAAGCATTTGTGTATACCTCAAAATTCCCCGAAGGATCAAGAATAGTTAGAACTGGAGGCGTAGTCAATCGGGTCTTAAGTTCTTGAAAACAATTATGACATTCTTGAATCCATTTAACCTGACTTTCCTTCATGGTAAATCTGGTTAGAGGTAAGGTTATTTGAGAAAATCCTTATATAAATCTTCTATAGTACCCAGCCAACCCCAGAAAATTTCAGATTTTGGTTACAATTTTAGGCCTTTCCCACTTAAGTACCGCTTCTGTTTTATTAGGATCCACTGACACACCATCTTTAGAAACAATGTGACCTAGGTATTTCACTTCTTGCAACCAAAATTAATATTTCTCTAACTTAGCAAAAAGTTTATTCTCCTTTAAAGTCTGAAGTACTATCTGAAGATGCTGATCATGCTCTTCTATACCCTTCGTGTATATCAAGATATCATTTATAAAAACTACTAAAAATTGGTCCAAATAGGGACGAAAGATACGATTCATATAGTCCATGAAGACCGCAAGTGCATTTGTAACTTCAAATGGCATGACCAAGAATTCATAATGTTCGTACCTAGATCTGAATGTTGTATTTAGAATATCTCCTTCTTTCACCCTTATCTAATGATACCTTGATCTTATATCTATCTCAGAGAAAACAATGGCCCCCTTAGTTGGTCTAACAAGTCATCTATCCTAGGCAACAAGTACTTATTTTTTCTAGTCGCTTTGTTAAGCTGTCTATAACCAATACATAGTTACAGGCTACCATCCTTCTTCATGAACAATACATACTTTCCCCAAGGCGATACACTGGGCCGGATAAAATTTTCCAATAACTCCTCAATCTACTTTTTAAGCCTTTCAACTCCGCAGGGGACATCCTATAAGGTGTAATAGAAATAGGTGTCGCCCCCAGCACCAAGTCAATGAAGAGTTCCATTTCTCGCTTAGGCGGTGGTTCAGAGATTTCAAATGGAAAAACTTCTAGAAATTCACAAACTACAGGAATCTTTGACAGTTCTTGCTCAATTTCTAGATTAAGAGCATACAGAAGAAAGCAATCCAAACTTGCATCATCTAACTCCTTACAAAGTTTATTTGCATTGATAACTCTACACCTTGGTCCCTTGGGAGGGTCGGAAGAAAATTTTAGAGTTTTAGTACAACTATTAAGAGAACTTGGTTTTGACACAGTCAATCTATACCCAAGATAACATCCATATCTTCCAAAGGTAGACAAATCAAATCAACAACAAAAAGTCTACCATACACCATAATTGGACAATCATTACAAACTGCCAAGGTGCTTATTCTTCTTCCAATAAGGGTTGTCAGCATTAGATCTAAAGTTAAATCAGAAACAGGATATTACAATTTCTCCACACATTTTAATGCTATAAAAGAATGATTAGCGCTTGAATCAAGTTGGGAGCTTGCTTCGCCTCTACTCCACTTAAAGTAAAAACTCTTCCCCTGGCTGGTTGAACTTTTTCATTTCTTTTCTCATTTTTCAGTGGGCATCATCAAGCTAAATGCCCTTTTTGTCCACAACAAAAACATGTATCTTGGATATAGAAATAGGGTTATTTCCATAGGACCACCTATATTTCATGCACTAGTCCCTTGTAATATTCTGCACAGAATGTCTGGATCCCATGGCTAAAGGCTTCTTGAGCGCCATAACATTCTTCCCCTCATATTTCTATCAAGAACTAGGAACTCTCTTCTTCTTTTCCAAGTAGCTTGCCTTTCCTTTTCTTCCTCTATTGCCCTCAAGCTCTTTTCCAACAGACTGAACTTGTTAATCAGGGGAACAATTTCTTAGATTTCCAATGCCACAACTGCACTATGGATTTTCAGGTTCAATTCTGCTTCAAATTTGATCGCCTTCCAAGATTCATCCAGGTTGTACTTCAAGTAAGTGGGAAAATTCGATAACTCTTCAAACTTGGCGATGTACTGATCAATAGTCCATCCACCCTGTCTGAACTGAAGAAAATCAATCTCTTTTTCAATCCTCACACTCTTAGGAAAGTATTAATCCAGGAAGGTTTCCTAGAAAATGGGCCATGTAATTTGCTTGCCCTAATGAATCAATAATTCGTAGGCTCCCCTCCACCAAAATTTAGCTTCTTCCTTCAGCATGTAAAGAGCAAAGTTAACCTTCTACTCATTAGAATACTCTGGGACTCCAAAAATCTTCCTTAATTCAGTCAACCGCCTGTCTGCAACCATAAGGTCATACCCACCAACAAAAGATGGTGGTCAGGTTCTCCTGAAATCTACCCATCAATTTCCATTCCCCAGGTTCCTCTGGTTTTCTCCCACCTCGCCATTTGTATTATTATTATTCTAGTTATGGCGCAGAATCTAGTTTGTGGTGGAAACTTGATCTCGAATGGTTGTGGCTAGATTTTGTAGAGTAGCCTTCGTACTTGTAGTCAGATAACTTCTTGTTAATGCCATTTTCTACTATATCAATCAAAGAAAAGAGTAACTATTGAGGTGATCAAACTCAATAGCAATTAAAAAAATGAGTACAGTAGTTATAACATCATTCAAGCATATAGATAGGAAAAGCTAGCAATTTTTTATAACTGTTATAACATGATACTCTACGCCTTCTATCCACATCTTATTCAAGATGCTCTTAAATCGATCCCAGCAACCATCCACTCCCATGGTCACTTAAGATCAACTTGCTCTGATACCAACTTTGTAAGAATCGATTTCTTTTTGCCTCTTAAAATTAATATGAGACATTAAGAAGCATTATAAGATAACAGTATAGGAGACAACAAACAAAACATATGCATATATTTATATATATCATTAGCTTTCAGAGCTACATTAGATGTCACTTGTATTTACATGTGTAACCCCAGGTACTAAGCATTATCACCAAAAAGGCGAAGTACCATAGGTTACACCAAAAATGGATAGTCCATTAAATATACATTTCTAAGCTACTACACAACATCCTACATGGGCCATCACCCCCAGGGTGCGAATGGTAGAAACGGTGGCATCGGTGCTAGCAACTCTATCACATTTACGACTATTAGCTATAAATGTAAACCGTCCCAAATAAAGGACCTCGATTGTCTATATCTCAAGAAGCAGGGACAGGAACACGAATGGCATCCTAGCTGTTTCTATCTGAACATAACACCCAAAAGAGAAGTAATGAGAACAAAGTCCCAGTAAGATCAAGATCTATAGAATTAAAACAGAATAAGAAATCTTATGGGTTATGTCCAGCTGTATAAACTACAAAAAATCTTTTTCTCTTTTTGCATTAAATATAACATGAATAAAGAATGAATGACATAATATGCTTGCATGTCCAACATATAATTAGGTTATGCATCAATATCATGTATATATATATATATATATATATACATAAAGTACATACATATATATACATACCTATATATACATACATATATATACATAGTGGCTGATCGTTTGTGATTTTATCTTTGATAAGCAACAGGGTAATGTGAGCCCTCTCCCTCCTGCTACTCACACACTACTGTTACCTGGTTGAAGCGGTCCTTCTCTCACTTAGCACAATCTAGGCTAATAAGGCATCCCCTATTCGATACCGTCAAAATCCAACGACCTTATCAGGTTACCTTACTAGTGTAAGAGTCATCACGTCTTAAACATCTTTTCATTTATCCAGCCATAATTACATCATCACATACATGATAATCAACATCATATGTATTTCTATAATTATGCATGTACCGTACCCCTCAAGCATGCAATCCATCATAGAATATGTGTGTGTGTGTGTGTATTAATAATTCCATTAAGTCAAAAACCATTTAGTTCCACATTGTGATGTACTTCATAACATAAATCACGATGAACATAGTAAAGATGAGGCAATCAAGGTTGTATTGCATCTATTTCCAGGTTATTAGTCCCTAGTTGAAGTCATCTAATCATTATCTCATTATTGTAGTTCATTTGTGGATAAAAACAGTTAATTTCGAGCTAGGACAGCCTAGGACATTGCCTGGCCGTGTCACAGAACACGGTCATGACTTGGTTGTAGCATACTAAAACCCCACCTAGAACATGGCTTGGCCGTATTCTGGGCACGCTCAGCCTTTTCTTTGTTTCCACACTCCCAACCAACCAAAACCAAATACAACAAGCCAAAACCCAAATCATGCATACATTATTCAAGTCATATATGCCATTTTCCATCAAATCCAAAGAGTTTATGGCATCCAAAACCCATTTCCCCATAAATGATTTTCCCCATCTCCCTTTTCTCACATTTATGAGATCATGCATATTCAACAACCTTTAACCTCATCAATGCATTCCAACAGCTATTTGTACATACCCACATAAATATATACATATAAATATCACAATTCATGAAATAATCATGATGGGTTAGATGTTGAACTTACTTTCTACTAACACCTTGACTTTCCCTTTCTTTTGAGCTATTGACTTCCTCTCCCTTTTAACCTAAATTTCTACATATTTTCACCATTAAAACAACTCTATGAAGCTTCATTAATAGTAAAAATAAAGTAGAGAGATCAAAGCACCAAAACTTACCTTGTCTTACCCTTTCTTACATTTTCTCTCTCTCTCTCCTCCTTCTTCTTCCCTTAGGTATCGTTTGGTTGGTGGCAAAGAAAGGAATAGAAAAGAAAATTGGAAATAGAATAGAATGGAATGGAATATTGTAAAAAAAATTACGTTTGGTACGCAATGGAATGGAATAGAATGAAAAGCTGACAAAAAGATAAAAATATCCTTAAAGTATAAAAATAATAAAATAATATTATTTAATTTTAAAAATTTATTTAAAAATAATTAATAATATTTTTTAAAAAATATTAATAAAATTGAGAAATAATTTAAATATTATTTTTTATTTTATTTATTAATAATAAATAGTTTATAATTTGTAAAGAAAAAAATACGAAATTGTTTATTTTATTTTTAAATACGTTTTTAATTATTTATTATTTATGAAGAAAGTCTTCATAAATAATTTGTAAAGGGAAAAAGTCTTCACGCTTCACAAAAAAGCTGGAAATGTTGTTTGCAGGGACCGAAGAAAAGCAAGCAAGAGTAAACGGAAAAAAGAAAAAAATGAGGGTATTTTCGATTTTTTATATGTTCTTCCGCCTTCCTTCGCTTTTCAGAGGGAACGCGTATTACCTAGCCTGATTACACTCCATTCCATAGGACAGCTCAATCTACCTATCAAACACGGTGATCTGATGGAATGGTAAACTGGATTCCCATTCCATCGCCTGAATTCCGTATAACAAACGGAACGTTAGTGCATCGTGGACTCCCTATCCTCCTTGTAGTGTGTCAACTTTTCCTCCAAAGTTAAGAAGAAAACATTAATTAAATCAAGGTTCCCCAACAAGTCACTTAGAAAGTTATGATATAGTTTTGATAAAAGGACATTTGATCAAACAAATGGTTTTTGTATTATGAATAGTTTTTAAAATTCTATTATAGTATAAATTTATGTTAGTAAACTTTTTTTTTCTGAGGCAAAGTTTATTTAGAAACATTATCAATTGGCAGTAGTGAAAGCTAGCCTTTGTGTACCTTGAAACCCTAGTTAGCATAGGTGATACTAGCCTTGTGTGTAGGCGACACATGTGGATTAGAATTCTGATTAAGAAATTATTCTATTTAAGGAGTTAAGGAATACCTTCTCCTCCAACCAGTGGTGAGATGGTTGGTTACCTCTAACTTTAATAAATCTTCTAATATCTAAGATTTAGTTATGTAATGAGGTTTGTTTGGAAAAATTAAGGTTTCATACATGTTGTTTATGCGTTTAAAAGCTTTCAAAAGAAAAGTTTTCTAAAAAAAGGTTGAGATTTTAAAGCTTAAAATACAATAGTATTCATTTTTCAACATTTCATTCCGTTAAGTTAAGCTTACAAGATGCGTTAACCCTCACTCTCATACTAGTCATGTACTCAGAAATCTGTGCCATGATAGAGAGATAGTTGTAAAAGGAGAGGGTAGCTTTCTAATAAGGACCTTAGGGAGAAGTTTTAAAATAAGAAGGGTAGTTACATAAATTCACCTAGTGTTGTGGCACTGAGCTTTCTAGAATAAGGGTTTTTTAAGTTCTGATGTTGTCATCATAATGGTGGAAGGAGAGCATCGCAGGCTAAGCTCTCTAAATTGTTGGAATAATCACTCGTGCTTTTGGGGTCACAACAAGGAGAATCTGCCTCGTGACGCTAACCTATCTACAATCTAAAGTTAAAATTTGGAATTATTATCATCGCAATGCTGGAAGGTTGGCATTATGAGGATGACAAGTTTGTTCTTTAACCTACATTCCTAGAAGTCTTAACATCGCGATGGTGGGATGAGAGCATCAAAATGCTGGCTCTTCTAGACATTTTTTAGAATTTGGCCCCCATATAAAGCCTAAAATTCCATATGTACATTCCTAAAATAATCATGCAAAAAAATCCGTCATCAATTTCTATCAACACATCACATAAAAAGCAAAACTCATGTAATTGAACTTAGGGTTATTACATTCCTTCTCTCTTAAAAAATTCGATCCTCGAATTTCAACAACATAACACCAAAAATATTGACCTTATCATTCGAATAGATATGGATGTTCAGCTTGCATGTCATTTTCCACTTCCTAGGTGACTTCTTCCATCGAATGGTTATACTATATTACCATCACCGTAAGAATATCCTTTGCCTACAATTTCTTCACTTGCATATCCATAATAGCCATCGATCTTTCCCTATACATCAAATATTTATCCAATTAAATTGCTTTAGGTTGGATGACGTTCAAGATCTGATAGATACTTCTTTAACATAGATACATGGAATGCTGGGCTAACTATATCCAAAATCTCAAATGACCCAATATATCTCGTGCTCAACTTTCCTTTCTTTCCAAACCTTGTTACCCCCATCATATGTGAGACCCTTAGAAACACTTGGTTACCTACAGAAAACTCAAAGGATCTATGTCTACTGTCAACGTAATCCTTTTGTCTACTCTGAATTGCCAATAACTTATCTTCGATCAATTTCATCTTGTTTTATGGCCTTTTGCACTAAGTCTAGTCCCTAAAGCTTAGCTTCTCCCACTTCAAACCATCTAATAGGAGATCTATAGCATCTCCTATACAAAGCCTTAAACAATGCCATATGAATGCTATCTTGATAACTATTGTTACAGGTAAATTCCGCTAAAGGCATTTACTTTTCCTAACTTCCTCCAAAATCAAGAATGCACTCCCAAAGTGTATCTTCTAAAATCTAAAGTTTGTGTTCGGATTAACCATCGGTTTGAGAGTGAAAGGAAGTATTAAGATCTAACTGTGTACCTAAAAGCTTCTTGAAATGTGCTCCAAAAACTAGTCGTAAATTGTGGACACTGGTCATATATGATAAATATTGGCACTCCATGAAGTTTAACTATCTCTTTGAGATACAAAAACGTATACTATGCTACGTTATATGTAGTCTTTACTGGTAAGAAATACGCTAACTTAGTCATCATGTCCATAATCACCTATATAGAATCATAGCCCTTATGACTTCTTGGTAACCTTATGACAAAATACATAGATATCCTATTTCTACATAGGTGTCTCTATCTATTGATGTAGTCCCATTAGTTTTTGATGTTTCTCCTTCACTTACTGACATGTTAATCAATGAGTAACATAGTCTATTATATCCTTTTTTGTACCATCCTATCAATACATTTCCTTCAAGTCTTGGTACAGCTTGGTGGCTCATGGATGAACAGTATATGTAGACTTATGAGCTTCTTCCTAAATCCTTCTCTTTAAGTCATCAACATTAGACACACATAGGTGCCCACCACATCTTGGTACTCTTTATTGGTTTACATTAAACTCAACATTTTTATTACTCTTTTCCTCTTCTATGAGTTTACATAAGTGTACATCCTTATCCTTAGCTACCTTAACATGTTCAACCAAACGAGATTGAAGCTACACATGAGCTAGTAATATTCAAGGTCCCTCTACTTCAAATCTTATCACATTACTCTCCAACTCATGAATTTCCTTTAATAAATACGTCCAAAATTCTATTACACGAGCTAGGCTACCCATAGACTTCTTGCTTAGGCCATCCACTATAACATTTTCCTTGCCCAATTGGTATAGTGTCATGCAATTATAATCTTTAAGCAATTCCATCCATCTTCTCTGCCAAAAATTAAGGTCTTTTTGCTAAAAGATATACTTAAGACTCATGTAATCCATGAAAATCTCACATACTTCTCCATACAAATAATGTCTCTAGATTTTAAGGGCAAATACCATAGTTTCCATCTCTATATGCGTAAGGTAATTATGCTCATACTTCTTAAGTTACCTAGACACGTATGTAATCATTTGACCATTCTACATTAACACACAACCTAATCCTATTTTAGAGGTGTCACTATACACTAGTTGTCCTCTAGTACCTAATGGGATAGTTAAGATTGGTACCATAGTCAAACACCTCTTTAACTCTTGAAAACTCCCTTTACATGCATCCAACCACTCAAATTTCACCTTTTGCCTAGTCAACCTAGTCAATAGGGTAGCAATCTTAGAAAAATCCTTAGTAAACCTTTGATAATACCCTACTAATCCCAAAAAACTATCGATTTCTGTAACTGTGGTAGGGCAAGGCCACTGTTGTACTGCATTTACTTTCTTGGGATTAACCTAGGTTATATCCTTAGTGACTTTATATCCAATGAAGGTGATGATGCTATTGAGCCAGGATTCACACTTCAAAAACTTAACAGACATCTATTGTTCCCTCAAAGTCTATAATGCTATCTTAGATGTCGCTTATGCTCCTCTAGGCTCTTCGAATACACCAATATGTCATTTATAAATGCGATGAAAAATTAGTTAAAGAAAGGCATAAACACATGTTCATTAAATCCATAAATTTTGTTGGGGCATTCATCAAGCCAAACAACATTACTAAGAACTTGTAATGTCTATACCAAGTTCTAAAAGTCATTTTGCAAATGTCCTCCTTCTTAACCCTTAACTAATGATAGTTTGACCTTGGGTCAATCTTAGAAAAATACTATGCACCCTGTGATAATTATTATGCACCTTCATCTTGTTCAATTGTCTACAGTTAACACATAAACGAAATGACCTATCTTTCTTCTTCACAAAGAAGACTGAAGCAACACAAGGAAAAGTGCTAGGTCAGATGAAGCATTTATTTAACAAATTTTGCAGTTGGTTCTTCAACACTTTTAAATCTATAGGAGCCATCCTGTAGGGTGGTATTGATATTAGTTGAGTCCTAGGGATTAAGTCAATATTGAACTTAATATCACATTTAAGAGGCAACCTCAGCAACTTTTTTGGAAAAACATTAAGGAATTCTCTAACTACTAGGACCTAATCTATACTAGCAAATTGTCCATCCACATATCTAACTAAGGCCAAATACCATGACATCCTTTTTCATAGCAATTTAAGAGCTCCTAAGGCTAAATTTAGGTTGCTCGGTGCCTCATTACGATCACACTAGATTTGAAAAGAAAGTTCACTGGGAAAATTAAACTATATCACCTTGATATGACAATCTAGGGTGGCATAACATGAATCTAACCAATCCATACCAAAAAATCACATCAAAATCTAGCATTCCTAACACAATTGAATCAGTAGAAGTCTCTCTATCAAACACCAAAATTTTACAGGACTTATACACATTTTCCATAATTAAACAATCATCCACATGAGTAATAACCATGAAAGGGGAGCTTAGTCTAACAGAATCCTTACACACTTGCTTAGCAAGAAATAGAGGTACATATGAATGTGTAGACCCATGTTCAACCAATATATGAGCCCTATGAGAGTAAACCAAAAATGTACCTTCCATCACCGTATTCAAGACCTAAACATCTTGTCGGATTAGTGCAAAAACTCTTGGTTAACCCTAGCCTGTTGAACTCTGTTCATAACCTACTAATCCTCTGTTTGCAACACTGCTGATTACTTGGTCTAGCACTGGCCCTTACTGGTTAGGCTGCTACTAGGATATAGGAGGTAAGACTAGCTACATTGATCCTTAGCTTAAACTTCGTACTTGTGGGCAATTCTTCATCATATGCCCTATTTGCTCACACTAAAAACAAGTACTTGACTCCTTATAACATTGTCCTAAATGCACTTTACCACAAGTAAGACACTGTAGTCTATGCTGATGGGTGTGCCTTAGGCCCTGTTAACTAACTCGCTTGACACCCTTCTAGCCTAACTTCTACTTATTACTCATGATTGACATTTGGTTAGAAGTCCTTGATTTTATCTATTAGTGAACGCTGCTAACTTTGAATCTTAAGGCCCTTAACAATTTTCATCAAATTTAAAAGGAAAATCCTTCACAATGAGATTACATAAAGGCTTTGTAATTTTTGAGAAGTCCTTTATTAAGTAGTGGTAGAAACTTGTATGGCCCAAAAAACTACGAACACCTTTCACTAATGTTGATGGTGGCATCTTCTCAACAATCTCAATTTTTGCATGGTCCACTTTAATTCATTTGGCTGAAACTCTATGGCCAAGGACAATGCCTTCTTGTACCATAAAATGGCACTTTCCTTATTCAATACTAAATTGGTTTCTCACTTCTTTTTAGCACCTGTGATAGATTTGGTAATTAAGAATCAAAAGAAGAACCAAAAACAAACAAAAAATCATCCATATATACCTCAACAAAGTGCTCCATCGTATAAGAGAATATTGCCATCGTGCACCTTTGGAAAGTAGATGGTACATTGCAAAGGCTAAATAACATTCCTTTAAAGGCAAAGGTTCCATATGGGCATGTAAAGGTGATCTGCTCCTTATCCTCTTGGGCTATAGAATTTGTTTATAACTAGAATAACTATCTAAAAAGCAATAATAAGCATGGCTTGCCAACCTGTTAAGCATATGACTAATAAAGGGCAACGAAAAATAATCTTTTATAGTAGCTTTATTAACTTCCTATAATCAATACATACCCTTCATCCTATAACTATTATAGTAGGGATTAATTCATTTTTATCATTAGTTACTATAATCACCCTCTTTCTTAGGAATCACTTGTACATGACTAACCTAAGCACTATCAAAGATAAGATAGTTAATATTTGCATCTAGAAGTTTCAATACTTCTATCTTCACTGCCTCTTTCATATTTGGGTTTAACCTACATTGATACTCTACAAATGGCTTGTAGTTGTCCTCCATTAAAATTTTATGCATACATATAGATGGGTTAATTCCCTTGATGTTAGCAATTGACCACCCAAGGCGATTTTATGCTTCTTTAGCACTTAAAAAAAATTTTCCTCCTATATAATGTCATGAAGTATGGAATTCTCACCTAGGTATGCATACCTAAGATAAATTAGCACTTGCTTAAGCTTTAACATTGGTAGTTTTTCAATGAATGGCATTTGGCAAAGCTTTTTTTTCTCCATTTCTTCAAAAGGCTTCTTAACGAACAAGGGTGGTGCAGCTTTTAACCAATTCACAAATTCTAAATTTTTTGGATTGTCATTGTCACTCTAAAGGATAAACTAAATAACTCACCTGAATGTGCTTCTCAATGCACTTTTCTATAGTATTTATTAGCAGGAAATTTTTCACATCATTAAGATATTCCATAAATTTAAAAACATTAAATATCATCTACTCTCAAAAGGAGCACTTCCTTTTGCACATCAATTAAATCTCTTCCTGTAGATAAGAAAGGTCAAACAAGAATAACTAGAATTTCTTGATCTTCCTTTACATCAAGAACAATAAAATATGCAAAGAAGATAAATTTAATTACTCTTACTAAGATATCCTCAATGATTCCATGAGAATATTTAATGAATCTGTTAGCCATATGTAGGGACACTATAGTTGAGTTTACGTTACCAATTCCTAGCTTCCTGAAAATAGAAAGAGACATTAAATTAATATTTTCACTAAGATCACACAAAAATTTATCGAATTGACAATTTCCAATTATGCAAAGAATAGTAAAACTCCCTGAAACTTTCAATTTTGGAGGCAATTTCTTCTGTAAAATTGCACTACATTCCTTAGATAGTACAATTGTCTCATACTCCTCCAATTTTCTCTTATGTGAGAGAATTTCTTTCATGAATTTTGCATAGGTAGGCATTTGCAAAAGGAATATTAATATGCAATTTCTTAAACACATCTAAAAATTTAGAAAATTGATTATTCAGCTTTCGCTTCTAGAGTCTCTGAGGGCAAGTGGTGGAACTTACAATGAAGGATTATCAGAAAATAGCCTTGATTTAGGATTCTCAACCAATTTCTCTTGGTTCACTTCAAAAGTGTTAGGTGCTACTTTTGCTTGTTCAACTGACTGATTGACATTAATTGTAGGTACTTTACATTATGCTAGCTTCTTGCTACTACAAAGAGTTATAGCTTTTACTTGCTCTTTAGGACTTTTTTCAATATTACTGCGTAGTGAACCTTGTGGTCTCTGAGTAAGAATGTTTGAGAGCTGGCCAATTTGAAGCTCTAAATTTCATATGAAAATTGACTGGCTTTGAATGCTATTTTCCTACCTTTGAATAGTAGTATCTGACCATAAATTGCTTAGTGGTCTCTAATAATTAACTAGTGTTCACTATGAGCTGGGCAAGAGCATCTTATAATGAAATATTAGGCGGTTGGAGTTGAAACTGAGGCTGAGGAGCGATAGGTGGTTACATCACATTTTGAATATTTTTCCATAAAAAATTAGGATGATTGTATCAACCTTGATTATAAGCATTGGGATATGGGTTATTTTATCTATTAAAAATTCTAATAAATTGTGCCTACTCTAGTTGAGATGGAGCTAATGGGTTTCCAATTTTACATTCAAAACAAGAATGGTCTCTATGACATAAATCACAAACCTTTGGTGGAATATGAATTGCATTTGCATTAGCAAGTTAAAGAATCAAATTTCTTAGTTAAAACAACAACCTGAGCTATGAAAGCAGAGAGGGCATCTACCTCTTGAATTCCATGAGCCTTTCTTAGTGCATTCCTCTCAGTTGGCCACTGATATGCATTAGTAGCCATTTCTTCTAGTAGTGTGTAGGCTTTCTCTTATGTTTTACTCATTAAAACTCCTCCAATTGCTGCATCTACTAGAGTTCTAGTTAAGTTTCCTACACTATTATAAAAAATCTGCACCCATAGCCACTCATGAAGTCTATGATGTGGGCATCTTCTCATTATATCTTTGAATCTCTCCTAGACTTCATATAGTGACTCATTATCAAACTAACCAAAAGAAGTAATCTAATTCCTCATCTTGATTGTTTTTACTAGTAAAAAGAATTTAGAAAAAAAAATTTGGTCAAGACCATTCTATATAGTGACTTATCTAGCGAGTAGAGCGTTTAACCAACTCTTAGCCTTATCTTGTAGTGAGAATGGGAATAATCTCAATATAATGGCATTATTTAAGACATTATTATACTTAAATGTCTCACATATTTCTAAAAAAATTGCTATGTGAGCATTTGAATCATCACTAGGTAAGCCACTGAATTAATTAGCTTGCACCATCTATAGTGACTCATTATCAAACTAACCAAAAGTAGTAATCTCATTCCTCATCTTGACTATTTTTGCTAGTGAAAAGAATTTAGCAAAAAAAAATTTGGTCAAGACGATTCTATTTAGTGATTGATCTAGCGGGTAGAGTTTAACCAACTCTTAGCCTTGTCCTGTAGTGAGAATGGGAACAATCTCAATATAATGTCATTATTTGAGACGTTATTTTACTTGAATGTCTCACGTATTTCTAGAAAATTTGCTATTTGAGCATTTGAATCATCACTAGGAAAGCCACTGAATTAATTAACTTGCACCATTTGTATAATAGCTTACTTGTTCTCAAACTTGTTTGCACCCATATTAGGGCATTGAATTGCATAATTTACCTTATTTACTGAGGGCATGGCATAGTCCCTTAGTTCCCAATTATTCTTGTTGTTTACAACCTTTGGATCTTTTCTAGCATTAACCATTGCTTCTTAAGACTGTCTAGAAGCTTCTCTATGTTTTTTTATAATAGGTTTGTTCAATTTCAATGTCAAGAAGGATTGAATTATCGCTTCTCTCATGCACTAGTAATAACACCTGAATATTCAAAGCAAGAACATGAGTATAAAATATTGTTCTCATGAGGATTGTTGTTATTAATTATTGCATCTAAATTAATCGTAATCCCAATTGTATATTTCAATTTTGATTGATTGAGAATGTGAAAATAAACTAAAAACTAAAATATAGTAGAAAACAAATATAGAAGAAATAGTTAATTAAGGCTATAGGGATTTCACTATAACTAATCAACTTTGAATTATTAATCTTTTTAATCTAGAAATTATAATCTTAATTGATCGTTGAGATACTCAAAATTATCCACTAGCCTTTCCAAATGTCTAATAGAAATATCTTTAAATACTAATCCACTGTATTCTTATGTGAATTGAAATAGTCAAAAATCCATTAAGTTTGATGGCTCTCAATTATGACTACACAAATCATACAAATATATTTGTATCTCATATGCAATCCATGGCTAACTACACAATGAACTAGACACATAAATTAGCTCTCGGTACTATCATGGTTAACAATCATCTGATTAGTATCCAGTTAATTAGAAACATTAAAAATAGTGTAGAAACTCAATAAAGAAAAGTAAATCATCAAATAGATTGAATGAATAATTCAAAGCATTATAATTAGGCTACATAGTAACCTAAGAAAAGAAATTTAGTTCACAAAAAAAATCTTAAAATAAAAATAAAACATGTTTAATAGAAAGAAGAAGAAAAATGAAATTGGGAAATGGAGTTAAAGCTCTAATCCACAAATTGGGTTGACAGATATTCTGTCTCTAAGCCAAAAACATCTCTCCCTTTGTTCTACCTCCTAAAAGATACTTAAATCATAGCCTACAGGTACTTTTACTGTTGCAAAATGTTATCCAATCCCACTCAAACTCGTATTTTTTAAAAATAGAATTGTCTTACTGGCATTATGATGTTGAGGTCTTAGGTCACAGAATGCATAGTTTGTTCTTCTAACATCACGATGGCAACATTCCACTATCGTGACGGGAGAGCTTCTAGTTTGATTCCTTTAATTCTTTCTCCTTTTCTTTTGTTTCTATAAATTGCATCCAATTTGTTATCTTCTTTTTACCTATAAAAGAAGCATGCAATCAAACGTAAATTTGAACAGAAATTACCCAAAAACTAATAAAAGTCTAAGCTAAAGATAATTTATTTAAGAGTATAAAACTCACTCGTTAATAACAAAGCCATGTATTTATTAATGGTACCATGTGAATTTCTTTTGATGCAAAAAAAACCCATTTATAGCCTATAGTAGTCGTACCTAAAGGTAATTGAACTAGTGACCATGTATTATTCTTCTAAAGTGCATCAAACTCTTTTTTTATAATTGCATTCCAATGTGGGCTAGACAATGCCTCTACAATGGTTATGTTTTAGGAAGAAGAATTTTAGCTTGAAAGTACCATTTTTAACTCTTGTGATCATATAATGACTTAGAGCAAGGTTGTTAGTGACTAAGTTATCCAAATCAGGAGAAGAAATGTTGGTACTAGGACATAACCTGCTTAAAGAATAATTATTGTTAGAAGCAGATGAATGAGATGAATCTTGCATGCAATTTGATTGATAAGCTATTGGAGTACTATCATGAAGTGAATTTGCAAGCAACAAGTGATTATTGAAAGAATAATGCAAGGGTGAGTGAGTTTGTTTAGACAATAAGGGTGGCAATGTAGTAGGTAAGCCAAAAAGTTGACTAGCAGGATTTGATATAGGAACATAACTAATTTTCTTGAAAGGAAAACTATGCTCATGGAAAACTCCATATTTGGATATATATATTCTTCTTGTAGGATGAAGAAATTTGTATCATTTGTGCTATAATCTATAGCCAAGAAATGTGCACTCTCTAGACCTAAACTTTATGTTATGTCTATTGTATGGTCTTAACAAAGGGAAACATGACCAGCCAAACACCTTGAGCTATGTGTAATATGGAATGTTGCCAAAAAAATTTCCAAAAGGATAGACTATATTCAAAACTATTGTAGGTAATTAATTAGTGACATACTTTGCTGTTAGGAATGCTTCTTCTCGAAATTTTAGATGAAGTAATGAAAATGCTAGGAAATCTAAACCAATTTTAATAAGATGGTGATGTTTGTGTTCTGCTACAACATTTTGTTCATAAGTAAATAGGCAAGACATGCGATTAATGATTCCTTATTCTTGTAAGAAACAAGAATTTGCCACCTAATCACTTTAGAACACTTTGATTTTACTATTAAGTTGCAACATAACCATAACCTAAAATTGTTTGAAAATTGACATTCTTTGAGACTCAGCATTTAATCATATAAATCTAGGTAAACCGAGAATATGTATCGATAAAACTGATGTAATATATATTTCCACTAATTGAAGTTACTAGCCTAGTCCCTAAAGATTAGAGTAAACCAATTCTAATAGTGAGGAACAAAAAGAAGTTAATAAATGAAAAGGTAGTTTATGGCTCTTTCCTAAGCAACAATATTGACAAAAATAAAAAACATCTTTATTAATAATGGGCAATTTACACAATTGCATAACTTTATTTAATATTTTCATAGAACAGTGGCCTAGTCGATGATTCCACAAATCATAGGAAGATATACCTGACTTTGAAATAACTAAATTAACAGAAAATGAAGTGCCAAATGACTTCGGCTTTGGTAAAGAAATAGCAAACTTGTGCTTCAAATGCTCCAATAGACAATTATTGAAAATATAAAAGCCTTTTTCAAGTTTACCTTGCAAAAGTATCTTGTTGGTACCATGTTCCTTGACAAAGCATATAAATGGGTGAAATTCAAAGAACACAGTTATCCTAAGAAAACTTAAAAAAAACACAGAACGTTTTTCGTTCGTAATAGAGACATGTAGCAAATCTTTTATTTTAAGTATAGATGCATTAAAAGGAGACATAATAACTGACAAACCAACATTAGATATGGAAAAACCTACCCTATCTCCAATGTGAACTTGATCTAGTCCTTAATATTTCATTTTGTGCATTAGATTATGAGCATCAAGAGTGACGTGATGGTTGCACCCGAAACAATGTACCATGTTGAGTCACATAAGCTTTTTGGAATTGCTAGATCAGTAAAGGACTTTGAGTCAAAGGACTTTGCAATTTTTAGGTATTAGAATCAAGTGGCATTTGATTATTGACATTACTAGAGTAATCTTAATATGATTGATTATATCTATAACAACAATTGAGTGCAAAATGTCCTAGAAAAAACTTGATATACAACAAAGCCACAACCTTTACCATTTTTACCTCTTCCAATATAGCCTCTAAACCCTCTGCCAAAATTTCTAGACAATGAACCTCTAAAACCAAAATGAAAAACTCAATCCTAATTAAAATTTCCTTGACTTTGTGAGGGAAAACTAGAATTATGTTGAAAACTAGAAATATTCTTTTGAACAACATTGACACAGGAATTTGTAGAATCTACTGATGCAGTTTTAATTGAGTTAACATTTTTCTCAATTCTCGCCTCTTGAACAAGCAAACGAGATTCAATTTCATTGATAGTAGAATCTTCTCGCCTAGTGACAATCAAAGAAATGAAGGCATTGTGATCATTAGTTAATCCATTTAAAATATACTCTAAATAATCATAATATAATACTGGATAACCGATAGCAACTAAAGCATTTATTGAAATTTTGATTTTTAACAAGAAATCTATCGTTGACATGTCACTTTTCTTAATAGATCTAAGAAAAGTCTTCAACTGAGTTCTTTTTACTAAAGTCGAAGCCTGAAATTATGTAGTTATACAATTCCATACTTGATATATATATGTTCACACCCTATAAGACAAGTTAATATGCTTACTTACATGGATGATAACATCCAGGAGAGGATCAACTGATCTTGTAGTTTAATCATCACTCTCTTTACCACTTGCTGCATCTGCATGTTGGAATAGATTCTTGTCCATCAAGAAATTTGACTTGCTGCAAACCTTTAAGAGTGGCCAAGGTTTTCTATCTCCACAACAAGAAATTAGTATCGTCTATCTTAATCGAGATTGAGTTGTTAAACAAGGTGAGTTTTCCTTTTTAATTTTGATACCTGGTGCGTATTGTCGTATGTACACCCAAATTGATACCTTACCTCAAAACTAACTTGTAGTAGTGGGAGTAAGGGTCGATCCCACATAGACTGGAATTACCTTATGTGATTGAGAAAGGGGGAATTGATAATTGTAAATAAAACCAAGTAAACAATAATGAAAGTAAATAAGAGAGAGTGATTAATGATAAAGACGTTGGTTTCGGTTGATATCCACCGTCAAGGGATTGCATTGATTATTGATAACATAATCAATCTGTAATTGAATATTTATCATTGGGTTTCTAACCCTGTTTCTCCTTAAGTCTAGTAAATCAATGACAATCGCACTAATTAAACCTTAATTAACAAGCAATCCTTTAGCACATCGGTAAAGCATAACTTATTAACCGTATGAAGAACTAGAGCAACTGACAGAGCTAAACAAATATAAACACATCGGTTATATCTAATTTAGTTAATTATTCATCATAGGTTTAATGATTTATAATCCAAAATCATCAAACCTATTTGCCTCATGAATCACAGAATTGAAAACTTTGTTCAAAACATAATTCGACGGTAGATTAAGACAGACAATATACTAGTAGGCCTCCCTAGCAATCATATGAATAATCATTAAGAAGAAGAACAGATAAATAATCAATACTCAATTCAAATTGAAATAATAAAATCAAATCCACATCTCACAATGCATGAAGATCCCTTGAGGTTTCAATCTACCTCAACTAATTAAAAAGAACTAGCCACACAGGGCTATAAGAAAATTTAAAGAAGAATTGAAAAATGTAACTAAGAAATTGGATGAATGATTAAATGAATTCTCTGCTTGCTTTTCTCCCTTTTTATATATTAACTCCCCCTAATTGAAGTAGAAGTGTATTTAGGTCAAATCCCAGCCCATCGGGCTTTAATTGGAGTCAACAAGACCTAAAATTCACGAATTCGGCAAAATGATGCGGCGACAAGCGCTGCGGTGTGCTACAAGAATACACTGTCGAGGCACTGCGGCACCCGTACAGTGCTGTGGCGCCCGTACAGCACTACAGCGGACAGACTCAAAGGTGCTTAGGCGCCGCAGCGCTCCGGATGCCTTTTCTCATGGCGCTACGATGCTCTCTTGTGAGTGCCGTGGGGCTAGGAATCTTCTGGATTTTGCCAAAGTGTCGAACATGAAACTTGTAGTTCTATGTCTCTTCTTTCTATAGCCACTAGAATCACCTCAATTGAAGTCCAAATGAGTGAGATATGCCTTAATTAGTGATGAAGGGTTAGAAATCATCATTTTTCCATAATTTTCTCTCTATTTTCCTCTTCTTTCCTTCTTTATTATTCCTAAAACATAAAACACAAAACTCAATTAATTCATATCTATTTTTTACTTAAATTAAATAAAAACTAACTAAAATAATGCTAACAACATGCTTAAATTACAACATGTCAATACTATATTACTATAACTAAAAGAAAGAAAGATGATGAAGAAATGCATTCAATATTCTATACATTGTAGAATATGTTTATATAAAGAGGAAGCAATAGTTAATACTCCAATAGAATGTAAACCAATTCATACAAACTAACTAATAAGCTAATGGCCTATGTGTCACATTTTAATAGGCTAACTCATACTACTCTAACATTCTCCATATCGCAATAACTAAGTACAACCACATAATGCATGCAAACAAGATTCTACATAAACACCATAAGGAGTACAAGCCTTATCCATCGTAAAACCTTTTATACAATGAGCAAGGTCAGTAAGAAGTTTATCTTAGCAAGCTACCTATAGAAAATTCTTGACTCATTGAGGTCTATTCCAATGCCAAACCTAGTTCCACAACAATGATTCAGCCTCCTTTGAGAGGCTTGATACCAAACTGTAAGTTTGCCTCACCAACAAGTGATCGTCACTAGTAAAAGCCCACCAAATTTTGTCTTGTCCAACGAAAGGAAAGGGTGGTTTCAAAGTCGCAATCACTTTGCAAATATGCTATGGAAGTAAGAAATTAAAACCTTCTTAATTCCAACTCCCCAATGGCAAAACATAGTTTGCCACATGCTTCTCCAATTCTACTTGAGGAATAATGCCCATAGCCAAAAAGAGCCTTCCCCGATAACTTAGCTATCTTTCTAAAAACAAGTAGTAAAGCCATTCCCCACATTCCAAGCTAACCCATTACAAGTCTTCTCTCAATTTTTAGCAAAACCACTCTATGTAAAGGAACTATTCCTGCACTTGTTAACATTAGCAAGAATGTCATCCCCACATTTGTACTTTGACCGAAGTACTCTTGCCCACAAGGTATCACATTTGGCAATCGAACCCCATCCCAACATAACTGCAATATTTTGAGTCTTGATATGTCTCAAGCCCAACCCACCCATATTCTTAGGTCTACAAGCAGCTCTCTAAGACATAATTAGATGGACTTTTTTATGGTCAGCCATGCTTTTTTTTTCAATGGCTTCATATACATAATTATTTGGTGACAAAAGATCCCCTATCTAATACCAGACGAAAGAAGGAAATGATTAATCTTCCCCCCATTCTAGAGAATATGCATAGAAAGAGAAGAAATGCAATACCAGATAAGATTGAAAAGATAATTATCTAGGCCAACATCCACCAAAGTGTCTCTAACAAGTCTCAATTCAACCAGGTTATATACCTTTTCAAGATCAATTTTAATAGCCATGAAGCCCTTTTTCTCCTATATCTATCACATCGATAAAATGACCTTATGTGTTATGACAATATTGTCATAGTTGTATCTACTAAGAACAAAATTGCATCATTTATGTGAGACAATTTTTATTTTTGGCAGGAGACAAGTTATTTATTAAGATTTATGCATGTAATCTCAAACTGACCAACATATATAGTTTATTTTATTATTAATATTTTGTATGGTCTTAATACTTATACGAGAAAGTATTATATTTAATAAATTTAAAAAAATGGTTTAATGGAGGATAACAAATAACAAGAAGACAAAAGATATATTAAATGTTAAAAGAAAACTGTAAAACAATTACATGAACAGAAAGAAAATGATTTATTGATTTTATTTTTCAATTTATTAAATTGAGAAATGATCATTAAAAAGATACACAAATTTTTTAGAAGGTATACATATAAATATACATAGATAACATATTATCCTGATTTTCAAAAAAAAAATGAAATAATATGTAAAAAATGAATTATTAATTTTATTACTTTTGCATGAAATAAAATAGTAAACCTGAATTTAAAACTTCAAGAAGTTTAGGATATTTAATAATCATAGCCAAAGGTAGCAATAAGAAGAAAACTTCAGAATATCGAAAGTTAAAAAAAATGGGATTGAAGTAAAGAAGATTAAAATATTTCCCAAAAAAAAAAAAGAAATAGACGTAAGTTCATTGCTATTTTATTTATATATTTGTTCATTGACCTCCTAATTGTACTGGTTCGCTTTGTTATCTGAGGGGATAGAGAGGGTAAGTGCATCCCGATATGGAAAGGTCTTTGTCGACGCTTCTAGTTCTGGCGATTTTGATCTCTTGCCATGGAACCTATGTAAGATCAGACGCCTCTGATCATCGTTACAAGGATGGAGAGTTCGTTCCTCTATACGCTAACAAAGTCGGTCCCTTTCACAACCCCAGGTAACTATCCAAATTTCCTTTCTTTTCATCAGCTTAAAATTTGGGTATTTTTGAGTCTTTCTTGGTTCCGTGGATCTGGGTTTGGATCTGGCTCGCTGAGTTTCGATTATTTAAGAGCCTGTTTGGATGCACTCCTTTTATGGTTTGTTGTCCATTATGATGAGAAAAATATAATTGGGGACCAGAGTTATGTCTTCTGGGAGGTGAGTTAATTATTTAGCGAAAATTGTCGTTAAGGTTGTTCGAATAATCTGGGTTGTTGAGCGGCTTCGATTACTGTTTTTGGAATGCCTTAGTTGGTGGGTTATGCTCAAAATATGATATATATTTTTTCTTTGAAATTCTTATGACATGTGCTAATTCTTTTGTTTTCCCATATTGATAGTATAATATAGCGACATAACAATCAAAAGTTTGTACGAGATCGCTATAATTCAGTTTTTATAATTTGGCTGGAATAATGAAGCTGATTAATTTTTTTTTTTAATTCCAGTGAAACCTATCGATTTTTTGATCTGCCCTTCTGCTCAACAGGTCAGTATTTGAATTTAAACTTTGACCTACTTTATACTGCCATTTATTTTATTCATGTGCATTTCTTCCTTCTATATATATAACTGATAAAACAAAACAATTAAGCTTTGAAGAGAATTTTTTGAGGAATGGACAGAGCACTCAATTGTTTGTCCTATCCATTCAAACAACTGGCTACACTTTTTCTGTTTCAATTCAGGTTCTATGTTGGAGCCATCTGTATAAAGAAAACGATGCTTTGTAGCCTTCTAAAATTTTTCCCTACTTGTAAAGACTTGTAATCAGTGGGTTCTTAAGATATTTGATTTCAAAATGAGTCCATCTACATGTCAGGTCATGAGAAAGACAAGAGTGAAGCACTTGGTGAGGTGTTAAATGGAGATCGCCTTGTTAGTGCCCCTTATATGCTTGATTTCAAAAAGGAGAAAGACTCTGAGGTTGTGTGCAGGAAAAAGCTCACAAAGGAGGAAGTTGCTCGGTTCCGAGATGCAGTAAAAAAGGACTATTACTTCCAAATGTATTATGATGACTTGCCAATTTGGGGATTTATTGGAAAGGTTGACAAAGAGGGCAAAACTGACCCCAGCGAGTATAAGTATTTCCTTTACAAGCACATTCAGTTTGATGTTCTATACAACAAAGATTGTGTGATTGAAATCAGTGCTCGGATGGATCCTCATTCTGTGGTAGATCTGACTGAGGACAAAGATGTGGATACTGAGTTCATGTACACTGTAAAATGGAAGGAAACTGATACTCCTTTTGAGAAGAGAATGGATAAGTACTCTCAGTCTTCTTCTTTGCCACATCACTTAGAGATTCACTGGTTCTCAATCATAAACTCTTGTGTAACAGTTCTTCTTTTGACTGGTTTTCTGGCAACCATTCTTATGCGAGTCTTAAAGAATGATTTTATGAAGTAAGAGTTACTTGTGCATGAATCACCAGATGTTCATCCAATTTACTGAATCATTTTTTGTTGTTGTTGTTTCTTATTATTCTTATCTGCTGTAATTTTCTTAGATATGCACAAGATGAGGAAGCAGTTGATGATCAAGAGGAGACGGGATGGAAGTACATTCATGGTGATGTTTTCCGGTTTCCAAAGCACAAATCTCTCTTTGCTGCAGCGCTTGGTTCTGGTACTCAGTTATTCACTCTGTAAGGATCTTCTGCTGCTGCCTTTTTTGTCCTCTTCTGTATTGAATATAAGCTTTTCTTTTTGTTTTCCTAATAAATGAAATTATATGCTTAACTAGATGTCATCTTATATTCTTTTATACTTGTGCAGTACGGTCTTCATCTTTATGCTAGCACTGGTTGGTGTATTTTATCCATATAATCGAGGAGCTTTGTTTACCGCACTTGTGGTCATATATGCTCTCACATCAGGCATTGCTGGTTACACTGCTACTTCCTTCTATATTCAGCTTGAAGGGACAAATTGGGTACGAATGGGTTCATTCTGTTGATTATTGCTCAGAGTTGGGTGAGTGATATTATGGATCTTGTGAGATGAAATTATTTATTTACACTTGTTTCTTGTTTGACAGGTCAGAAACCTACTGCTGACAGGATGCCTCTTCTGTGGGCCTTTGTTCCTCATGTTCTGCTTCCTTAACACAGTTGCAATTGCTTATAGTGCAACTGCGGCACTTCCTTTTGGCACAATTCTGGTGATTGTACTCATATGGACATTGGTAACATCACCATTACTTGTTCTGGGTGGTATTGCAGGTAAAAATAGCAAAGCTGAGTTCCAAGCACCTTGCCGAACAACGAAGTATCCCCGAGAGGTTCCACCACTCCCTTGGTACAGGAGTACTCTTCCCCAGATGGCGATGGCTGGATTTCTCCCTTTCAGTGCCATTTACATAGAGCTGTACTACATTTTTGCTAGTGTCTGGGGCCACAGGATTTATACAATCTACAGCATCCTTTTCATTGTCTTTATTATTCTGTTGATTGTCACTGCTTTCATCACTGTGGCTTTGACTTACTTTCAACTTGCTGCTGAAGATCATGAATGGTGGTGTAGGTATGTGTTGAAATAGTAGATATTCATCATAATATCCTTTTATTAAGGGAGTAATTAGATGTCATCATATCCCTAAATCAAGAGATAGCCATATCTCTTGATTCGGGATAATCATATCTCTTGATACGGGAAATAATTAAGATTCGAATTATGAGTAATTTATATTTATAATTGATGTCTTGTATGTAATCATTCCTATAAATATCAAGCATTAGTGTGGGCCTTCCATAAGGTGACTACATTTTATTTTCTTGTTTTTCTTCAATTTTCTTTGAATTTAACATGGTATCAAAGCTTTGAGAAAAACAAGAAAAATTCCATAGTCTCTCACAGCTATGCTTCCTTCTAACTAGAGTAAGGGCGGCCCAATGCACGATGCTCTCATTTGATGGGGGTTGAGGAGGGTAGATGTACGCAGCCTTCCCCTGCAAGTGGAGAGGCTATTTTCAAGATTTGAACCCGTAACCTCCAGGTCACAAAGTAGCAACCTTACTGTTGGAGGAAATCCCAAGATTTTCGGTGCTTTAATGGGTGATTTCGCAAATCACTCATGAGTCATTATGTGATTATATTTTATTCTGTTCGTTGTAAATGTTGTTTACTAGATCCCATAATTATGGGATTCTGTAGGATAGGGAAATTATGTTTCTGGCTTCGGTTTCTCCTAGATTTTTGCTAGGATTGATGTATATATTTTGTAACCCAGTTCGGTAAAGTGATGAGAGGGAATTATTCTTTCTAAGAACTATTTGTTCATTGTTATCAGAGCCTGACACGCCAACCGATGTGGGTTCTGATAGGGAGAGCTCTGCGGGCCTTTGACACAGTTTCCTGAAGGTGAGGCATAGTAAGTCCCAAAAAGAGACAGACAAGACCCACCTTACACGAAGACGTGCAAGCTTCAAGAGGTGAGTATTGATAGTCCCACATTGGTTGGTGAAGGAAGTCTTGGTTTCCATATAAGGTTGGAAGACACCTTTTCCTAACAGGCTAGTCTTTTGAGAGAGTTCTACCTTTCGACTTGTAACAATTGGTATCAGAGTCTGGTTCTGCCATGGCTGAAACCGATTCCCTTCATGAGACTGTTGAGACAAATTCATCAGTCAACCCTCCTATCCAGCCTTCATTTGAGAATCATTCTCTCCAAATTACCCAGCACAAATTGAATGGAACCAATTTCAGAGAATGGTTCCAATCTGTCCTTCTTGTTCTCAAAGGGAAAGGAAAAGCTGGCTACGTAATAGGTGAGACTCTCATGCTTGCTACAACTGACTCAACCTTTCTTACTTGGGACGCTGAAAACTCGATAGTTATGGCATGGCTCATCAACTCCATGGAGCCCAGCATAGGACGAACCTACTTATTCTTTAAAATCGCAAAAGATATATGGGATGCAACAAAAGAAATCTACTCGGATCTGGAAAATATCTCACAATGCTTTGAAGTGAGGTCTAAAATCCGAGAAATGAAACAAGGAGCCAAGTCGGTTACTGAGTATTATAACACTCTAACCGAGCTTTGGCAAGAGATGGATCTCTTCTATGAGATAAAGTGGAGATGCTCAGAAGATGGTGTTCAGTTTAACTAGATGATAGAAAAAGAGCGGGTGTTTGACTTCCTACAAGGGCTGAACAAGGATTTAGATGAGGTAAGGGGAAGATTACTTGGAAGGAAGGCCTTTCCCTCCATCAAAGAAGTGTTTGCAGAGGTTAGAAGGGAGGAAAGGCGAAAGCGAGTAATGCTCAATGATGTCTCCAGTAACCCAGATCCTCTTCATTCTGGATCTGCCCTGGTTACTCAGCAGCATAAGCCGAATGTCTAGGGTCAAAAGAATCAAAAACCAAAGGAAGGCAGAGATCAACTTTGATGTGACCACTGCCGCAGGACCAACCATACCCACGAAACTTGCTGGAAACTCCATGGGAAGCCTGCAGGATGGAAGCCGCACAAGCAAAGGGAACAGGCCCAAGCTCTTGCAACAGAAACTACAAATGAGAACACTAGTGGAGGACAAATCAGCTTAACTCCTGAGCAAATCCAGGCATTACAAACTATTCTCAATAACCATAATACCTCCTTACCTGTAAATGCAGCTATAGCTCATAAAGGTAAACCCAATCTATCTTGTTTTTTGTCTCACATTGGAACAACCAAAGACTGGATTATAGATACTGGTGCTTCAGACCATATGACCAGTAATAGGGAGCTGTTTTGTACCTATGAAACTTGTGAGAAGGGTTTACAAATTACAGTGGCTAATGGTAAGGCAGCTAGAGTGGAAGGCCGAGGCAACATCAAACTCCCAGGATTAAACTTGAAATCAATTCTATATGTTCCAGAATTAAATTGTAATTTGATTTCTATTAGCAAACTCACCAAAGACCAGAATTATGCCGTAACATTCTACCCTTTTCATTGTGTGTTTCAGGACCTATCTTCGGGGAAGAAGATTGGCTGTGCTAAAGGAAGTAATGGGCTCTATTTCCTCACTGGTTTCGGCTCTCCCTCCACAACAAACTTCAACACCGACCTTCAAGTCTCTCTCTCCACCATTTCCAATTCTGAAATTATGTTATGGCATAAAAGGCTTGGACATCCTAATTTTACTTACCTTAATCTATGTACCCCAAATTATTCATGAATAAAAACATTTCCAATCTTTATTGTGAACATTGTATTTCTGCAAAACAAACCAGAAACTCTTATACCTCACATTCCTATCAACCTACTGAACCTTTTCACCTTATACATAGTGATATTTGGAGTCCAGCCCGAGTAACCTCCTTCACAGAAGCAAGATGGTTCATCACTTTCATTGATAACCATACCCGGGTTTGCTGGACATATCTTATGAAAGAAAAGTCCGAAGCAAGCACCATTTTCAAAACCTTCCATAAACATATTTTAAATGTCTTTCAATCTAAAATCAAGATCTTTCGCACTGACAATGGAAGAGAATATTTTTCAAAAGATCTCTCAGACTATCTCACTGATCAAGGAATTCTTCACCAACATACCTGCACTTACACCCCACAACAAAATGGGATTGCCGAGCGTAAGAATAGGCATCTTCTTGAAGTTACAAGATCAATGATGTTTACCAATAATATTCCCAATTCATATTGGGGAGAAGCCATTCTTACAGCAACATATCTCAAAAACAGAATGCCATCTAAGCCTCTCAATTTCCGAATTCCCATAAACTGCCTCTTAAACATCTTTCCTCGAGTTCATCTTCTTCACTCACTTTCCCCAAAAAATTTTGGTTGCACTACTTTTATCTACAATCACGACCCAAAAAGAGGAAAATTGGATCCAAAAACTCTCAAATGCATATTTTTGGGATACTCTTCCACACAAAAAGGTTACAAATGTTATCATCCAGCTTCAAAAAGGTTATTTGTGTCATGTGATGTCACCTTTCTTGAAAATCAACCTTTTTATCCTCATGGAACACCTAAGGAAGCAACCCTAAATATGGAAAACCATTGGGATCCAACTATTTCTCTACCCATATCTCTCTCATCCCCTGACCAGCCTCAAATTTCTGAATTTGTTCCCTCGACAAACCTTCCAACTTCACCCACAAACACTCTTCCTGATCTCACTCACACCAGCCCAGAACATATATCACCTCAAGGGGGAGAGCCAATAACCGGTAAACCTATTATGGTGTATTCAAGGCGGCCCAGAGCTTTACAAAACGCTGTCCAGTCATCTACCCCACAGATGTGTCCTGACTCTACAAATGAAAATCTGGATTGGTGTATTCCGATAGCTCTCAGAAAAGGGGTATGACAGTGCACTCAACACTCCTTGTCTAACCATCTATCTTATACGAATCTGTCTCCCAAATACAAGGCTCTTGTGACTCAAATTGATGCCATTCATATTCCAAAGAACATCCAAGAAGCACTACAAGAACCCGAGTGGAAAGCAGCAGTTGAAGAGATGAGAGACCTCATAAATAATCACACATGGGAAATAGTGGATCTACCCCAAGGGATGAAGATTGTGGGATGCAAATGGATTTTTATTGTAAAGACCAAACCAAGTGGTGAAGTAGAGAGATACAAAGTAAGGTTAGTAGCTCAAGGGTACACCCAAACACATGGAATTGACTATGAGGAAACCTTTGCACCCGTAGCAAAAATGAATTCAATCAAGGTATTACTTTCCCTTGTTGCCAACCTTGACTAGGAAATTTACCAAATGGACATAAAAAACGCCTTCTTGAATGGGGAATTGGAGGAAGAAGTGTTCATGAAACTGCCACCTGGGTTCTACGAAGAGGACAACAAAGTCTGTCATCTCAAGAAGTCATTATATGGCTTAAAAAAATCCCCAAGAGCATGGTTTACCAGGTTCAGTTCAGTTATGAAGTCCCTTGGCTACACTCAAGGTCAGGCGGATCATTCCTTGTTTGAAAATATGGAAGACGGGCTGTTCTTATTGTATATGTTGATGATATGGTGATTACAGGAGATGATAATGAAGAAATATGCAAATTGAAGCATCATCTAAAGGGAGAATTTCAAGTCAAGGACCTCGAAAATTTAAGGTATTTCCTTGAAATGGAAGTAGCAAGGAGCAGGCAAGGGATATATATTTCCCAAAGAAAATATGTCCTAGACCTCCTTCGAGAGACTGGGCAGATTGGGTGTAAACCAGCCACCACGCCACTTGAGAGAAACTGGAAGCATAAACCCGACAAAGATGACTCACCAATAGACCAAGGGAGATATCAGAGGCTGGTTGGGAAACTTATATATCTTACACTTACAAGGCTAGATATTACACACAGTGAGTATAATAAGTCAATTCATGCGTTGTTCTACTAAAAGATACATGGAAACAGCAAACAGAATCCTAAAGTATCTCAAGGGAACCTCGGGAAAAGGACTTCTCTTCAGAAAAGGTAATATAAGAAGCATTGAAGGATTTGTGGATGCTGATTGGGCTAGTTCTGATGACAATAAATCCACAACTGGTTATTGTACAAAAGTATGGGGAAACTTTGTCACTTGGAGGAGTAAAAAGCTGTCAGTGGTAGCAAGGAGCACAGCTGAAGCAGAATATAGAGCTATTGCCCAAGGAGTATGTGAGCTTATTTGGATAGAAAAACTTTTGGCCGACTTGAAAATTCCTACAAATGGTCCCATGAAATTACATAGTGACAGTCAATCGGCTATAAGTATTGTCACAATCCCGTCCAACATGACCGTACGAAACATGTCAGAATTGATAGAAGTTTCATCAAAGGAGAAATTGATAGAGGAACTATACATGTTTCTTATATTTCGACTAAGCACCAGGAAGTCGATATTTTCACCAATGAGAATGTTGCGCTGGATGTGTGGACACACCAGAAGAGATATGATTAGAAATGAGTGCATTAGAGAGAATGTTGGGATAGCTCCTATTGTGGAGAAGATGGTTGAATCTCGCTTAAGGTGGTTTGGCCATGTGTGGAGAAGACCTGCAGAAGTCTTAGTGAGAAGAGTAGATCGGATGGAAAATAGTCAAATAATTAGAGGTAGAGGGAGGTCAAAGAAAACAATAAGTGAAACTATTAAAAATGATTTAATAGTCAATAACTTATCTATTGATCTCATCCATGATAGGCCGCTATGGCGCCGTTTAATCCATGTAGCCGACCCCACCTAGTGGGAAAAAGCTTAGTTGTTGTTGTTGTTGTTTATCTAAACTAGGATTCGAGTTCTTAATTGGCAAGTTAGGAATGATAGATATCTATTCACCAGCTTGAGGGGGAGTGTTGGAAGAAATCCCAAGATTTTCGGTGCTTTAATGGGTGATTTCGCAAATCACTCATGAGTCATTATGTGATTATATTTTATTCTGTTCGCTGTAAATGCTGTTGACTAGATCCCATAATTATGGGATTCTTTAGGATAGGGAAATTATGTTTCTGGCTTAGGTTTCTCCTAGATTTTTGCTAGGATTGATGTATATATTTTGTAACCCAGTTTCGTAAAGTGATGAGAGGGAATTATTCTTTCTAATAACTATTTGTTCACTTACTGTTGCGCCAAGGCTCACCCTCTATAGTATAAAAAAAATGTCATGCCGCAAAAAGTTGAGAATACAATCAAAGCCATTTCTCTTTCTGTTACAAAAAATTTCAGCAAAACATTGCAACAAGCTGTGCAATATTCTAGCCCCTGCAAAGACGGTTTCTGCTTGTGGTAGGTGTGGCTTTTGTTCAAAACCCAAAAACAAGCCGACCCACCACCGACATAGAATCTTCCGCCATTGTTGTTGGCCTCATGTGTGCTCAAACAGCCTAGAGCACACCAATAGCCTCTTATGAAGCACGGATACGGACACGGGATACGACACGGACACGTGACACGTAAATTTAAAAAAAAATGTAGGACACAATACGTTGAAGACACGTGAATTAAAAAAAAATTAATATATATATATATATATATATATAGTCAGAAAATAATATTATTTATAACTCATTTCACAACTTAGTTTCAAAAAAATTATCATAAATTTATAATACAATAAACATTCATTTTTTTTCAATATATTTCTCATCCATAATAGGCCACTATGGCGCCGTTTGATCCATGTAGCCGACCCCACTTAGTGGGAAAATGCTTAGTTGTTGTTGTTGCTATTGTTTTCATTCCCTTTGTCTGTGAAAAGAACTTTCTAATTCTAAATTATACAAAGATATATTTGCAACCAATAAAATTCTAACATCAACGACAACAAAAAATAACAAAGAATACAAAAGTTATGTGTATATACAGCAATAACAAAGAACAAAAGTAACTCCAAAAATAATAATATGTGTATTATTCTAATTCAACTCCCTCACCGACAAAAGTTACCTCAATTCTTTATCACTGCATTTATGTAAGACATCAAGGGGGTGTTTGGTAGAAGGAAATTTTTTGGATTCCTGGGAATCTGAATATGGGAATTGAAGATTCCTTTTGTTTGGTATCAAAATTGAAATTCTGATTCCCAAGAAACTTCAATTCCTGGGAATGTTTTTTAAGTAAGAATTCCTATGAAAAGATTACCATGGAGGGGGTGGGAATTGGTGATTCCCATGAAGGTGGGAATCTTTATCAAAAATTAAATATATATTTATCTTTCAATATTTTATATAAATCTTTTTTATAAAAATAAATTTAATTGTTAATATATATTTTTAATAATTTTAAAATTAATATAAACTTAATAAATTATTAACAATAATTTATTATATTTTTTGTTAAAAAAAATAAAAAATAAATAAATAAATAAATAAGAGTATTTTTAGAAACCATATACATAAATAAATATTCTTAAAAAATGTTATTTAAAGATTCTCAGCAATCTTAAAAGTCAACCAAACACATTTTATACATTTCCAGAAATTATTATTCCCATCAATCATGTTTCCCAGGAAACATAATTCCCAGAAACAAAAAACTTTACCGTATACCAAACGCCCCCTAAGAGACAACACAAAAAGTAGAAGAATTTGATTTTCTTTTCCTCCATAGAAAGCTTGAACCCCAAAAGCAAATTTTTGAATAGGTATATATGTTTGCATAAAAAAAAAACTTCGAAAACTTGTTGAAAAGGAATATGCACATGGCCACACACACATAGACAAACCCAACAAGAGAAAATAGAGGAACTTATTCTCAATGGTCAACAAAAGCAAACAATAAAAATGCAATGACTGGAATGCAAGTTACGATAGATGATGAGTACCCAACTTCAATGGAAGACATGTTACGATGACTAAGATACAAGTTGCAATCATTGGTGTTAGGTTCTAACTTCAAATAAAAATCTAAAAGGGATGGAGGATTTATGCCTAAAATGTCCAAAATAAGTGTCGGACACGTTAAAAAAGGTGTCCAACACGAGTTTTTTTTTATAATTTTTTTTTAAAAAGTTGGACACGGGACACACGTCGGACACGCGTCGGACACGTGTCCTAAGAGTGTCCGAAAAGTGTTGGTGTCCGTAGAGTGTTCGACACGTCGACACGCCTTAAAATGAAGTGTCCGTGCTTCATAGATAGCCTCTCTCAAACCTACATTTTTTCATTTGTATTACCCTCACAGTGCTGAAAAAGAATCCTTGGGACCTACCAGCTACTGCTTTCACTCTTTGCTCCTCGTTTGTAGTGTTTCTTTGCTGCCGAGATTCATACTCTAATCCACCATAGCCTAGCCAATTCACGTCATGCTGGAAGCCATTAGCCAAATTAGGCCTCGCCCGTATTAGCCTTTAGGCTCTCCATTGCTCCATCTTTTGTGTGCAAACTGGTTCAGTGATCATCCTACAATTGTATAGCATTTCTATCTAATTTCTAACTGTGCCTGATTCCAACCGCTCTTCCTGATGTGTCATTCTAGTAGCTCTTCCCGCTATGCATCATGCTAGCAGTGGTTTCTCTCTTTAGCCGCTCCAACTGCTGTGCATCAAACTAGCAGTGTTCTCTCCTTTGGCCACCATGGTGATGTTCTATATTGGCATGTGGTAACTTTTTTAGTGTTCCAACCATTTTTAGACTTGTTTCTTTATTCCAGGTTATTTCTTAGTTTGCATTTTGTCCAAAAAGGCAACATGATGCTAGAAAATTTATCAATAGAAGAGCTTACTATCTTTTATTGAGTCCTTTTTACTTGAGCTTAATTTTAATTGGGTTTAATTTGTAGCAAGCTCCAGCTTGAATATCCTTCAGCTTAAGGGTGAGTGTTGAAATAGTAGATATTCATCATAATATCCTTTTATTAAGGGAATATGATAAGACACCATTGCAAACATACACCATAAGGAGGACACGTCAGAAACTCACTTAATAAATATTTTATTGCATTATTTTTTTGTTTGAATTATTTCTATTTTTCTGAGTTATATGGGCAGATAAATTAGGAAGAAGTTAGCTTAATAATAGCAAGGTTCCATTAGTTGCCAATGTCATAGTTGTTGAGTCAAATCTGTTCAGATAGTTAGTCAATCTGTTAAGATAGTTTAGGGATTTTCTGATATTATATTGTTACCATGCATTATAAATAGGATGGCAGCCATTATTGCTAGGTACAAAGAATAAATAAAAAAACTCTTTAGAATTCCTGAAGATTCTCCATCTTTGGCTATTGAGAAAAATTAGAGTGAGATACTTTCCCTTTTCTTTTCTCAATAGAATTATTTCTTGCCTAATTTTTTCTATCTTCGTTGTTCCTACCAATTTGGTATCAGAGCCCTGATTGATCCAATATGGTTTCCACTCGTACTTCTGCTAACCCCTCTGACCCAATAATCCTTCAGAACCTCTTGCTAATCCATAACAGCTTCTAAACTTGTAACCCTTGATGTGTTAACTGCTAAGGTAGCTGCCCTTGAAGCTGCCTCAACTAATACAGCACAGGATAAAGAAAAAGCACCAGCTGATAGTTCCAGGCGGCCTTCTCATTGGGAAGAAGACAGTGAGGATGATCCTGACACCTCTTGGTGGTATAAGCGCACGAGATTACCTCACACCAAAATTGAATTTCCTAAATTCAGTGGAGGTGACCCTCGGGTTGGATCCCTAAAGCGGAAAAATATTTTTGATATTACTAGACGCCTGATGATTTTAAGGTGGACGTGGCATCAATGTACTTGGAAGGAGATGCTCTAGATCTATTTGCATGGGTCAATAATGAGCATACAATTTTATATTGGGACGAATTGGTGAAGGCTTTGCAAGAAAATTATGGGCCTCCAGAGTACCAAAACCCAGACGAATTTTTGTGCAGTATTAAACAAACAGGATCTGTACAAGAATACCGCCAGGAATTTGCTAAGCGGTCCGCTCGTGTCAAAAATTGGCCAGAACATTGCTTATTGGGTGTCTTCATAAATGGGCTAAAAGAGGAATTGAAATCTGATGTGAGGATCCATAAGCCCAGAACTGTTTATAAAGCCACAAGTTTGGCTTTAGAATTTGAGAATAAAGCCCAATCCTCACGTGGGTCCAAGGCTGGTCAGCAACCTAGTCAAAATAAATTTTTTTCATCTAGCAATTTGGCTACTCGTGCACCTCCAGACTCCAGTCTCCCTCGCCTCTTGCATACTCCAGTGAACCCAATGCCGCCTGCATCCTCGCACCCGACAGCCACGGATGCTGAACGACAGCGCCGCCGAGACAAGGGCCTCTGTTTCAGGTGTGGTGCTCCATTCATGCCTGGACACCGTTGCAAATCCTCATTTTCACTCATGGAGATCACCGAGGAAGGGGGGGAAATTATTCCTCCACTCAACGAAGCGGACAACGCAGAATTCGAACCAGAGGGTGCGGAAATCTCCTTCAATGCTATTTTGGGAAGGAATGCTGGTGCCACCATGAAGTTACAAGGGACTTTACTTTCTCGTGAGGTATTGTTGCTAGTTGACAGTGGGTCAACCCACAATTTCATCTCTGAATCATTGGTTCTTGAACTCAATCTCCCCACACGGTCCATCGCCTCTTTTGGTGTTCAAATCGGGAATGGCAGTATAGTACGTTGCAGCAAAATTTGCAAGGATGTGGAAGTTAAGCTCTCTAGGTTAACTATTAAAGAAGACTACTATCCATTTTCCTTGGGTGGTGCCGATCTAGTTCTTGGGATTAAGTGGTTGGCTTCCTTAAACACTGTGCAAGCCAATTGGAATCAGATGTTCATGGTGTTTTGGCTTAACGAAAAATGTTACAAGCTACAGGGAGTCCCCTATGAAGAAAAACATGAGGCTCAGCTTCATTCTATGTGCCGAACGGACAATACAGGTTCTTATTCTCCTACTTTTCTGGATTTAGAACAATTATTCATTGAATTTCATGCTGTGTTCGAGGAGCCCACATCGTTGCCTCCATTTCAAAAGCACTACCATGCTATTCCTTTGCTACCCAACTCCAAACCTCCAAATATTTGACCATACCGTTACCCCTACTACCAAAAGTCAGAAATTGAAAAACAAGTTGATGAATTACTACAACGAGGACTTATTAGGCTCAGCTCAAGTCCGTATGCAAGCCCAGTTTTGCTAGTCAAGAAGAAGGATGACTCTTGGCGCTTCTGCGTGGATTATAGGGGGCTCAATAGCATCACCGTACCAGATAAGTACCCAATCCCTAATGTGGATGAATTATTAGATGAATTGCATGGGGCTGCCTATTTTTCAAAAATTGATCTTTGCTCGAGTTATCATCAGATTCGGGTACTTCCTGCTGATATTCATAAGACAACATTTCGCACTCATTCTGGGCATTATGAATTCATGGTTATGCCTTTCGGCTTAACTAATGCCCCTGTAACTTTTCTTTTCAGGCAGCTATGAATGACTTATTTCGACCCTATTTGAGGAAATTTGTTCTTGTATTTTTTGATGATATTTTGATTTTCAGCCACACTCTTCAACAACACCTAGACCATTTGCATACTGTTTTGGGAGCTTTGCAGGATCATTTTTATTATGCCAACACAAAGAAATGCTCTCTGGCTAAGACTAGAATCCAGTTCTAGGGACATATTGTATCTTCACAAGGTGCTGAAGTTGATTCAGAAAAGGTGGCAGCAGTGATTGATTGGCCTATTCCCCAGAATGTCAAAAAACTACGTGGATTCTTGGGACTTACCGGATACTATCGGCGCTTTGTCAAGGATTATGGAATTATTGCAAGGCCCTTAACAGAGTTAACCAAGAAGAATGCCTTCTCATGGTCAGAAACAGCACAAAGAGCCTTCGACTGTCTGAAACTAGCCTTGACAACTACACTAGTACTACAACTGCCGGACTTTAAGGCTGAATTTACAATTTACAGTTGAGTGTGATGCTTCTATGGATGGAATTGGCGCTATATTGATGCAGCATAATCATCCAATCGCCTACTATAGTAAAGGATTCTCTTTCTCTAATCGTTATAAATCTGCTTATGATAGAGAATTACTTGCTTTAGTACTTGCATAGCAAAAGTGGCGACACTACCTTTTGGGGTGACACTTCTTTGTTAAAACGGATCATGCTAGCTTGAAGCATTTGCTACAGCAGCGCATTACTACTAATTCTCAACAAAGGTTGATTATGAAGCTTCTCCCATTTGATTTTACTATAATTTACAAAGCTAGAAGTGAAAATAAAGGAGCTGATGTATTGTCAAGGTGCCCTCAATATGCTGATTTATTCCAATTAGTGATGCCCCTATCTGATGAGTTGCTAGATCTTTCCCAAGATTTAGTCCAAGATCCCTTAACCAATACCATTATGTTGGACTTACAACACAATTCTTCTTCTCGGCCTGGTTTTCAATTGGTTGACAAGAGATTGTTTTTCAATAATCGCTTGGTCATACCTCATAACCTTCAACTCCGATCTAAGCTGCTGGCTGAGGCTCATTCTTCTCTTACCGGAGGTCATGGAGGATATTTAAAGACATTAAAAAGACTTATGGAGAACTTCTATTGGCCTTCCATGAAAACAGATGTGAAAACCTTTGTGCAACATTGTGCTACTTGTCAACAAAATAAATACCAGACTTTGGCTCCTGCGGGTCTTCTCCAGCCTTTACCTATTCCTTCACAAATTTGGGAAGATATATCACTTGACTTCATCACAGGTCTTCCAAAATTTGGGGGGTATGATGTTATCTTAGTGGTTGTTGATCGTCTGAGAAAATATGCACATTTTATTGCTCTTGCTCATCCATACACAGCAAAGACAGTAGCTGTTATTTTTTGTCAAGAGATTGTGCGCTTACATGGTATGCCACACTCCATTGTTTCAGATCTTGATTCCTTGTTTATGAGTATGTTTTGCCAGGAATTGTTCAAATTAAGCCAAACTCGGTTAAAAATGAGTACTGCCTACCATCCACAAACGGATAGGCAGACGGAAGTTGTGAACAGATGTTTGGAAGCTTACTTGCGTTGCTTTATTCATGAACAACCCAAACAATGGAGTAAATTTTTATGCTGGGCAGAATATTCCTATAATATAGGATATCACAGCTCCATTAATGCCACTCCATTCAAGGTAGTGTATGGTTGTGAACCACCTCTGCTACAACCATATGTAAAGGGCGAAACACTTGTTGCTGAATTAGAAGAGCAATTAGAGACCAGGGATGCTATACTGAAGCTACTCAAGGAGAATTTACTAAAGGCCCAAAACCGTATGAAAGTTCAAGCTGATCAACATAGAAGGGAGCTCCAACTTCAAGAAGGAGAAGCAGTTTGGCTGCGTGTGCAACCATTTCGCCAACACACTCTCACCAAAAGAAGGTTTGTGAAGCTGTCACCAAGGTTTTTTGGGCCCTACAAGGTTCTTCGGAAAGTGGGGCAGGTTGCTTATGAATTGGAGTTGCCCCCTGATTCCAAAATCCACCCAATCTTCCATGTATCTCTCCTCCGCCCAGCCTATGGTCAACAACCTTCCTCTCCTCCAACCTGCACAAGTATTAGCTCACCGCTGGACAAAGCATAATACTCTGGAATTACTGATACAGTGGCAGCACAGACCCCAGAAGAAGCCAGTTGGGAAGATTATGACCTCTTGAAGGATTAACTTCCTTATTTTCAACTTGAGGAGAAGTTGAGTTTCCAAAGGGGGGGTAATGATAAGACACCATTGCAAACATACACCAGAAGGAGGACACGTCAGAAGCTCACTTAATAAATATTTTATTGCATTATTTTTCTGTTTGAATTATTTCTATTTTTCTGAGTTATATGGGCAGAGAAATTAGGAAGAAGTTAGCTTAATAATAGCAACATTCCATTAGTTGCCAACGTCATAGTTGTTGAGTCAAATCTGTTCAGATAGTTTAGGGATTTTCTGATATTATATTGTTACCATGCATTATAAATAGGATGGCAGCCATTATTGCTAGGTACGACGAATAAATAAAAAAACTCTCTTTAGAATTCTTGGAGATTCTCCATCTTTGGCTATTGAGAAAAATTAGAGTGAGATACTTTTCCTTTTCTTTTCTCAATAGAATTATTTCTTGCCTAATTTTTTCTATCTTCCTTGTTCCTTCCAGAATAATTAGACATCATCATATCCTTTGATTCGAGAAATAATGAAGATTTAAATTATGGATCATTTATATTTATAATTAATGTCTTATTTGTAATCCTTCCTATAAATATCAAGCACTAGTGTAGGCCTTCCATAAGGTGACTGCATTTTATTTTCTTGTTTTTCTCCTATTATTTCTAACAGTATGTATCATATCTTGCATTACCTTACCTTCTTCAGTAGTTTTGGGAGTGAGAATCACTTATGTTGGCAAATTTACTACATATAACTTTGGACATACTTGAATGAGTAGTTCAAGTTATAGTCTGTAGTTTAGGACTTTAAGTTGAAGGAAATGATCAAAAGCTATAAATGAAAGAGGAAAAATAAATTGAAGGCATGTAGTATAATTGAAGAAGGAATCTTCCTTATGCAGTTTAGGTTGCATTTATACATCTCATGGTCCTAGTTTCTACTCAGTAGGACATGTCTGTATGTTGTAAATTTATGCCTTAATTCTAGTAATGCATATTTATTGGTATTCTGCAGAAATTTGAAAGCCCTAAAAGTATTAGCAAGTTACTTTACAAACAGTGGGTGATTTTATAAATTGATTGCAAATTACTGTGTTGCGGATATTTGTGTCTTAAATATTTGCACTGCACATTTCTGTGAATTGAATTGTAGTCATGGATTCTTAGGCCACTGAATGTTTAATTTTGACCAAAGCTTTTGTTATGTCAGCCTAACCCACTGGACTTGCTTGGGGTCCTTTAGTAGATGAGATTGGAAACCCAGTCCATCTTTCTTTAGACATCCCTCCTCAATTTACAAGGAGAGGGAATATAAAAAAGGTTTTTTTTTTGGGGGGGGGGGTGGAGGGGTGGTTTGAATATGAATTTTACTTGAAAGATATCGAATCTCCTTTGTTGAGAGAATATTTTTAGTCCTGGAGATAGCAGTCACACTAGTTTTCTCAGTTAGGTAGAAGGAAGTTTTGGCAAAATTTTGAAATTTATACCCAATAATGATTTTTTTTTTCCTTCTGTAATTTTTTATAATTCTATTTAAGCATAAAATGTTCTGATTCTTTTAAAAGTTCAGAGGCACTTTTTAAATATTTTGGTTGATTTTTAGACAGTGGATTGAGGTTTTGACTATTTTGACATTCATTCACATCCTGATATCGATATTGTTGTGTTACGCTAGGTCTTTTCTGTGTGGTGGATCGACTGGCTTATTTATTTATGGATACTGCTTGTATTATTACTATGCACGCTCAGATATGTCTGGTTTTATGCAAACTTCATTCTTCTTCGGTTACATGGCCTGCATCTGCTATGGCTTCTTTCTCATGCTTGGAACTGTCGGTTTCCGTGCCTCCCTGTTCTTTGTCAGGCACATATACAAGTCCATCAAGTGTGAGTAGCTGTTTGGTTGAACTTCTTGGTAAATTCATCCTTTTTCTCTGTTTCTTCAAGAGGACAAGGGCCTAGGATTCCCCCCCCCCCCCTCTTTTCTAGTAAGTAGGTTATGTAGTGAACCTGAAAACAGAGGACGCGTTGACTGCTTCCCTGGAATTGGTGTTTTGTGATATCTGATGTTCAATTGCATAGATTTGGGGCAGATTTTGGGAACAATGGGATTTATTTAATTTTTAATTACTGTAGTTACTGAAATTTATTTGAAGTAGTTTGTAACATTAAACTAATCTCTGCTCTTTGCTCTTTGAAAATAACATTTTTAAAGTAATTAATGTCGCCTAGTTAGAGATCCTTGACTCCTTGTATGATCTTGTATTAATTACGTACGAGGACATTCTAATTCGAAAAATTCAAGTTCTGAGAGAAATGTTCATTAAATGTGAAAATAGAAATAGGGAAGACTATGGAATTGAATAATCTCATCTCATATGATATGATGGCGACGTGAAAATAATAGACAGAACAATTAATTATAGGTCCATAAAAATTCTGTTAGTTGAAGTATCTTTCTCTTGTTTATATGGTATGTGTCTGCAAATATTTTAAGGTGTGTTTGGATTTTAGAAATATTTTCATTCTCCATGTTCATTTCTTAAAATTTGTTTTATTTGAAGCTTTTATTATTTAAAAAAATGTTAGCTTTGTAAAATTATAAATTTTTTATTTTTCATTTTTCATATTTATTTAGAAATTAAACTGACATATGTTATAAATATTACTTGAATTTTTAATTTGAACATAAATAATTATGAGATTATTTTTGAATTATTATTTTAGAAACTCTAATTACAAAAATTTCATTGGTTATTTTGTGATGAAAACTATTTTTATACTAGCTTTTGGTTTTAAACCTATTTTAAAATATATAAAAAAATTGCACTTTTTCACTGTCATTGTCTTTCAATTGCATTTTTTTTATTATATTAATTTTTTTATTAGCCTCTTGTTTTTTTTTTTTGGACTATGATTAGCCTCTTAATTTATCTATAGCCATTAAAATGGACTAATTGGGTCCACTCAACTTGGCCCAAAATGAGTTGAGTGCAGTTGACTCATTTAAATATAGGTTGATATTTTTGGAACTTGTCCAAAAAGAAAAAGAAGAAATTTTTAGAACTTATCTCATGGGTTGGATCTTTCGTTTAACTCGCTAAAAAATAAAGTTTTTATATAAAATATGTAATAATATTACAAAAATAATATTTTAACTATTAATTAATAAAAAAAATTTCTTATAATGGTAGCTTTATCATTATTTTAAAATATTTAAAATTATGATATAACTTTAAATTTAAAAACATGTGTCACATTTTATTATTATACAATTATCGAAATTAATACTTTTTATTTCTTAAAAAAAGAGAATGAATGTAAATAATTTAATTTGAAAATAAAATTGAAAGTGAAATTTATGTTTTTATTATTCCTTTAACAAAATTTATTCTTTTATAAAATGATTTAATTAAATTTATTGATAGTATGACAAAAAGATATCCAGATTTTAAAAATTACTTAGTACATTGAATATTCATAAAATATAAAATACATATGTAATTTTATACTTTGTATAATTTTTAAAATTACACGTCCCCAAATTAGGGAGCACACATGGAAATGAGTGTTATCTCATCCCGCAAGCCTCATCTATAGAAGCACAACACATAAATCAAGTTTGCTTATTTGAAAACAAATATTAAATCTATTTCTCACAAAACATGAACGCGGGTTTTACTTGTTGCTTAAAAAGAATATTAGATATTAAATTCATTTGTATATAAAACACATGGAAATCTCACATCAAAACTAAACTTTTTATTAAACACAATTATAAAAACTATAAACATTATCCAAATAAAATATAAATAATAATTCAGCATCAGATAAATCATATACCAAGTTCAAATAAAATATTTTCATATAAGAAAATTCACTCTTTACACAGTTAGAACCATCTAAAATATTCATATGTAAATACAGTTGGGAAAATCATTCTCAAATTTATACAAATCACTTATCATAAATACAAAAAAAAAAAAAAAAAAAAAAAAAAATTAGATATGCATCGAAAATGCGAACCCACATATGGCGAAATAAGACAAGCCTTATGCACGGGTTTTTCATTAAAACCATCTAACAATATTCATATGTAAATACAGTTGGGAAAATCATTCTCAAATTTATACAAATCACTTATTATAAATACAAAAAAATAAAATATAGATATGCATCCAAAATTCGAACCCACATATGGCGAAATAAGAAGCCTTATGCACGGGTTTTTCATTAAAAACCACAATCCAAATGGATAAACATGTTCAGAAATGCAAAATCATTCATATAAGATTTAAAAAGACATTTAGATTTGTGCCATGACCAAAGCACAGAATAATCCTGTTGAAAATATAACTTCTCTACTTGAAAGACTTTCCAGAAAATCTATTTTATACCAGGAACATTATGAAAACAGGTACAGTACAAAGCTCTTTTTATTCAGAAAATATAAAATATAATATAACTCATACATGTTACATCTACAAATACCAAAAACCATACCTTTTACTTTAGTATAATCCAATTGAAAAATAATGCTATCAATTACAATGAGAAGTAATCTTAGAAAAACTTAGTAAGAAAACATCCATGATCTTCAAAACCATATATGGAAGCTAAATTACATTAAACCATCTTACAATTAAGTTAGTTTGAGAAGATTCTATATCAAAATTATATATAAATTCTCAACCACTCAGCAAGGAAAAAGAAATCACCATCTTTATATATCATCATAGGCATTCCACATATATAATAGTAAGGCAAATGACAAGTTGAACGATTAGAGAGAGAGAGAGAGAGAGAACATGTAAACATAATTTAAAAATTGAAATAACAAAAAAAAATTATAGTTTATATTATTTATTCATAAGGTTTTGAGTTCCAAACATTCGCATAAGCAAAAATTACTGTTTACATCAGAAAATATGATCATAAAAACTTCGGTGCTAGGGTTTTACAAATTATATGATATTAATTTCACAATTTAAGCTCCATAAACACAGGTAGTCATTCCTTATTTCACCAAAAGTTAAACATTTATTTCAAAGAAAACCAAATCGGTAGAATTCACTATATGCTTCGTGCAATTCACAATGGTGGTCTCAGTTTTTCAAACAGAGGTCTAGATATGCTGAAAACTTAGAGAGAAAGAACATATATATAGAGAAAGAAAAGGTGGCATAAATATGGCGATGGATTTCAAATAATCCCTAGCTTTTGATTTATAATCAAAAGGGGCATTTTCGTAATTTTGATAAGCATCGCGACAGTAGCAGCCCAGCACCTCGACAGTGAGCCTTCTGGAAACTGACATTCTCATATTTGGCCTTGAGCGCTGTGGCAGTAAGATACTACCGGTAATGCTCTCTAGTTTGAGGGTTGGATTTTTGGAAAACCAATGCTGCAGCAGTAAATGCAGAGCACAGCATTAGCAGCCCTTCTGTAGCAAATGTACAAAAATATTCAAAAATTCTCCATGCAGCCCTCGCGCGACTTCCAAAAGGCATCCATGTAGCTCATAACTTACGTTTATCCTTTATAAAATCTTGATTAGGTTTCTAATCCATAAATCTCTTAATAAAACATATAACACAAACAAATCACTTACGTATTTATCAAAATAAAAGTATATTCATTTTAAACAACAAGAACATTTAAGGGAAAAACATAACCGTTTAATATAAACATATCCGTTAAAGCAAAACATACTATTTCAAAAATTAGTGGCATTACATTCTCCCCTCCTTTAGAAAATTGGTCTCTCAAATTTCAAGAAGAACCAGCTGAAAACAACAAGAACATTTAAGGGAAAAACATAACCGTTTAATATAAACATATCCGTTAAAGCAAAACATACTATTTCAAAAATTAGTGGCATTACATTCTCCCCTCCTTTAGAAAATTGGTCTCTCAAATTTCAAGAAGAACCAGCTGAAGTAGCCATTCCACTGCTATCGGAGATCTTTCTTTTTGCTTTCCTTGACTGTCTAGAAGAAGTTATTGGCTCCTCATGCTTTTTTCAGATGAAAAAGGAAAAAGCAGATAAAATAAGATTAGTGAGTATTCCAAAAAGAATGAAAAGTTGATTCATCAAAAAATTACTTGGACTGGTAATATACACAGTGCATTAAAGGATTTTAAGGAACCCACGTAGAGATGTTTCCAAGATTTTTCAAGCACATTCTGATCATTATTCCTAGCAGGCATATGCTTTAACTGTAATGTTTATCAATACTAATGTTTTGAAGCACCTAAATTCAGTTAGATAGTCAAAAGAACTCTTTCAGATAAACAATTTTATGTTTAAGTCATTTCTTATTTTGTTAGTTGCTTAAAAATAATTCTTTACGTGCATACAAGAATAAATTAAGTGTTCCCAGACTAGCTTTCTGGTTTAACTTAAGCACTTCAATAATATTTTTTTTCCCAAAATGTCCATAAAAGCAATCGCATTTACAGCAACACCTTAATCAAAATCCAAATTACAATCCATCTTCCAAAGCACCATCATAAACATTTCACTAGATAGGCTGTAAGTACAACTGTAAGTGGCAGCTATAAAAATATTCTGAAATTCAACTATTATGTGCTCAAAGAGCAGCAAGAATGCCTAATAGATACTGACAATAGAATGCATATTTGCATAGGTTAAAAGCATCATCATGAGCGTTTTCAAAATAAACACCATTATGCTTTATCAGATGCAGTTTATTAGCTACAAGAACCAGAACAATGCTCTTTTCCAGTGTATAAAATTATACCAACATTAATAACTTGTAGTCTAGAGGTAAAGGCAGTTGGGTAGCTTGCTGCAAGAGGTGTTAGGTTCAATCTTCCGTGCATTCATGTATAAAAAAGAAAAGAAAAAAGAATTGAGTAAAGCTTTGCCATAAAAAATGCCTTAAAATATCTCCAGAAGATTAATTTGACTTTTGTTCCAACTTCACCATAATATCAATAACACTTCATGATAATTAAATTTAAATAATATGGAACATGGGGTCAAACATGGTTCAACATTCAAATGTAAGTCACATTTAAGGAAAGACTTAGAAATCAGTTACACAAACCACAATGAGTGCAATTATCAAACAGAAAAAATAAAATAAAATAATGTTGTAAGTAACTGTAAAAAATAAGTAAGAAAGAAACTCTACTGACAAATTACAGAAAAGCTAAAGACATCACAAATTGCACTTCCTGAATAAGATTATGATCCAATTAATACTAGTTAAAGAGAGAAGAAAGGAAAATTGTCAGACACCTTGATTGCATTCAGAATAGAACCTCAGAAATTATACAAATAAATGGTTCCCATGCTAACTTCAGGAACATGGTTTCCAGGATTATACAAATATAGAAGTATAAAGCATGTAAATAATTCTTCGGACATGTGTCAGACACATTTTTTAAAGTGTTTAATACTTATTTCTGACATTTTAAGCACAAATCCCCCATCCCTTTTAGGTTTTCATTTGAAGTTCAAACTTTTGTGACTCCTCTGTCCAACATCGACGATTACAGTTTGCATCCCGATCATCGCAACACATTTTCTCCATTGAAGTTAGGTCCCTATCATCTATTGTAACTTGTATTCCGGTCATCGTATTTTTGTTGACCATTGAGAGTAAGTTTCTTTATTTCCTCTTATCGGATTTATCTATGCGTGTAGCCATATGCATATTCCTTTTCAGCAAGGGTCTTCAAAATTCATTAATTATTTTGATCTTATGCAAGCACATATACCTATTCGAAAGTTTGTTTTTGGGGTTCCAACTTTTCTATGAAAAAGAAAGAAGCTAAATTCTTTTAATTTTTGTGTTGCCTCTTAATGTCTTACATAAAAACAGTGGCAAAAAACAGAGATAGCTTTTGTCTATGGTGGGAGAGTTGAATTATAATAATGCACGTATAATTCTTTTTCGAGTCGCTCTCTTGTTTTTGTTCTTTATTATTGCTGTATACACATATAATTTTTGTATTCTTTGTTTTTTTTTTTTGTTGATGTTGAAATTTTATCGATTATAAATCTATCTTTGGATAAATCAGAATTAAAAAGAGTTCTTTTCACAAATGAAGGGAATGAAAACAATAGCAGTGATAAAAAATACATTGAAGAATAATGAATATTGATTGTATTATAAATTAATGATAATTTTTTTGAGATTAAGTTTTGATGTGAGTTTAATTTGCGAGAACATTTGTTGTTTTCATTTTTTGAAAACAGTTTTCATTTTCTAGTTTTCATATTTTTAAAAATATGTTTGTTTTGTGTTTTTATTTTCACTATTTTTTAGTTACATAGTTGTATTTTCATTTTATTTTCATTTTTACTACTTTATAATTATATAAATAGTAAAATATTGTGTATATAGTTCGAAATAATTGTAAAAATGCCACTATTACAATGCGCTACAGTACTCAAAAATTCTGAAAACCTTTTTTTGACGTTTTCAAAATTTTCAAAAATTCAAAAAATATTTCTTAAAAATAAAAATAGAAAACAATAAAAAAACGTGTTTTCACGCCTATTTTCAATTTTCAGTGATAATAAAAACTGAAAACAATCAAACCAAACAAGCCCTTACGTGTCCGTGTCATGTCCTGAGTCTGTGTTCATATCCATGCCTTATAGCTACTTATTTTTCTGAGATATGTTGCCCATATCTCTAGAACAAATGCTACGAGGCAAAGAACAACATGAAGTCAATTAAGCTACATTGAAAAACTTTACGTCGCATTGATAGGAAGTTGATGATGAATTAAGTCAGCATACATGTTATAGTAGTATGAAGGAGAAAAAACAAGAGTAAAGCAATTCATAGACTAGAAGCTATTCATCCCCAGCAGCCCTTTACCTTCAACCCCATGCCAACCAGACCACCTAGAAAAATGAAAAGAAAATAGAAAGAAAGATGATAGCAACATCCTCATTCAGATCATGACAACCAATTGACTGAAATTAGCATGAAACCACAATATCAGAGAAGTGGTAAAACTGAATAATTAGGACACCCTAACAGCCTCAAGGTCAACCTCCCATGACATTTTATGGCAAATCATCCAAAATTATACAAAAATCCAACCATGTTACTGTACATTAACACCAAGGGCTGACATACAGATTTTAATGGCATTGGAAACAGAAACCATCTATGATTATAACTGTGAAATTCCAATAAATATGTTTATGCCTTCTCTAGGCGAATAGCATAGAAGCTGTGCACAAATCAATTTTGCAAGCCGTATGGAAACAATGCCAGCAATCAATCTAGCTTAAAAATTTCGATCAAGCCCTAAAATCAGATTGACTTATACATGGCATTGGTAGAAAAAGATTTTGCAGGACCATTTAAGGAAATATAAGGTGGTCTGAGCCACTACAGATTTACTTCTGAACAAAACACATCCCTGCAACCCATAAAGAAAACTCTGGCATTTTTAATCCTATACACACACACACACATCAGTATATGTATGTATTTATATGTGAGTAAGGCATGCAAGCAAAGACAGATGTATCCAGTTTGTGAGATAGGTGATATTAGCAAGAAAATTTTGATATGAACTTTTAATTCTAACACATAAATTAAACTCATTAATCCACATAACCATGATAATGAAACAAAGCTATCCTGTTATAAGAAGAAATGTTACCAGGCACCCAATAGGCTAATTCTAAATGACATTCATTAGACACTAATGGCACATCTATAGCATATAAAAATACAATTTGAGCTTTTGGTTGGACATAAATGGTTAATCTAAGTGTTCCTGACACCATATCATCAGTTGATGGAAGTTACCCCATTCAGAAAAATAGAGCAACATATTTTTGAGTCAGTGCATATATGGAAACACTTAGAATAAACATCAAAAAGACTGAGAAAGGAAGGAGAAGGAAGAGATATCCAAATCTTGTCGATACCTTGTTCATTAAACAAGAATCATCCCAAACAGAATTTTCAGAAGCACCAGAACTGAACTCAGTTGTTTGTTTTTTGGAGCCAATGTCATCTGATCTATCACCAGGCACTTTATTCTTAGTCAAGCTACTTGCCTGAACAATGAGTGGAACTTCCAGTGATAGTGGTCCTACTTCTTGTCCGCTGCAAGAAAATTGAACCTAAGAACAAGTTTTCTTCCAAATTCTAATCACCTAATTAACATGAAAATTAATTTTAAACTTCAGAGCTTATTAGAAAATGGTTTTAAATCATGAAATGGTTGGTTTTGAGTTAAGTCAAACCAAAATGAGTCATATCAGATTGAATCAGTATATGCATTTTCAATAGTCATTTCAATTCTACAAAGATGATGGTGGACTCCGAGAACCATATTAATTTATCGTTAAGTTTTATTTTTCGTTAAAAATGTCCATAATTCATTTGCAAAACCTAATGCAGTAAGTATAACTGAGCAGTGAGTAGAAAATATAAAATTCACCTTTTCAGTATATAAGATTCCTCTGGAACACGCCTTCCTTGCTTTATGCAGTCTTCAACCCATTGGTGGTTTACTATAATTGTTTTGAATTTCTGTGCAAGATCATATTTCTTGCCTTCAAAGTCCCAACAAATCTGATCATTAGCACCAAAAGAAACAATGACCAAATAGTTTCTCCAATTAAATGTAAAAGCTGCTATTCTACAAAGAGACTTGTCAATTTAGAGTCCCCCGGTCTATAACTTGCTTATTATTCCTGTTTATATTCATCTATGCATTTGTTTTCATTTTGATAATAATAATTAAAAAGAAAAAAACTTACCAGGTGCGTGATCGATTTATACATAGAGCCAACATAATTTGCACCAGCATGTGCAATTAACTTGATGAGGTTGAATCGCTCTAAGCCATGGTAACCAGTCACTGTAGCCACCACAGACTCCATGCCTTGAATTGGACAAACTATGGATTCTGTAAGATCGTGGCATTAGTATGATGTCTATACCAATAATACAAAATCATTGTCATGATGCTTCTCAGAGAAGGAATTACTATAAAACAATTCAATAATCTCAGAGAGACCGAGTGCCTTATCCTAACAGTTAGACAGAACGTAAAAGGCACAAATCCTATATGAAAATTAGAGATTAAAAATAAAATAAAAAAGAACGGTGTTCATCAAGATGAGATTCCGATCCATATAACCAAACTGTAATATTATTGAGGGTCGTATTCCATCAAACCCTAGCACAGATATTTTTCTCATCATGCTCCGGAAACCTCAGTTTCCTTTTGCGCATAATGATTCAATTCATAGAAGAAAAAGAAAAATAAGAATGATTGTAATAACTTCCTCTTAGTGAGCTTTCCCGACTACCAAACAGTCGAATTAAGAACTTTGTGAAGATAGTCCTTGATAATAGAAGTTGATCAGAGACACTAATAGAGAGAGAAAGAGAGAGTCACCTGCACGCGGTTGGTGTTGAAGCTGATCTTCCATGGAACTCCAAAAAATAGCGTTTGCCGGGAGATACAAAAGTTTGAATTCCGAAGGACGGCCAGAGAATTTATATGACCCGACGGGTCGGATGGTGATTCAAATCAGATGCGTACTAAGTATGAGTCACGGAGACGGGAATGGATGGATATGGATCCTGCGCCAAAGGCACAGCACAGGATGCTGTTTTTATTAATTTATTTTAATATCAGTATATTTATTTTAATTTAATTAAATTACTAAAATTATTTTTAAATTTATTTTAATGAAATTATTTTTTTTAAAATCCTACTTAAAAAATTATTTTAAAAAATATTTTTATTTTAATTTTATAAATAAAAAATTAATAAATTTATTTAACTAATTAAAATAAGAATTTATTTAAATTATATTTTTATTTAAATTATATAAATTTTTAATTATAATATATATGAACATATATTTAACACAGTTATTTATCGTATTTAATTTGTTTTTTGTTTTTTTATTTTTTATTTATTTTAATAACAATAAATTTATTTTAATTTAATTAAATTACTAAAATAAATTAAATTAAATTTTTATTAATTAAAATTATTATTTAAAAAAAATATTTTTATATTAACTGTATAATTATAATAAATAAAAAATATGTTAAATATTTATTAATAGAATAAATCTAAAAGTATTTTTTTAAAATAAAATAATATTTAAAAGATTAAATTGGTAAAGTTAAATTAAAAAAAATTAAATTAAAATTGTATATGTCTTTAAAAAAGTTCAAAAAAATATTTATTTTAAAATAAAAAAAATTCATTGTTATTTTAAGTAAAATGTTTAAAAAATTAAAATTTAAAACAATTAAATTAAAACGCATATTTTTAAAATATTAAAATAAAATTTGGCTCTTTTACTTTTAAATTTTAAATTTTAAATTTTTTTGATAATTTAATTTAATGGAAATAAATATATTATTATTGAAATGAATTTTTAAAAAAAGGATTAAAAATAAAACGCGGCAAAAAAAGGCGCGTTTTGGACGCACAACATCCCCTGCTGTGTTTTGAGCACAGCACGGCGTGCTGTGGTCAAAACGCAGCCAAACGCATGGTTTTTTTTTAAAGTGCTACAGTAGCTGTGTTTGGCTGTATTTTGAGCATAGCACGCGATGTTGTGCTCAAAACACAGCAGGGGATCCATTCCCCACGTAGACATTATCATAATCATATTATTTTGAGGAAATTCCTATATTTTAATATTGAAAAAAATTTGTGTCATTAATTTGATCCAACATAGATATTTTTCACAAGTAAAGTATTAAATTTTATTTTGAAGTACCGTTTCGATAACTCTAAAAACGAAAATATTTCAAAACGTTTCGAAAATTTTGTTAAAACAAAAAAATTTTGATTAACGTTTCAAATAATTTCAAACAATATTTTTTTTCAATTTTAAAATATTTTAACATAATATTAATAATATAGATATATAAAATTATGTTAAAATTAATTTAAATTAATATCTATAGTTAAATAGAAAATAAAGATACCACTACAGTGAAGACTCTAATTCAAATTTCAGCATCATTCAAAAACAACCTATCTCTTACATCCATCTCTCTATCTTTTTAATTCTTTTGTGACCTCTATCTTTAAGCCTCTTTCTGTCTATTATGATTCTGTTTCCATCTTCAATTGTCTCTCTTAGGTACCTTCTTCTCTCTTTGTCTCTCAATCTATCTTTTTATCATTTTTGTAGTTCTCTTTTAAAAATAAAAATAATGAAGGAAAGCAATATCATAAAAATGAAAGAGAATAGGAGGAAGTTGATAAAGATGTTATGATTTGTGAGAGAAAATAACTTGATGTTAGATGTGATGTGATACTACTTTCATCTACTTTCAAATTGTCAATTTTTTTATTTTTCAAATTGATTTGGTACTTTTTTCATCGAAACAACTTAAAACAAGAGTTTTTCGTCGAAACAACTTGAAATAAAAGTATTTCTCTCAAAATAACTCAAAATAAGAGTATTTTCATCGAAATAACTTAAAATAAGAGTATTTTTATCAAAATATTCTACAATATAGTAATTTCAATCGAAATGGCATAATTTTTTAACAAACACTTTTTTATTTATTTCGATAACTCTGTTTTGTATCGGTAACTCCGAAAACGAAAATGTTTCGATCGTTTCGATGGAAAAGAAAAAAAATTTAGTTCTTTGTTCACAAGTTAAGTTCTTCGAAAATAATTAACCATTGTTAAAGGGAATTGATTTAGTTAGGAAGTATTGAAATTTTTTCATAAAATTTAGATTTGATTTTTATTGCCAATTATTTTCTTTAGTAGGCAATTTGTAGTATCAATGTTTTACTGCCTTGTGATATGTCTTAACTTTGAAATAGAGTATTCTTCCTTCACCATAAACTTTTTTTCACCAAAAAAATATTTATCATTATTTTAGTGTCAATTTTAAAAAAAATATATAATTAATTAAATATATAATTTAATTTCTGAATTTACTAGGTATTTACGATTTAATCTCTAAATTTGAGTCATTACACAATTTATTTCTCAAATTTATAAAATATCAAACAATTTCGTCCTTCCATTATCTCTATACAAACTGCCTGCTGGCGTGACTCATTAAGTGCTAACTAATCAAACGACATTAGTGTTGACTCAACTTTAAAAAAAGAGTAAATATACAAATTAATCCTTGAATTTACTATATTCCTACAATTTAGTCATTGAATTAAAGTCATTGCATAATTTAATTTCTAAATTTATCAAACGTCAAACAACTTAGTTCTTTTATTATCTCCACACTAATTACTTGCTAATATAGCCTATTAAGTGTCTACATGGTATGTTAAATAGCAACTAATTATGCCACATTAGCACTAACTCAATTTTTTTAAAAAAATTTAAAATGCTTCATTTTTCACTCTATTTTCCCCCTTCTCCCATAGAAAATTTCCTTTTCTGACTTTAATTGATAACGCCGTAAAACACCTCAGTATGATAAAATCATTTCTTATCGCACATAACCCCGCCAAAAGACCAAGATTGAAACCTCATTTCCAAGACACCGTGAATATGTTCTTTTTGATACTTGATGCTCTGGTCTTGAGGCAAAAAAATGAGGATTATTGAAAAGACCATTTTTTTTCTTTTTCTTATCCCATCTGTTCATTGAAAATATAATGATAATTAATTATTTGTTGAGTTTTAACAATATGGACCATGAAAAATAAATTACTAGTAACATTTAATTTAAGATATTGCATGGTGAAATTTTGACAATATTTTTGGCTTGTTATGCCTCACGGCGGGATTGTTAAAATTGAGTTTTTTGTCATTATACTAGTAAGTTTTTTATGACTAAAAACAAAAAATTTATTCTAAAATCAAGGATAGTAATAATTATAGTGGTAGTTAACCTCACACTTTACACATTTTGTGTAGTAAGGAAAAGCCATGATTTCAATATTCTCAGTCCCTTCTTGTTCAATGTTTGGCTAGTTCATATGATTTTTGTTTTAATTTAGGTATTTTGATGCTGAAAGATTTCTAGTTTATATGTATTAGTTAGTCCTTGTAATTGTGTTTGAATATTGTTGTGTACTTTAATAAGATGTTTCTTTCTAAACAGATCCTTTTTCTTGAGATATATCCTTTTTTTTTTAAGGACAAGGAAAAATGTGATTTAATTTGTGGAATATATAGTCACTCTACAGCAAAATAGTTAATTAAATGGAGAAAATTTGCATTGAATTGTAAATACATTTATGATGATTTTTCCTTTCTTTGAATGCTTCCACAATTTTCATTTCCCCTAAAACGAATGCAATAATTAGTTCAACAATTTGAAGCAAACAACATTTTATGAAGTTAAGGTAACAACTTCATTTCAAAAATTTATGGATGAGTTAATACTGAAATAATATGATTTGTTCACATTTAACGTGTCACATAAATATTTAATGAGTCACATCAGTAAATAATTAATGTAGAGATAATAGAATGATTAATCTTTTTGACATTTGATAAATTCGAAAACTAAATTATGCAATAACTTGAATTTTTCAATTAAATTGTAAGGATATAGTAAACTCATGGAGTAAATTTTAGAGACCTAATAGATTCATGGATTAAATTGTATGTTTACTCTTTTTTTAAAGTTGAGTGAGTGCTAATGTAACATGATTAGTTGGAATTTAATGTGACACGTAAGCACTTAATGAGCCACGTCAGCAAACAACTACTGTGAAGATAACAGAATGACTAAATTGTCTAACATTTGATAAATTTAGGGATTAAATTATATAACAACTTAAATTCAGGGACTAAATTATAAGGAACTAGTAAATTCAGAGATTAAATTTTGTATTTATCCATACATAATGTTATTCACCCACACCCAATCTATTGAGAAAACTCTAGCTAAGTTATTCACTTAGACTAACTTTATGCAGTGTGGAATGTTATCCATTGATATGAACCATTAAACCTATATACGTAACCAAAACACAAAATATCTTTTAATAAAATTGGGGTCAATTTTTAATAAATTGAAATTAACTTTGTCCTCAATTTTATTAAAAAAAGTGGTGCATTTACATCTATTTAAATTTTTATAGTCCACATAAATAACTTAGTTAGCATTTTCATAACAAATCCGACAATGATAACTAAAATAATGCAATTTCAAAAATGTTGGCACTAAAATAATGACAGTTATTTTTGAAGAACTAAACTGACAGTATCAATTTCAATGACCAAAATGATAGGTTACTAAATTTTTTTTATATACACAACTTTTACGTTATTAGATATGTAGTTAATTAATTACATATGAGTCTAGTGGATTTTATTTGAAAAAAAATGAACTAAGTGAAATCAATTGAGTTATATTTATTTTATGAAAATAATAGGAATTGTGAAAAAAAATTATACAATTCATATTGAATTTGAACTTAATATTTTTGTTTGGTAAAGAAATTATTTGAAATAATGAATTGTATTTTTATTATTTAAAAAAAATGATAACATTTCTCTTTTCGAAATTCTAATATCTTGTTTTACTATTTGAAATGAAAGAAAAAAAATATGACTTAGAATTGGTTGACCCAAAATTTAAAAACAAGAACTGTTGTTAAAGGGCGCATTCTTAGTAATTAGGAATTAACTTTTTGTTGGTAGCAAGAAAGAAAAACAAAGGCACTATAAAGCCTAACAAAAACTGAAGTGAAAAAGTTAACTAACAAATGGATCTCATAGGCAAAAAGCAACTTCTAGTCCCTTAAGTTTTTCTGAAGTTGCATTTATGTCGGTGAAATATTTTTTTTTGTTTCATTTTTGTCCTAAATGTATTAATTTTGTTAGAAAGTTTTCCTATCTATTAGCATAGTTTGTAATTTTGCAAAGTTGGATATGATGTGGCTTAAATATGCCCATAAGAGATACATGTGGCAAAGCCCACTTAGCATACTTATTCCACAGCAACTACTACATCCATTATAATGTCAACAAAATTGCTATAATATTAGTTTTTCTCTTTCCCCACCATATAATTGAACCTAGAGTTATCAAAGATTAAAAAAAAACCATAATTCTCAAGTGCCTCTTATGTGATATGTTTAAATACCACATAATTTTGTCTTATTTATAGTCTGTACCCCATGAACATTTTGGACAACCTATCTTGAGTTTTGCAAATGTTTCTCAATGGGTTTGAGAATGTTAGAGAAAATAGTTTGAAAATTATTTTGAAATTAAATTTTAAAGGATATAAATTTTCAAAAAAAAAAATCACAACTCTACAGAAGAGTTGTATCTGAACAGATTCTTAATATAAATAAAAGTATGACATATTGAAAACTATCTCGACAAAATGTATTATTCCTTCTCCATTATCTTCTCTAAAACTTCAAATAGTTCTTCAAAACAAATTTAAGAAGTTGTTGTTTATCAGATATGGGTGCTTGAGATATCTCCTAGGGGTGCTTTGCCATATACCCTGCAGCAAACATAATGGAGGTAAATATCACCTTAAGGACAGTGTAATTACACATGTTTCTGGATATAATTTTATTTTCAATCTTTTCATGACTTATAACAATTTTAAGGTGATATTAATGAAGATGAAGATTACTCAGGAATTTGCATTCAAGGAGATGAACTAAGACTTCGTAAAACTTGATTGATTTGATTAAACAAATTTCAATTAGTGGAAAGAAAAACATGGTGTTTCCTTTTACTGCCATGAAGCTTTCATATTTGATTGATCTTAGTTTGAAGTTTATTGCTAATCCAGAAATGACTCTAAACAACTCAAGAAAGAACACAAAACGAGGGCTGAGGATGAAGTGCTATGTCGTAGCCATATTATGAATACATTGTCTAACAGTCTATATGATATGTACTCATCCTACACGTCTCCAAAAGACATCTGGGATGCTCTTAAAGCCAAGTATATATGAAGAAGCAAGGAATAGATAAGTTTCTAATCATCCAATATTTTGATTACAAATTATATGATTATGTTCTTGTTCTTGATCAAGTCCATGATTTGAAAATTTTAATTTCTAAACTCAAAGATATTAAAGTTGATATTCCTAAATCTATGCAAGTGGGGGCCATTATTGCAAAATTACCCCCAAGCTGGTGTGATTATAGAAAGAATTTATTGCATATCACTGATAGTTTCACTTTGGACTAACTTCTGAAACATTTACGGATTGAATAAGAAATACAAAATTTCCAATGGAGGCATACATAATTTGTGTCAAAAGTTAATTTTGTGGATTTGGGAAATAAAAAATAGAAATATTCTTGAAAAACAAGAGGAAGAATCTGAAGTCATCTGTTACAAATTCTCAAAAATAGTACAACACAGTAAAATATTGTTTTCATTATGGAAAGAAGACGCATCTCAAGAAGGATTGTATATATAGGAAAAAGCAAAGAAATGAAAATACAAATATTATAAACATGGTTAACTCTGAGTCTAATGATGTTGTTGACATGGTTTCTAAATTAAACATGACTACAACTACTAATTCTTTTGATTAGTGGTATAATTTTAGAACAACGATTCATGTCTGTCATGATAAGAGTTAGTTCAAGAATTATGTAATTGTTGAACAAGACAAGAAGTTCTTATAAGCAATGGAAATATGGCAAAACTACTTAGAAGGGCAGTGTAGAGTTGCAATTTACTTCGGGGAAGAAGTTAATAGTATACAATGTTCTTCATGTTTTTGAAATTTGGGTTAAAGGCTATGTTAGAGCTTGACAAACTTGTGATGATTGACCTTTTTCTTTGTGGCATGGTAGATTAGGACATGTTAATAATAAAAATTTAAATTATATGACAAAACATGGTTTTATTTTATGTCAAAATGATACTAATAGTAAGTGTGAATTTTTGTACTAGCTAAAAATGACTAATTTCATTCTATACAAAGGCATTGTGAAATTTTGGAGCTAGTACATTTTGATATTTTTAAATTGAATGGTATATTAACTAGATGAGAAAATAGATACTTTATTACTTTTATTAATGATCATTCAAGATATACACATGTATATTTGATGAAATCTAAAGATCAGGCTTTTTACAAGTTTTCATGGCATAAATCAATTGTACAAAATCAAAAAGAAAATAAAATAAAAATACTAAGAAGTGATAGAGGTGGAGAATATTTCTCTACTTGTCACAAGCCTTATTGGAAGAGGCATGTGACTAGTACGTGAATGAGGTAAATCACACCCCATAAGCTTCAAGCCATCAGACATTAGGATATTACCATGATGAGATCGTGGCTAGGGATGACAAACGGAAATGGAATGCGGTCCCGCTTCAAGTCCCAGTTGGACCTATTACAAGAGCTCAAGCTAGAATATTCAAAGAAGCATTTAATAGTCTAATCCTAGAGGCCCATCAAGGAGATATTTGTATTACGGCAAAAGAAGAGTCAAAACTGATCCATGTCATTAAAACCCATTTAAATATGGGCCAAGACCAGCCAATTTAAATATGGACCTAAAGTACAAGAAGATTCAAGCCTGAAGATTGAATATAGGCCCAAAATCAATGAGTTATTTTATGGCCCAATTTAGGCTACGTTTTTTCTGATTTATTTTACTTTAATTGACTAGGAAAGTTTAGTATTTGATGGTTTCCTTGTTTGACTAGAAGAGTTTTTCCTAACTTTTCTTGTCTGACTAGAAGAGGTTTTCCTAGTTCTGTAGGAGTTTCTTATTTCTAAGTTTCCTTACTCTATAGGAGTTTTCTATTACTTTTCCTTGTTAGATTAGGTTATTGGCCTATAAATAGACATGTATGCTCATTAACAATTCAGATTATCATTTATATTATTGAGAGTGTTTTCTCTTTGGTTCTTTAAAGAACTTTTCTGAACTTATCAAGATTTATCTTGTGGCGTTCGAACAAGACTTATCACTCACAATCTTCTTCCTCCTTCTTGAGTGTGGCGTCTGCGATATTTCTTATACTTTTGGTTCTTATCTCTTTATAGATAACGGGTCAAGGTCATTTTATGTTAATTTATTTTTGTTATAAATTTGATTAGAATACGATCCTTCTAAGCGGATCCCATATTGATTCTGGGTCTCACTACTCTTGGTGAGGTTCATATCAGGGGTTCACATCATTTGGTATTAGAGCCTAAGTTATAAATTAGGTTTCATCTATCTTATTTGTTTTCTTATTCTTATTCCATCTTACTATCTCGTATTTTTTTTTGTGTTCTTCGTTTTTCTTATCTTCTAATTTTCGTTTTATTTCTAGTGTTCTTAGTTCAAGTGCATATTCTGAAAAAAAAAGAAATTCGAAAAAAAAAGAAAAAAAATCAGAATTGAAAAAAAAAGAAAAAAAATAGTGCAGAATTATGAAAAAAAGGAAATTAAAAAAAAAATATAGAACCACTTGTTGTTGAAATTCAAGTTCTACCTAGATTTTGCATTCTCATCTTAAAAAAAAAAACAAAGTGATCTAGTTATTCGAATTGCATCAATTTTTTTTTCTCTTGCTTTAATATTTGGTTTTCTTATTTTGGTTATTTTTGCTATCTCAATTGTTTCTTTTTCTCTAGTCATTTATTTCTTTCTATTCTAGTTGCTTCGTGGTGTGATTTTTCTTATTCAACTTCTTATCTTGTCTTTAATTTCGTTTTTTTTCTAAAGTTCTATTGCTTTGTTCCCTTTGTTTCTTAAAATTCTGTTCTTTTTCTTCTTCCTTAACTCTTTGTACTCTATTAGTTGAGTTTGGATTGTTGCAAGAAAATTTTTGTGTGAGTTTGTTTGAGTTCAATAAAGAACTGAAAGAGGGGACTAAGAGAGGAAATGATTTGGGGTAAGCCACAAACTCTAAATTTAGACACCAAACCTTGACAGAACTCAAAGAAGACAACAATGGAGGTTAAATCTGAAAATGGAAGAAAACAGAAATAAAAGGAATAGAAGTAGAACCAATTCACACAATGGAACAACCCTTGTTCTCTGAATCAAGAACTGAACCAAATGATGAAGAAACCCTACCAGTACAACCTTACACAATGGCCCTGGCAGCCAAGCACAAGGAGGAGGCTTATGGAGGCTTGAGAACACCAATCTCTAGGGAGATTGACACACACAAGAACAACTAAGCAAGATCAATCAACAATGCTCTCTTCTCTCAAAAGCACTCTTTTGATAGAAGGGAAATCATTTTCTGAGTTATAAAATGTCTAATTTCTAAAAACATGCTAAGGAGGCCTTTTATAGTCCTAGAGCTGGCTCCCTTTCTAAAAAACGAAATACTAAAAATTAAATAAGGAAATTGTCTTAAAACACAAAAGACTAAAAGCAAAACGTCCAATCACTTCATGGAGTCTTCTCTTCACTCCTAGGGTCTTCACGAGCTGCAATGGCCACCATAGACTTGATGGACAAATCCTTGATAGATGGCTCGAAGAAGGCTGCTAACATAGAAGGCTCATTGGACAAGAAAAAGGTCATCACCTTGTCCAATTCTTGTTGGATCTCCTTAGCCCTTGCCCTAGTGATAGGACCTTCAAATGTAGGAACTTGAGGTGTAGGTGATCCCTCATCAGGAAAAAGGCAAGAGGGTGTGAGCTTATAAGAGGGTAAAAGCCAAAATTTGAGTAAACACGAGTGTGAGTGCCATTAATCTTGAGAGACACACGTAAGCTAGTGTTGTGAGAATTTGTTTTACTCTAACATTATTTGTTTTTTCCAGGAAAATCATGTCCCACAACAAGGACAAAACTACTTCCGAAGGTGTGTTGGGGATGGTGGATCCAAAGTTGATGATGGAAGCTTTAGTAAGTGAGATGAGAAGAGTTTTGAGAGTGGAGATGGAGCAAATTCATGAACGGTTAGATCAAGTAGAGAATGCACATGTGGAAGAGTCACAAAACACTGCTAATATACGTAGGAAGGGGAAAGTTCAATCAAGGGAGAGTGTTGAAGATGAAGAGTATTATAGAGATGGTTTTGATGAAGTTGATAGCTGTAACATCCCTAATTTCGTTTCTTTTATTGATAATTTAATTAAAGAAATAAAGTTTATTAGACAATATTTTAGATATCTAAGTAAATATAATCCTTAAAAATTCTTCACCTTATGTATATGCATAGAAAATGTTTCTACCATTAAGAGAACAAATAAAGAGGGAAAACCTAATAGGAAAAACATAAATTAGAAATAACATACTAAAGAGATGCAAAATTCTTGGATAAGGAAGATAAATTTTTAGAAACAAGTAAAGGTCTTAAAAATTTTAAGAACATTGGATTAGGGTAATTTTTCCTAATTCAAGAACTAGAGTTACTAAGTTTAAAACATTTACCCATACATTGGGGTTTTACCTATGGACACATCATGTAGAGTTTTTCCACTTCATATAAGTTTCTAGCAAGCCCATTGGATAACCTAAGCAAGAAATAAAACATAGACTTGGACTAGGATATAGTAATTGGACCAATAGCCCAAAAATTATGAAAATGTGACCAAGCCCTCCAAGAAAGGTAGAATTTTATCCAAAGCAAAGAAAATGGGTAGGAATAATCCCATAATGGGTAGGAATAAGCCTAAATCCAAGAGGAAAAATAAAATAAAATAAATTAGGTGATGATATAATAATGTAATAATAATAAAGATTAGGTTACATGGCATTAAGACAAAAATTTAGCAAGTGGTGTGATTCTATATTCATCATTTTGGCAAGTGGCATAATAATACAAGGCTTTAGGACAAAAACATCTATATCCTACACTCATAATTTTAGCAAGTGGTATGATAATACATGGTATTAGGACAAAACATTCCTATCCCACACAAATAATATCAACCAAATAATGGAGATTCAAGGGCTAGAAATTTGCCACCTAAAAAGGCAAACCTATCATACTTGTTTAAGACAAAAGAAAATGGAAATGAATCCCTAAATCAAATGGACCTTGTCCCTTATCTTAAGAACATATCATCATAATTTTCAAAATACAAATCTCCTTTTCCTATGCATATCTTAACTAAGGAAGAGGAAGACAAGAACATAAGTTGTTTGTTTTCCAAAAATTCAACAAAGTGTATCCTAATTGTGATAAGGTAGACCCATGATCATGAAAGGTGAATTATTTGGTGGTCTATATAAGAAAACCCACCCTTACAACATTATAATTTCATCCAAGTGAGGGAGAGGAAAAATAGAAGCAAGGTAGAGTGAGGAAAGGAGAGGAAGAAAAGAAGAAAGAGGAAGGAGAAGTCTAGAGAACTAAGTGCTCCAGGTAAGTTTAACAATATTTCTTTTTGAAGAAAACCTTTGAAACTCATAATATTTATATGAGATTTTGATCTTAGAACTTTGATGATTGGTCATAGATGTTGCTATATCATGTTATATATTGATCTTGCATGTGATGTATGTTTGAATACTTAGGTTGGTGTAGATAGTTCTGCATGGTTATGGCTATGGGTGGCAGAATTGTTAGCTTCGGTGTTTTAATTTTTGGGAACAATCTATAAGGAATTAAAATAAATGGTTAACATATGAATTATAGATATATGTGTCAAGAATTTTTATCCACTGGAATCATTCAATGTAGAGTTCATATGAGATAGATATGTTCCGATTAGTAAACAAAGGTCAGAAAATGGTTAATCAGGGAAGAATATGTTAGGATAGCTTCGGTGTTTTAATTTCGGGGAACAATCTATAAGGAATTAAAATAAATGGTTAACATATGAATTATAGATATGTGTGTCATGGATTTTTATCCACTGGAATCATTCAAGTTAGAGTTCCTATGAGGTAGATATGTTCCGATTAGTAAACAAATGTCAGAAAATGGTTAATCAGGGAAGAATATGTTAGGATAGCTTTGGTGTTTTAATTTATGGGAACAATCTATAAGCAATTAAAATAAATGGTTAACATATGAATTATAGATATGTGTGTCATGGATTTTTATCCACTGGAATCATTCAATTTAGAGTTCCTATGAGGTAGATATGTTCTGATTAGTAAACAACGGTCAGAAAATGGTTAATCAGGGAAGAATATGTTAGGATAGCTTCGGTGTTTTAATTTCTGGGAACAATCTATATGGAATTAAAATAAATGGTTAACATATGAATTATAGATATGTGTATCATGGATTTTTATCCATTGGAATCATTCAATTTAGAGTTCCTATGAGGTAGATATGTTCCAATTAGTAAACAAAGGTCAGAAAATGGTTAATCAGGGAAGAATATGTTAGGATAGCTTTGGTGTTTTAATTTATGGGAACAATCTATAAGGAATTAAAATAAATGTTAACATATGAATTATAGATATGTGTGTCATGGATTTTTAGCCACTAGAATCATTCAATTTAGAGTTCCTATGAGGTAGATGTGTTCCGATTAGTAAACAATGGTCAGAAAAAGGTTAATCAGGGAAGAATATGTTAGGATAGCTTCGGTGTTTTAAATTCTGGGAAAGTTCTATAAGGAATTAAAATAAATGGTTTACATATGAATTATAGATTTTTGTGTCATGGATGTTTAGCCACTGGAATCACTTAATTGGGAATTCTTATGTGGGAGATATAGTCAGATTAGTAAGTAAAGGTTAGAACCTACCCGAGAAGAAATAATATTGACATTAAGGGAGTAATAAAACCACGATTTATTACTATTTTGCTGATATGATTAACATAAGAGTTTTTGATAATTGTCTTAGCTTTCCATAGACCCCAAGATAACCTCAATCGGAGTTAAAATGAGGGAGTTATGCTCTGCTTAGTGAGCAAAGGTCACAGAGCACGGCCAAGCCGTGTTTTGGGTGCTTCAAGCACGGGCTAGCCGTGTTCGGGGCTGTTTTTGAGTACATTTGAAGTATTTTTAAAGAATGGCCGTGTCCTGAAATATGGCCAGACCATGTTGGAAGCTGGTTAAGCCTATTTTCAACATTTTTCTACCCTAGATGAATCTCTTTAACTATAGGGTAACAGTAGAAATCAAATTGGAGAACAATGCTCTATAAATTTGTAAGAACATGTGTTGGAAATGATATAAATAAGAAGAAAAATTACTAAAGGTCAAGCATAAATAGAAGGTTAGATATGATGAAAACCTGCATCAAGAAAATAAAGAAATAAAATTAATATTTAAAAAAGAAGATGAATCTCATAAATGAAAATAATAAATGACTAGTATATGCCATAGTCATTGCCATTGCATGAACTTCTTACCATCTTAAGTGTGAAATTATGACATGGAAATATTTTATAAAGTGATATTTGAAATGGTTATGTTCATGGCATGATTACCAATGATTTATGATAATAGTTATATTTTGATGAACATACTTGTTATTGAAAGCATATTTTTGGCTATCATTGTGAAAAGAAAAGAAATGAGCACAGTCACATGGCAATCCGTGTGGTGCACCAGTAGGGGACGCCCTACCAACGGTTGTGATCATGTTAATGAGAAAAGAAAGAGAAAGTGGGCCATGTCGGACGGAGCGAGAAAAGCCTGTACCGGAGAGTAAAGGATACTCACCCTGACCGGGGTAGCTTGAAATGAGAATAAGTTGATAGCCATCATATGATATTCTGAAAATAGTTAATCCTGTCATACATATCATTACTGTATGATTCTTATGTGCATAGATGTAATGCATTCATGTGACCAAAGATATTTTCTGTAGTTTATACAACTGAACATGATGTGATGAGCTATATTGATGATGATTTATTGTTGAACTTACTGGGATTTAATTCTCACTATATTTCCATTTCATGTTTAGAAAATTAGTTATACAGCTTTTTCTATGGCTCTGGCTTTTAGTGCACATTGGATCGAGTTACTTTATATTGGGCAGATCTCAGAATCAAATAAGATATTTGTGGTCGAGTTGGCTTAGATCCCGGTGAAGGTGCAACTACCCGCACCTGTATCTCCGGAATTGGTCAACCAAAATAAACAAGATGTAAATATCTATTGTTTGATATGTTGCATGTACGTTTTGATTAATGACGTGTATGTGAACTCAATATTGTATAATAATAACGAGAAAAAAAAGGTTGTTACAATAGGAATCTGAGTGACAACAATAGGAGATATGGTGGGAGGTTTAGAGAAGTTAGGAATCGGGTTGATAATAATTTAGAAAGTATTAAAATGAAAATTCCACCCTTTCAAGGTAAAAATGATCCAGAAGTTTATTTAGAATAGGAGAAAAAGATGAATTGGTGTTTGATTGTCACAACTATTCCGAGTTGAAAAAGGTAAAATTGGCTGCCATTGAATTTACTGACTATGCTATTATTTGGTGGGATCAATTGATTTTAAGCAGGAGACGAAATGGAGAAAGACCCATTGAGACGTGGGAGGAGATGAAAGCAGTTATGAGGAGGCGATTTATTCCAAGCCACTACCATAGGGATTTGTTTAGGAAATTGCAAAGCTTTACTCAAGGTTCTAAAAGTGTTGAAGACTACTATAAGGAGATGGAGATAGCCATAATTCGAGCCAATGTGGAGGAGGACCGAGAAGCTACAATGGCGAGATTCTTAGTCGGCTTAAACCGTGATATAGCGAATGTGGTAGAGTTGCAACATTATGTTGAGTTGGATGACATGGTGCACATGGCCATAAAGGTGGAGCAACAACTAAAAAGGAAGGGATCCTCAAGAATGGGACAAAATTCGAGTTCTTCTTCAACATGGAAGTCGAATTGGAGTAGGAGGGATGAAAAACCCAAGGCCGAACCCTCCAAAGAAATTAAAAATGGAGGCACACCAAATGCAGGTAAAACTATTTCCCAACCTTCTAGAACTAGAGATGTTAAATATTTTAAGTGTTTGGGAATGGGTCATATTGCTGGTCAATGTCCAAATAAAAGAGTAATGATATTGAAAGAAGATGGTGACATTGAGACCGAAGGTGAGTCCGATAATGAGTCTATGCCCCCTTGGAGGATGCAAGTGACGTTGAGTATCCCATTGATGGAGAACTTTTGATTACAAGGAGATCCCTTAGTGTGCAAATCAAACAAGATGAAGAGGTACAACGAGAAAATATTTTTCATACTAGATGTCATGTTAATAATAAAGTATGTAGCATGATTATTGATGGGGGAAGCTGTACTAATGTAGCTAGCACTAGTTTGGTTGAAAAATTGAGTTTGGCCACTTTAAAGCATCCAAAGCCATATAAACAACAATGGTTGAATGATTGTGGAGAAATTAAGGTGACTAAACAGGTGTTGGTGTCAATCTCCATTGGAAAGTACAAAGATGAAGTTTTATGTGATGTGGTGCCAATGCAGGCAGGACATATTCTTTTGGGAAGACCATGGCAATTTGATAGACATGTAATTCATGATGGTTATACCAATAGATACTCATTTGTACATGATAAGAGAAAAATCACTCTTGTGCCTTTAACTCCAAAGCAAGTGTTTGAAGATCAAGTGAAGTTGAAAAAAGAGAGTGACATAAAAAAAGTGAGTGATGTTTCAAGAGAAAGAAAGGTTGAATCAAGAGAAAGAGAGAGAAAACAAACAAATTTTTATGCAAGAGAGAGTGAAGCCAAAAGAGCATTGTGTTTAAATAAGCCTTTAATTGTACTCTTGTACAAAGAGACTTGTTTAAGTATTAATGAATTTAACTCTTCTTTGTCTAGTGTTGTAGTTTCTCTTTTGCAGGATTATGAGGATGTATTCCCCGAAGAAATACCCAATGGCTTACCACCAATTAGGGGAATTGAGCATCAAATAGATTTTATACCCGGAACATCAATTCCAAATAGGCCAGCCTATAGAAGGAATCCGGAGGAGACAAAAGAGCTTCAAAAAAGGTTGGAGAGATCATGGAGAAGGGGTATGTGCGAGAGAGCATGAGTCCTTGTGCAGTTCCGGTGTTACTTGTGCCTAAGAAGGATGGGACATGGAGGATGTGTGTTGACTGTCGTGCTATTAATAATATCATTGTAAAGTATAGACATCCCATTCCTAGATTAGATGATATGCTTGATGAATTGCATGGTTCTTGTGTTTTTACAAAAATTGATCTTAAAAGTGGATATCATCAAATTAGAATGAGAGAAGGAGATGAATGGAAAACTGCTTTTAAAACAAAATATGGTTTATATGAGTGGTTAGTATGCCATTTGGATTAACTAATGCACCAAGTACTTTCATGAGACTGATGAATCATGTTTTGTGTAACATCCCGTAATTTTTAGATATTTTTTCTTAGAAATTTTTCACCTTACATATATGCATAGAAATGTTCTAATATGAATGGAATAGGTAAAGAAAGAAAACCTAAGAGGAAATATTAGAAATAAACATGCTAAAGAAAAGTAAAATTCTTAGGTAAGGAAGATAAATTTTTGTGAAGTAAGTAAATGTCTTAAAATTTTAAGAAGACTGGATTAGGGTAATTTTTCCTAATTTAAGAGTAAAAGTTACTAAGTTTACTATCTCCGCCCATAAATTGGGCTTTTACCTATGGACACTTCATATAGAGTTTTTCCACTTCACATAAGTTTCTAGCAAGCCCATTGGATAACCTAAGCAAGAAATAAAACATAGACTTGAACTAGGATATAGTAATTGGACCGATAGCCCAAAAATTATGAAAATGTGACCAAGCCCTCCAAGAAAGGTAGAATTTTATCCAAAGCAAAGAAAATGGGTAGGAATAAGCCCATAATGGGTAGGAATAAGCCCAAATCCAAGAGGAAAAATAAAATAAAATAAATTAGGTGATGATATAATAATGTAATAATAATAAAGATTAGGTTACATGGCATTAAGACAAAAATTTACCAAGTGGTGTGATGCTATATTCATAATTTTGGCAAGTGGCATGATAATACAAGGCTTTAGGACAAAAACATCTATATCCTACACTCATAATTTTAGCAAGTGGTATGATAATACATGGCATTAGGACAAAACATTCCTATCCCTCACAAATAATATCAACCAAATAATGGAGATTCAAGGGTTAGAAATTTGCCACCTAAAAAGGCAAACCTATCATACTTGTTTAAGACAAAAGAAAATGGAAATGAATCCCTAAATCAAAGGGACCTTGTCCCTTATCTTAAGAACATATGATCATAATTTTCAAAATACAAATCTCCTTTTCCTATGCATATCTTGAATAAGGAAGAGGAAGACAAGAACATAAGTTGTTTGTTTTCCAAAAGTTCAACCAAGTGTAATCTAATTGTGATAAGGTAGACCCATGATCATGAAAGGTGAATTATTTGGTGGTCTATATAAGAAAACCCACCCTTACAACATTATAATTTCGTCCAAGTGAGGGAGAGGAAAAATAGAAGCAAGGTAGAGTGAGGAAAGGAGAGGAAGAAAGGAAGAAAGAGGAAGGAGAAGTCTAGGGGACTAAGTGGTCCAGGTAAGTTTAACAATATTTCTTTTTGAAGAAAACTTTTGAAACTTATAATATTTATATGAGATTTTGATCTTAGAACTTTGATGATTGGTCATGGATGTTGCTATATCATGTTACATATTGATCTTGCATGTGATGTATGTTTGGATACTTAGGCTGGTCTAGAAAGTTCTGCATAGGTATGGCTATGGGTGGCAAAATATTAAGCTTCTGTATTTTAATTTCTGGGAATTATCTGTATTTAATTAAAATAAATGGTTAACATAAGAATTATAGCTATGTGTGTCACGGATTTTTAGCCACTGGAAACATTCAATTTGGAGTCCATATGAGGGAGATATGAGCTGATTAGTAGTCAAAGGTTAGAAAATGGTTCATTAGGGAAGAATATGTTAGGATAGCTTATGTAATTTAATTTATGGGAATTATCTGTATGGAATTAAAATAAATGGTTAACATAAGAATTATAGCTATGTGTGTCACGGATTTTAAGCCACTGGAATTATTCAATTTGGAGTCCATATGAGGGAGATATGAGCCAATTAGTAGTCAAATGTTAGAAAATGGTTCATCAGGGAAGAATATGTTAGGATAGCTTATATATTTTAATTTCTGAGAATTATTTGTATGGAATTAAAATAAATAGTTAACATAATAATTATAGCTATGTGTGTCACGGATTTTTAGCCACTGGAATCATTCAATTTGGAGTCCATATGAGGGAGATATGAGCCGATTAGTAGTCAAAGGTCAGAAAATGGTTCATCAGGGAAGAATATGTTAGGATAGCTTCTGTATTTTAATTTCTGGGAATTATCTGTATAGAATGAAAATAAATGGTTAATATAATAATTATAGATATGTGTGTCACGAATACTTAACCACTGGAATTACTCAAGTTGGAGTTCATATAAGGTAGATATGTTCCAATTAGTAAACAAATGTTAGAAAATGGTTAATCAGGGAAGAATATGTTAGGATAGTTTCGGTGTTTTAATTTATGGGAACATTATATAAGGAATTAAAATAAATGGTTAACATATGAATTATAGATATATGTCTTACGGATATCTAGCCACTGGAATCACTTAATTGGGAATTCTTATGAGGGAGATATGGACAGATTAGTAGGTAGAGGTCAGAACCTATCCGAGAAGAAATAACCTGTACTTTGAGGGTGTAATATCACCATGATATCTTAATATTTCGTTCAACTGTTCAACATAATAGTTTTCGATAATTGTTTTATCTTTAAATTGACACCAATATCACCAACATCAAAGTTAAATTGAGTGAGTTATGCTCTGATTAGTAAGAGAAGGTTAGATAGGATGAAAACCTACATCAAGAAAATAAAGAAATAAAATTAATATTTAAGAAAGACGAATCTTATAAATGACTAGTATATGCCATAGCCATTGCCATTGTATGAACTTCTTACCATCTTAAGTGTGAAATTCTGACATGGAAATATTTTATAAAGTGATATTTGAAATGGTTATGTTCATGGCATGATTACCAATGATTTATGGTAATAGTTATATTTTGATGAACATACTTATTATTGAAAGCATATTTTTGGCTATCATTGTGAAAAGAAAAGAAATGAGCACGGTCACATGGAAATCCGTGTGGTGCACCAGTAAGGGACGCCCTACCAACGGTTATGATTATGATTATGAGAAAAGAAAGAGAAAGTGTGCCATGTTGGATAGAGCGAGAAAAGCCCGTACCGGAGAGTAGAGGATACTCACCCTGATCGGGGTAGTTTGAAATAAGAATAAGTTGATGGCCATCATATGATATTCTGAAAATAGTTAATCCTGTCATACATATCATTACTGTATGATTCTTATGTGCGTAGATATAATGCATTCATGTGACCAAAGATATTTTCTGTAGTTTATACAGCTGAACATGATGTGATGAGCTATATTGATGATGATTTATTGTTGAACTTACTGGGATTTAATTATCACTATATTTCCATATCATGTTTAGAAAATTAGTTATGCAGCTTTTTCTATGGCTCTGGCTTTTAGTGCACATTGGATTGGGTTACTTTATGTTGGACAGATCTCAGAATTAAATAAGATGTTTGTGGTTGAGTTGACTTAGATCCCGGTGAAGGTGCAACCACCCGCACCTGTATCTCCGGAATTGGTCAACCAAAATAAACAAGATGTAAATATTTGTGTGTTTGATATGTTGCATGTACGTTTTGATTAATGACGTGTATGTGAACTCAATATTTTATAATGATAAAGAAAAAAAAGGGTTGTTACTTTTTGCGTACTTTTATTGGCAAATTTTTGGTATTGTACTTTTATGATATTCTGATTTATAGCAAAAGCTTGAATGAACATGTTGAGCATTTAAAACTTGTTTTAGATGTTTTGAGAAAAGAAAAGTTGTTTGCTAACATCAAGAAGTGTACCTTTTGCACAGATAAACTTGTATTCCTTGGATTTGTTATTAGTGCTAAATGAATTGAGGTGGATAAAGAAAAGGTAAAGGCAAGTCAAGATTGGCCAAGCCTTACAAATGTGGGTAATGTTAGAAGTTTTCATAGGTTAGCTAGCTTTTATAGAAGGTTTGTAAAAGATTTCAGTAGCCTAGCTGCACCTTTGACTGAAGTCATAAAAAAGAATGTGGGGTTTAAGTGGGGTGATGAACAAGAAAAGACATTTAATTTGATTAAAGAAAAATTGATTAATGCACCCTTACTTTCTTTACCTAACTTCACAAAAACTTTTGAAATTGAGTGTGATGCCTCGGAACAGGTATTGGAGCTGTTCTAATGCAAGAAGGGCGTCCCATTGTGTAACATCCCGTAATTTTTAGATATTTTCCTTAGCCATTCTTCACCTTACATATATGCATAGAAATGTTCTAATATTAATGGAATAGGTAAAGAAAGAAAACCTAAGAGGAAATATTAGAAATAAACATGTTAAAGAAAGGTGAAATTCTTAGGTAAAGAAAGATAAATTTTTGTGAAGTAAGTAAATGTCTTAAAATTTCAAGAAGATCGGATTATGGTAATTTTTCTTAATTTAAGAGCAAAAGTTACTAAGTTTAGTATCTCCACCCGTAATTGGGCTTTAACCTATAGACACTTCATATAGAGTTTTTCTACTTCACATGAATTTTTAGCAAGCCAATAGGATAGCCCAAGGAAGAAATAAAACATAGACTTGGACTAGGATATAGAAATTGGACCGGTAGCCCAAAAATCAAGAAAATGTGACCAAGCCCATTATGAAAGGTAGAATTTTAACCAAAGTAAGGAAAATGGGCAAGAATGAGCCCAAACCCAAGAGGAAAAAATAAAAATAAAAATAAAATTAAAGTGATGAAATATTGGTGTAATCAAGATTAAGTGACATGGCATTAAGACAAAAATTTAGCAAGTGGTGTGATTCTACATTCATCATTTTGGCAAGTGGCATAATAATACAAGGCTTTAGGACAAAAACATCTATATCCTACATTCATAACTTTAGCAAGTGGGTAATAATACATAGCATTATGACAAAACATCATTATCCTACACAAATAATTTTAGTTAAGTAAGGAAAATTCAAGGGCTAGAAATTTGCCACTTAAAAAGGCAAATCTATCATACTTGATTAAGACAAAAGAAAAAGGAAATGAATCCCTAAATCAAAGGGATCTTGCCCCATATCTTAAAAACATATCATCATAATTTTCAAAATACAAATCTCCTTTTTCTATGCATATCTTGACTAAGGAAGAGGAAGACAAGAATATAAGTTGTTTGTTTTCCAAAAATTCAACAAAGTGTATCTTAATTGTGATAAGGTAGACCCATGATCATGAAAGGTGAATTATTTGGTGGTCTATATAAGAAAACCCACCCTTACAACATTAGAATTTTGTCCAAGTGAGGGAGAGCAAAAATAGAAGCAAGGTAGTGTGAGGAAAGGAGAGGAAGAAAGGAAGAAAGAGGAAGGAGAAGTCTAGGGGACTAAGTGGTCCAGGTAAGTTTAACAATATTTCTTTTTGAAGAAAACCTTTGAAACTCATAATATTTATATGAGATTTTGATCTTAGAACTTTGATGATTGGTCATGGATGTTGCTTTATCATGTTACATATTGATCTTGCATGTGATGTATGTTTGAATACTTAGGTTGGTGTAGATAGTTCTGCATGGGTATGGCTATGGTTGACAGACTTTTAAGCTTCGGTATTTTAATTTCTGGGAACAATCTATAAGGAATTAAAATAAATGGTTAACATAAGAATTAAAGATATATGTGTCACGGATTTTCACCCACTCGAATCATTCCATTTGGAGTCCATATGAGGTAGCTATGGTCTGATTAGTAGTCAAAGGTCAGAAAATGAATCATCAGGGAAGAATATGTTAGGATAGCTTCGGTAATTTAATTTCTGGGAATTATTGGTAGGGAATTAAAATAAATGGTTAACATAAGAATTAAGGATATGTGTGTCATGGATTTTTAGCCACTGGAATCATTCAATTTGGAGTCCACATGTGGTAGATATGGTCCGATTAGTAAGCCAAGGTCAGAAAATGGTTCATCAGGGAAGATTATGTTAGGACAGCTTCTGTATTTTAATTTCTGGGAATTATTTGTATAGAATTAAAATAAATGGTTAACATGAACGTTATATATCTATGTCTCATGGAAATATACCCACTGGAATTATGCAATTTGAAGTTCATATGAGGTAGATATGATCCGATTAGTAAGCAGAGGTCAGAAAATGTTTATTCAGGGAAGAGTATGTTATTAATGTTTTAGTTTTTGAATTTCTGGGAATATTCTATAGGGAATTAAAATAGCGCGCCAACATAACAATTATAGATATATGGCTCATGGATTTTTACCAACTGGAATAACTCAATTTGGAGTTCCAATTTGGGAGATATGGTCTAATTAGTCAGTAAAGGTCAGAACCTATCCGAGAGGAACTATCCTGTACTTTGAGGGAGTAATATCACCTTCGTTTCTTAATTTTTCATTACAATGTTCAACATAATAGTTTTAGATAATTGTTTTATCTTGAAATGGACACCAAGATCACCTACATCAGAGTTAAATTGAGGGAGTTATGCTCTGATTAGTAAGAGAAGATTAGATAGGATGAAAACCTGCATCAAGAAAATAAAGAAAATAAAATTAATATTTAAAAAAGAAGATGAATCTTAATAAATGACTAGTATAGCCATAGCCATTGCCATTGTATGAACTTCTTACCATCTTAAGTGTGAAATTTTGACATGGAAATATTTTATAAAGTGATATTTGAAATGGTTATGTTCATGGCATGATTACCAATGATTTATGGTAATAGTTATATTTTGATGAACATACTTGTTATTGAAAGCATATTTTTGGCTAACATTGTGAAAAGAAAAGAAATGAGCACGGTCACATGGCAATCCATGTGGTGCACCAGTTGGGGACGCCCTACCAACGGTTATGATCATGATAATGAGAAAAGAAAGAGAAAGTGGGCCATGTCGGACGGAGCGAGAAAAGCCCGTACCGGAGAGTAGAGGATACTCACCCTGACCGGGGTAGCTTAAAATGAGAATAAGTTGATGGCCATCATATGATATTTTGAAAATAGTTAATCATATCATACATATCATTACAGTATGATTCTTATGTGCATAGATATAATGCATTCATGTGACCAAAGATATTTTCTGTAGTTTATACAGCTGAACATGACGTGATGAGCTTTACTGATGATAATTTATTGTTGAACTTACTGGGATTTAATTCTCACTATATTTCCATATCATGTTCAGAAAATTATTTATGCAACTTTTGTTTCTAAGGCTCTGGCTTTTAGTGCACATTGGATCGAGTTACTTTATGTTGGGCAGATTTCAGAATCAAATAAGATGTTTGTGGTCGAGTTGGCTCAGATCCCGGTGAAGGTGCAACCACCCGCACCTGTATCTCCGGAATTGGTCAACCAAAATAAACAAGATGTAAATATCTATGTGTTTGATATGTTATACGTCTGTTTTGATTAATGACATGTATGTGAACTCAATATTGTATAATAATAAAGGAAAAAAAAAGAGGTTGTTACACATTGCCTACTTTAGTGAAAAACTAAGTGGAGCAGCCCTAAACTATCTGACATATGACAAAGAGATGTATGCATTGGTTAGGGCATTGAAAACTTGGCAACACTATCTTTGGCCAAAAGAGTTTGTGATTCACACTGATCATGAATCTTTAAAGCATTTGAAGGGTCAACACAAGCTAAACAAGCAACATGCCAAAAAGGTAGAGTTTATTGAAACATTTTCTTATGTGATTAAGTACAAGAAAGGTAAGAAAAACATTGTGGCTGATGCATTGTCTAGAAGGAATGTTATACTTTCTACTTTAGATGCAAAATTGCTTGGGTTTGAATATATAAAAGACTTGTATGTTGATGATTCTGATTTTTGTAATGTATTCAATGCATGTGAGAAAGTTGCATTTGGTAAGTTCTTTAGGCATAATGGATTTTTGTTTAGAGAAAATAAATTGTGTGTGCCTAAATGTTCATTACGTGACTTGCTTGTTAGAGAAGCTCATGGAGGTGCTTTGATGGGACATTTTGGAATATCCAAGACTTGGGCTGTTTTGCATGAACATTTCTTCTGGCCTCATATGAAATGTGATGTAGAACGGATATGTGAAAAGTGTATCATCTGTAGAAAAGCTAAATCTACAACTAAACCTCATGGGTTATATACTCCTTTGCCTATACCCATTGAACCTTGGATGGACATATCTATGGATTTTGTATTAGGCTTACCTAGGTCAAAAAGGGGTATGGATTCTATATATGTGGTTGTTGATAGGTTTTCTAAAATAGCACATTTCATACCATGTCATAAAACTGATGATGCCTTACATATTGCTGATTTGTTTTTCAAAGAAATTGTGAGATTGCATGGCATGCCTGGAGTATTGTGTCTGACAGAGATGCAAAATTTTTAAGCTATTTTTGGAAGACTTTGTGGGGTAAGTTAGGGACAAAACTTTTATTTTCTACTACTTGTTATCCACAAACTGACGGTCAAACTGAAGTAGTTAATAGGACTTTATCTACTTTGTTACGTGCAATAATACAAAAAAAATTTGAAATCATGGGAGGAATGTTTGCCACATGTTGAGTTTGAATATAATAGGAGCGTACATTCTGCAACTAAGTTTTCACCTTTTGAAATTGTGTATGGGTTTAATGCATTAACTCGTTTGGATTTAACTCCTTTACCTATGGCTGAGCGTGTTAACTTAGATGGAAAGAAGAAAGCTGAATTTGTTAGGCAGATTCATGAAAAAGCTCGACAAAACATTGAGAGAAAAACTGAGCAATATGTCAAACAAGCTAATAAGGGGCGCAAGAAAGTTGTATTTGAGCCTGGTGATTGGGTTTGGTTGTATATGAGGAAGGAAAGGTTCCCAGCTCAAAGGAAATCTAAATTACATCCAAGAGGGGATGGTCCATTTCAAGTGATTGCAAGGATCAATGATAATGCCTACAAATTAGATCTTCCAAGTGAGTATAATGTTAGTGCAACTTTTAAAGTTTCTGACTTGTCTCCATTTGATGTAGGTGATGATTTGAGGACAAATCCTTTTCAAGAGGAGGGGAATGATGAGATCATGGCTAGGGATGACAAACAGAAATGGAATGCGGTCCCGCTTCAAGTCCCAGTTGGACCTATTACAAGAGCTCGGGCTAGAATATTCAAAGAAGCACTTAATAGTCTAATCCTAGAGGCCCATCAAGGAGATATTTGCATTATGGTAAAAGAAGAGTCAAAATTGGTCCACGTCATTAAAACCCATTTAAATATGGGCCAAGACCAGCCAATTTAAATATGGACCTAAAGTACAAGAAGATTCAAGCTTGAAGATTGAATATAGGCCCAAAATCAATGAGTTATTTTATGGCCTAATTTAGGCTACGTTTTTTCTGATTTATTTTACTTTAATTGACTAGGAAAGTTTAGTATTTGATGGTTTCCTTGTTTGACTAGAAGAGTTTTTCCTAACTTTCCTTGTCTGACTAGAAGAGGTTTTCCTAGTTCTGTAGGAGTTTCTTATTTCTAAGTTTCCTTACTCCATAGGAGTTTTCTATTACTTTTCCTTGTCAGATTAGGTTATTGGCCTATAAATAGACATGTATGCTCATTAACAATTCAGATTATCATTTATATTATTGAGAGTGTTTTCTCTTTGGTTCTTTAAAGAACTTTTCTGAACTTATCAAGATTTATCTTGTGGCGTTCAAACAAGACTTATCACTCACAATCTTCTTCCTCCTTCTTGAGTATGGCGTCTGCAATATTTCTTATACCTTTGCTTCTTATCTCTTTATAGATAACGGGTCAAGGTCATTTTATGTTAATTTATTTTTGTTATAAATTTGATTAAAATACGATCCTTCTAAGCGGATCCCATATTGATTCTGGGTCTCACTACTCTTGGTGAGGTTCATATCAGGGGTTCACATCATACCATTATCACACAACAGATAGGTTGAAACAATCACATGCATATCATGGGAATCATCCATAAACCATATACCATAAATCCATCCACAATTGGCACCAAGCCAAATAGTACAGAAATAATTTTTTTATATATACAATATAAGCCATATAAACATCCAGTTACATAGGGAAGTAGGGATCCTACATGTAGTTCATAGAACTACCCCTAGAGTATAAAAAAATAAGCATATAAACAAAAATAGGAGCCCTCAAGGCAAATCTGGGCTCATTATAACCACTCTCAGCTTACTACACAGTTGGAGTTAGATCTAAGTCTTTATGACTATTTGAAAAGGGAAAAATATAAGATGGGGTGAGTATAAAACTCAATGAGTAGATAATCCTTACTATAATGGAAACAAGACAAGCATGGCACGAATTTTTCACAAGTGAAGATTAAATGCAAAGAAAATATGAAAACATAAACCTTTGGTAATGAAAGCACAATAAATCTTATCTTTGAAAAGATAAAAAATAATAAAGTTCAATAATAAGAGTCAATTATAAATCCAAACAAAGAAAATTAATCACTAGATTTAAATTCAATTGCAAATGCTCATTAGAAGTAAAATCATATGAAGGAAATAAGTTTAGAGAAACTATTATGAGATGGAAGACTCTACACCAGAACCATAATCAGTTTCCTAAGCACATATTAAGGTCAAGGTAATCACCATCCACTAAGCTGAAGCATGTAATTCAACTTATATCCATCGTCATAAGCCATACTATCCATCTAATACCCATCGATATAAGTTACTATGAGAAGTCAAAGTGCACTAAGGCTAGCAATTACTACTTCTAGTTTACAGTATTTTCGATTTAAATTCCTCGACAAAGAACAATTAAGAAAACAACCTTGAAATGCAAAAATTAAATAAAAGATTAGATATTTGTTACAAAAACTATATATCTCCATTGATTAACACTATCCATTAACAATTCAAACAAAATCAATACCTTTCTATCCATAGGCCCATACACATGCCTTATACAGTCATATATCAAACCACATGAAACTAAAAACATCATCATGTTTCAACATGAATATGGAAATTCTTAATAATCCCAATTAATATCAATGGAGAAGTTAAATATATATACGATGCTTGTCTTGCATGTCTAATAAGGTTTATACTAGGAGACATGCATTTAAACACCAGTTCATGATAGAAAAGAATTTCATGATTGTATGATGAAATTTCATAAGAAATTTCAACGAACTACTAGTCACAACTATTGATTTTCAAGTGAATTCAATCTTTCATAAACTAGTACTATCGATAGCATTAAAAGAATGACTAAAATTTATGTTATAATAAGCATTATCTACTCACAAGACTAGGGAGTCAAGTTCACTTCCAAAGCTCAAATGGCTAAACAGATATCGAAATTGGTATTGAGATATCTTAAAACTTATAAAAACAACTTCAAAATGTCAATTTCTAACTATCTCATGAAATCACTATTCATGTAAGCCAAAAACACTATTCACGCTGGCAAAAAAGCTATCCTATGGTCACAAAACTTCAATTTCAATCATATTATCCATTTCTAAGACTATCTATGGCAAACATTTATGAAATATGAGCTTCTAAGATTCTGGTGACTTTTGAGAAAAAAAAAGGATTGGTGAGTTTTGAACCTCTCTTTCCCAGAGTCAAATGGTCCAACGGTTCATCAATTGAAGGTCTATAGCTCAAGATATGGTGGTTTGAAGGTGGAGGGATAGAAATTTTGCGATGGAGTTGGTTGAGGTTGGCGTGCATCTCCCCCTCATTTAACCGTGCATAGTGCATTGCAACATGCATCTTGCGAGTCATGGCGCACTGCGTTCGAGAGCTGCAATGCTCATATTTTTACACCTTATTGCCAAAATATCTAGCACTAAAGTTGTAGCAATTTGTCTAAGCTTTCATTTGCCATTTAAATAACTTAATTTGGAGTTTTTATGAGTAAGTTATGCATAAAAGAGTAAGTAAATGTCCATACCACACTAAACCTCTATTTTACGATTTTTGCCCCTTATCACCCTTATTTTAGCAAAAAAGATAAAAGTGCCTAATAAGAAAGTTGTATATATAAAATAGTGGGAAAAAGGTTTAAACCACCATAAACTTCACCATTTTCTCAACTATTTTGCTTTAAATGATTTGTAGTTAACTTTCAAATGCCCCATTTCCATCTTTAATCAAATTATATGGTTACTAAATGTATCTCAGCATCATCATACATATTTTAACCAGGTATTAAGGGATGAAACATAACATGTCATGTTTATACTAATAAACAGTAAACATAATCAATTGTATTTAGGGTCATTACACTACTGAATTTATACAATTTTGTGAAATCAGTGGCATAATAAATCAACCCAGTGCATCTTACACACCTCAACAAAATTGTTTGGAAAAAAAGAAAATTATGACATTAGTAGATATGACAAATGGCATGATTTTGAGTGCTAAATTACCAACAAATTTATGGGGAGAAGCATTGTTGGCTACTAATCATATACTTAATAGACTACCTTCAAAGAAAATAAAATCATTTTCGTATGAGTTACGGAAAGTAAGAAAGCCAAATTTAAATTACTTAAGAGTTTTGTGGTGTCTTGCATTTTATAGAATCCTAGAACCAAGAAGAATTAAATTAGGACCAAGAGTCTTCAAAAGTATTTTCGTAGATTATGTAGAAAATTCCAAAGCATATATACTCTTTAATATTGACTCTAATGTAATTATAGATCCAAGAGATGTAGATTTGTTTTTAAAAATTCATTAATGATTCTATAGAGGAAGATATTAAGCAAGTACCTAGAGGAAGAAACAATGATACTACATATTCTAGAAATGCTAGGATAAAACCTCAAATTGAAATTGAACCTAGAAGGAGTCAAAGAGCAAGAAAATAAAAACATCTAAATCTTGATTTTATTTCTTCTCAAGCTATTGTATTTTTAGTTAAAGGCAGTAAAGATACTGTTACAAGTAAAATACCTATTTTGTTAAATATTGAACAAGATTTAAAAACTTATAGTGATGCAACGACATCAAGAGATGCTAATTTTTGGAAGGAAGCCATTAATGATGAAATGGATTCCATATTGTCAAATAATACTTGGGTTTTGGTATATTTACCTCCAAGTTCAAGACCTACAGGTTGTAAATGGGTATCTAAATGTAAATTCAATATAGATGGTTCAATATAAGCTTTTAAAGCTAGGTTTGTGGCCAAAGGTTTTAGACAAAAGGAAGGAATAGATTATTTTGATACATATGCACTAGTTACTAGACTAACCTCCCTTAAGGTGTTATTGGCTTTATCTTCAATTAACAATCCATTTATGCATCAAATGGATGTTAAAACAACATTCTTAATTGGTGAATTAGGAGAAGAATTTTACATGGAACAACCCGAAGACTTTATACTACTTAGAAATGAAAATAAAATTTACAAATTGGTTAAGTCATTGTATAGCTTGAAACAAGCACCAAAACAATGGCACGAAAAGCTTGACTAAGTTATTTTGTCTTATGGCTTTAGGCATAAAAATGCTGATAAATTTGTTTATTCAAGATTCAAAAATGAGTATAGTACTATTATTTGCTTATATGTAGATGATATGATTATTTTGAGATAGGTATGATTGTTGTGAATGAAACTAAGAAGTATCTATCTTCAAAATTTAAAATAAAAGAACTTGGGGAAGTTGATACAATCTTAGGAATTAAGGTTAAAAGGCACGGTAAGGGTTTTGTCTTTAGTCAATCTCATTATATTGAGAAAGTTTTAAATAAGTTCCAACAGTTGAACATCAATGAGGTAAATATTGTAACATCCTTAATTTCGTTTCTTTTATTGATAAAGGTACATAAAAAAAATTAATTAAGGAAATAAAATTTATTAGACAATATTTTAGATATCTAAGGAAATATAATCCTTAGAAATTCTTCACCTTATGTATATGCATAGAAAATGTTTCTAACATTAAGAGAACAAATAAAGAAGGAAAATCTAATAGGAAAGAAATTAGAAATAACATACTAAAGAGATGCAAAATTCTTGGATAAGGAAGATAAATTTTTAGAAACAAGTAAAGGTCTTAAAATTTCAAAGAACATTGAATTAGGGTAATTTTTCCTAATTCAAGAACTATAGTTACTAAGTTTAAAATCTTTACCCATACATTGGGCTTTTACCTATGGACACTTCATATAGAGTTTTTCCACTTCACATAAGTTTCTAGCAAGCCCATTGGATAACCTAAACAAGAAATTAAACATAGACTTGGACTAGGATATAGTAATTTCACCAATAGCCCAAAAATTATGAAAATGTGACCAAGCCCACCAAGAAAGGAAGAATTTTATCCAAAGCAAAGAAAATGGGTAGGACAAGCCCATAATGGGTAAGAATAAGCCCAAATCCAAGAGGAAAAATAAAATAAAATAAATTAGATGATGATATAATAATAAGAATAAAGATTAGGTTACATGGCATTAAGACAAAAATTTAGCAAGTGGTATGATTCTACATTCATTATTTAGGCAAGTGGCATGATAATACAAGGCTTTAGGACAAAAACATCTATATCCTTCACTCATAATTTTAGCAAGTGGTATGATAATACATGGTATTAGGACAAAACATTCATAGCCCACACAAATAATATCAACCAAATAATGGAGATTGAAGGGCTAGAAATTTGCCACTTAAAAAGGCAACCTATCATAATTGATTAAGACAAAAGAAAAATTAAATGAATCCCTAAATCAAAGGGACCTTGTCCCTTATCTTAAGAACATATCATCATAATTTTCAAAATACAAATCTCCTTTTCCTATGCATATCTTGACTAAGGAAGAGGAAGACAAGAACATAAGTTGTTTGTTTTCCAAAAATTCAACAAAGTGTATCTTAATTGTGATAAGGTAGATCCATGATCATGAAAGGTGAATTATTTGGTGGTCTATATAAGAGAACCCACCCTTACAACACTTTAATTTCGTCCAAGTGAGAAAGAGAGAGAAATAGAAGCAAGGTAGAGTGAGGATAGGAGAGAAGAGAGAAGAAGAAAGGAAGGAAGAAGAAGGAGAAGTTTAGAAAGCTAAAGGTAAGTTTAACAATATTTCTTTTTGAAGAAAACCTTTGAAACTCATAATATTTATATGAGATTTTGATCTTAGAACTTTGATGATTAGGTCATGGATGTTACTATATCATGTTACATATTGATCTTGCATGTGATGTATGTTTGAATACTTAGGTTGGTGTAGATAGTTCTGCATGGGTATGGGTATGGTTGACAGAATTTTAAGCTTCGGTATTTTAATTTCTGGGAACAATCTATAAGGAATTAAAATACATGGTTAACATAAGAATTAAAGATATATGTGTCCCGGATTTATAGCCACTGGAATCATTCCATTTGGAGTCCATATGAGGTAGATATGGTCTGATTAGTAGTCAAAGGTCAGAAAATGAATCATCAGGGAAGAATATGTTAGGATAGCTTCGGTAATTTAATTTCTGGGAATTATTGGTAGGGAATTAAAATAAATGGTTAACATAAGAATTAAAGATATGTATGTCATGGATTTTTAGCCACTGGAATCATTCAATTTGGAGTCCATATGAGGTAGCTATGGTCTGATTAGTAGTCAAAGGTCAGAAAATGAATCATCAGGGAAGAATATGTTAGGATAGCTTCGGTAATTTAATTTCTGGGAATTATTGGTAGGGAATTAAAATAAATGGTTAACATAAGAATTAAAGATATGTATGTCATGGATTTTGAGCCACTGGAATCATTCAATTTGGAGTCCACATGTGGTAGATATGGTCCGATTAGTAAGCCAAGGTCAGAAAATGGTTCATCAGGGAAGATTATGTTAGGACAGCTTTTGTATTTTAATTTCTGGGAATTATTTGTATGAAATTAAAATAAATGGTTAACATGAACCTTATATATCTATGTCTCATGGAAATATGCCCACTGGAATTATGCAATTTGGAGTTCATATGAGGTAGATATGATCCGATTAGTAAGCAGAGGTCAGAAAATGTTTATTCAGGGAAGAGTATGTTATTAATGTTTTAGTTTTTGAATTTCTGGAAATATTCTGTAGAGAATTAAAATAGCGCGCCAACATAACAATTATAGATATATGGCTCATGGAATTTTACCAATTGGAATAACTCAATTTGGAGTTCAAATTTGAGAGATATTGTCTAATTAGTTAGTAAAGGTCAGAACCTAAACGAGAAGAAATAATACTAAATTTAAAGGAGTAATAACACCACAATATCATACTATTTTGTTGATATGATTAACATAATAGTTTTAGATAATTGTCTTAGCTTTTCATAGACACTAATATCATCTTAATCGGAGTTAAAATGAGAGAGTTATGCTCTGATTTGTAAGCAAAGGCTGTGTTAAAAGTTAGTAAACCTATTTTCAATATTTTTCTACCCTAGATGAATTTTTAAGGTAATAATAGAAATCAATTTGAAGAAAAATGCTCTATAAAATTTGTAAGAACATGTGTTGGAAATGATATAAGTAGAAATAAAATGACTAAATGCCTAGACATAAAGAAAATGAAAAGAATTATTCTAGTTACTGGAAAAAAAAAAAAAAAAATTTACATAAATGGAGTTGTTACATAATTGGTATCAGAGCAGGTCGATCCTAGATGGCCAGTGGTTGGATGGTTATCTGAATCGATCTTATAGTGTCTTGAGTATGTTGTGGTTGTGCTGTGTAGGGGATCAGTGATTCATATAGGTAAGAAATTACTAGTGTTTCCTATCTATATGCCGAGGTGGTGTTATGACTGCTATTAAATATTTTTGAACTAACTATTGGGCTTGATCACCTCAATAGCAGCATAACTTTGTTTTGTACCATAGTAGGAAATGGCACCACCAAGGAGGAATCCAGCAACCAATGCAGAGGAAACCCTGCACAACCTGGCTACGGCAATTCGAGACCAAGTTATGACCACCAACCAAATTTTACAACATCTCCAGAATGCTAATAACACAAATGTTGAGATTGGTCCTAACAACCGGACGGCTGGAAAAGATAATGGTATATCCGAGTTCCTGAGGACTAGACCACCTTGTTTCCAAGGTGGTTATGACCCAACGGTAGCCGAAAGGTGGATTAGGGAATTAGAGAAAATCTTTGAAGTGATGGGCTGTACTGAAGAGCAGCAAATCATTTTTGCTGCATATATGTTAAAGGATGAAGCAGAATACTGGTGGCGTGGAGCTAGAGAACTTTTAGCTCATCAGGGAAGACAGATCACCTGGCAAGTGTTCAAGGACATTTTCTTTGAAAAGTACTTTCCAAGTACTGTACGGGCAGAGAAAGAGATCGAATTTCTCCAACTCAGGCAAGGAAGCATGACCGTGGACCAGTATATCGCAAGGTTCGAGGAGCTGTCTAAGTTCTCCTCTTATCTGCGATATAACCCAGATGAAGCATGGAAGGCGGTTAAGTTTGAAGCGGGACTAAACCCGGAGTTAAAGAATGCTGTTATAGCTATGGAGATCAGGGAGTTTGTACCTCTGATAAATAAATGCAGACTCCTGGAAAAGAGTTTAAGGGCAGTGGAGGACGAGAAGCAAAGGCGAAACCTATGGAAAAGGAAGAAAAATTTTCCCAACCCTAGAAAGAACGTGAGAAGAAGTGGATATGGAGCTGGTAAGAGGCCATTGATTGCGGGTCCTAGGCCTTTTCAACAAGACCTCGCCTCAGTCAAGTGCGCTAAATGCGGACGCATGCATGGTAACCGGCCATGCTACATGGGACAAGATGTCTGCTTCAATTGCGGACAGAAGGGACATTTTGCGAAAAACTGCCCACAGAATGTAGGAAAGCAGCCAGAACAGAGGCCTCAGGTGAAAGGAAGAGTTTTCACCCTGAGCGGCCAAGAGGCAGCTCAATCTTCTGAAATGATTCAAGGTACATGCTATATTTATGGATTTGCTCTTATGGTGTTATTTGACTCTGGTGCTAGTCATTCATTTATATCGGAAGAATGTATTAGGAAGTTTCAGTTCCCTATTTCTGAAACTCCCTATGAGCTATCTGTAGTAACCCCTACAGGGGAACGGGTATTAACTTCCTCTGTATGTAAGGACTGTCAAGTCACCATCCAGGAGAAAACTTTTTCTGTAGACCTCGTCAGTTTACCTTTAAGAGGTATTGAGGTCATTCTAGGGTTAGACTGGATGTCTAGAAATCGAGTCTTGTTGAATTGTTGTAACAAGACCGTTGAATTTCTACCTTCTACTCCGAAAGAGGAGGTCCAGTTATTGATGTTAAATGCCAATCAAGTTAATAGGGAGTTGAAGAATGGAGTACTTGGATACATTCTCTTGTATTTATCAAACCTAGAAGTCGAACCGAAGCTTGATGAAATTCCAATAGCCAACGAGTTTCCTGAAGTGTTTCCATTAGATATTCCAGGCTTACCTCCCAAGAGAGAGATAGAGTTCTCTATTGATCTCCTACCTGGGACAGGGCCTATCTCTATTGCACCATATCGAATGGCCTCGAAGGAACTACAAGAACTAAAGAAGCAGTTGGAGGAACTATTAGACAAGCAATTCATTAGACCGAGTGTATCACCTTGGGGAGCTCCTGTATTGTTTGTTAAGAAGAAAGACGGGAGTTTAAGACTATGCATAGATTACAGACAGCTGAATAAGGTGACTATCAAAAATAAGTATCCTCTCCCTAGGATAGATGACTTATTGGATCAATTAAAGGGAGCCTTCATCTTTTCTAAAATTGACTTGCGGTCAGGATATCATCAGATTAGGATTAAGGAGGAGGACGTACCAAAAACTGCCTTCAGGACTAGGTATGGGCACTATGAGTTTCTCGTAATGCCCTTCGGGTTAACGAATGCACCTGCAATTTTCATGGATTACATGAATCGCATTTTTCGACCCTACCTAGATCAATTTGTTGTAGTGTTCATTGATGACATCTTGATATATTCTAAGAGTAAGAAAGAACATGAACAACATCTCCGAATCGTGCTGCAAGTGCTGAAAGAGAAAAAGTTATATGCCAAATTGGAGAAATGTGAATTTTGGCTGTCAGAGGTGAAGTTTCTCGGACATGTCATCTCTAATAGAGGGGTAGCCGTAGATCCTAGCAAGACAGAAGCAGTGATTAAGTGGGAGACACCAAAGACGGTTACGGAAATCAGAAGTTTCCTTGGTTTGGCAGGATACTACAGGAGATTTATACAAAACTTCTCTCGTATAGCCTTGCCATTGACTAAATTGACCAGGAAAGGAAGTCCTTTCAAATGGACTGATCAATGTGATGCTAGTTTTCAGGAGCTGAAGACAAGATTGACCACTCCTCCTGTTTTAATTATTCCAGACCCCACAGGACATTTTGAAGTGTATAGTGATGCTTCAAAGAAAGGGCTAGGGTGTGTGTTAATGCAAGACAAGAGAGTAGTTGCTTACGCCTCTAGACAACTAAGACCCCACGAAGGAAACTATCCAACCCATGATCTTGAATTAGCGGCAGTAGTGTTTGCCTTAAAGATTTGGCGACACTATTTGTACGGGGCAACCTTTGAAGTATATTGTGATCATAAGAGTCTTAAATACCTCTTTGATCAGAAGGAGTTAAATATGAGGCAACGAAGATGGGTAGAATTCCTCAATGACTACAAGTTTGAGATAAAGTATCATCCCGGAAAGGCGAATGTTGTAGCAGATGCCTTGAGTCGAAAATCTCTGCATATGGGTCAGATGATGGTGTATGAGATGCAGATGCTAGAGGAGTTTCGAAATTTGAAGCTAGCCACTACTCTTACTCCAAAGAATCTAGTCATTAATGGTTTAAGTATAGGGTCTGACCTTAGAGCCCAGATCAAAGAAGCTCAAGCTCACGATCAATACTTACAAGATCATAAAGACCAAGGTAATTTTTCTGTAATGGAAGATGGAGCAATCATGTATCAGGGAAGGATTTGTGTCCCTCAAGAACAAGAGTTGAGGACTAAGATACTGAAGGAAGCGCATCAAAGTAAATACACAATCCATCCTGGATGCACTAAAATGTACCAGGATTTAAAAAGGATGTATTGGTGGCCAGGGATGAAAAATGACATTGCTGAGTTCGTGGCAAAATGTTTAACTTGTCAGAAGGTGAAAGTGGAACATCAAAAGCCAGCAGGATTTCTTCAACCTCTGGAGATTCCTGAATGGAAATGGGACAGTATTTCGATGGACTTTGTTGTAGGTTTACCTAAGACTTCAGTGGGACATGACTCTATCTGGGTAATAGTTGACAGATTAACCAAATCTGCTCACTTTTTGCCCATAAAAATTAACTTTTCACTAGATAAATTGGCCCAATTGTATGTTCAGGAAATAGTTAGACTTCATGGGATTCCCTTAAATATTGTTTCTGATAGAGATCCGAGGTTCACATCGAGGTTTTGGAAGGCGTTGCAAGAAGCTTTTGGAACCCAGTTGCGGTTCAGTACTGCCTATCATCCTCAAACTGATGGGCAGACTGAACGAACAATTCAAACCCTAGAAGATATGTTGAGGGCCTGTGTGATAGAGCAAGGTAAAGGATGGGATAAGTACCTACCTTTAGTAGAGTTTGCTTATAATAATAGCTATCACTCTAGCATTAAGATGGCCCCCTATGAAGCTTTATACGGTAGAAAGTGCCGATCTCCACTATGTTGGTTCGAGGTAGGAGAAAAGAACTTGTTGGGTCCTGATCTAGTTCAACAAACCTCTGAACAAATCAGGATGATACGAAACAAAATACTTACAGCACAGAGTCGGCAAAAGAGTTACTACGATAAGAGACATAGACCTCTAGAGTTTGAGGAAGGAGACCATGTATTTTTGAAACTTTCCCCGACTACTGGAGTTGGTAGGTCTCTCAAAACAAGAAAGCTAAGTCCGCGATTTTTAGGACCCTACCAAATTCTAAAGAAAGTTGGGACATCAGCATATCAAGTTGCTCTCCCACCTAATTTGTCCAACCTGCATAATGTTTTCCACGTATCACAGTTGCGGAAGTATCTTTCAGATTCATCACATATAATACTGGATGAACCAATCCAAATAAAGGAGAACATGACATACCAGCTACTACCTGCATCCATATTGGACACTGACGTGAAGCAACTGAGAAATAAAACCATTCCCCTAGTTAAGGTGTTATGGGAAGGTTTGACTCCGGAAGAAGCAACTTGGGAGCTGGAAGAAGTCATGAGGAAGAAATATCCGCAATTGTTCTTATAAGGTAATTTCTGAAATTTTGAGGACAAAATTACTTTTAGGGGGAGAGAAATGTAACATCCTTAATTTCGTTTCTTTTATTGATAAAGGTACATAAAAAAATTTAATTAAGGAAATAAAATTTATTAGACAATATTTTAGATATCTAAGGAAATATAATCCTTAGAAATTCTTCACCTTATGTATATGCATAGAAAATGTTTCTAACATTAAGAGAACAAATAAAGAAGGAAAATCTAATAGGAAAGAAATTAGAAATAACATACTAAAGAGATGCAAAATTCTTGGATAAGGAAGATAAATTTTTAGAAACAAGTAAAGGTCTTAAAATTTCAAAGAACATTGAATTAGGGTAATTTTTCCTAATTCAAGAACTATAGTTACTAAGTTTAAAATCTTTACCCATACATTGGGCTTTTACCTATGGACACTTCATATAGAGTTTTTCCACTTCACATAAGTTTCTAGCAAGCCCATTGGATAACCTAAACAAGAAATTAAACATAGACTTGGACTAGGATATAGTAATTTCACCAATAGCCCAAAAATTATGAAAATGTGACCAAGCCCACCAAGAAAGGAAGAATTTTATCCAAAGCAAAGAAAATGGGTAGGACAAGCCCATAATGGGTAAGAATAAGCCCAAATCCAAGAGGAAAAATAAAATAAAATAAATTAGATGATGATATAATAATAAGAATAAAGATTAGGTTACATGGCATTAAGACAAAAATTTAGCAAGTGGTATGATTCTACATTCATTATTTAGGCAAGTGGCATGATAATACAAGGCTTTAGGACAAAAACATCTATATCCTTCACTCATAATTTTAGCAAGTGGTATGATAATACATGGTATTAGGACAAAACATTCATAGCCCACACAAATAATATCAACCAAATAATGGAGATTGAAGGGCTAGAAATTTGCCACTTAAAAAGGCAACCTATCATAATTGATTAAGACAAAAGAAAAATTAAATGAATCCCTAAATCAAAGGGACCTTGTCCCTTATCTTAAGAACATATCATCATAATTTTCAAAATACAAATCTCCTTTTCCTATGCATATCTTGACTAAGGAAGAGGAAGACAAGAACATAAGTTGTTTGTTTTCCAAAAATTCAACAAAGTGTATCTTAATTGTGATAAGGTAGATCCATGATCATGAAAGGTGAATTATTTGGTGGTCTATATAAGAGAACCCACCCTTACAACACTTTAATTTCGTCCAAGTGAGAAAGAGAGAGAAATAGAAGCAAGGTAGAGTGAGGAAAGGAGAGAAGAGAGAAGAAGAAAGGAAGGAAGAAGAAGGAGAAGTTTAGAAAGCTAAAGGTAAGTTTAACAATATTTCTTTTTGAAGAAAACCTTTGAAACTCATAATATTTATATGAGATTTTGATCTTAGAACTTTGATGATTAGGTCATGGATGTTACTATATCATGTTACATATTGATCTTGCATGTGATGTATGTTTGAATACTTAGGTTGGTGTAGATAGTTCTGCATGGGTATGGGTATGGTTGACAGAATTTTAAGCTTCGGTATTTTAATTTCTGGGAACAATCTATAAGGAATTAAAATACATGGTTAACATAAGAATTAAAGATATATGTGTCCCGGATTTATAGCCACTGGAATCATTCCATTTGGAGTCCATATGAGGTAGATATGGTCTGATTAGTAGTCAAAGGTCAGAAAATGAATCATCAGGGAAGAATATGTTAGGATAGCTTCGGTAATTTAATTTCTGGGAATTATTGGTAGGGAATTAAAATAAATGGTTAACATAAGAATTAAAGATATGTATGTCATGGATTTTTAGCCACTGGAATCATTCAATTTGGAGTCCATATGAGGTAGCTATGGTCTGATTAGTAGTCAAAGGTCAGAAAATGAATCATCAGGGAAGAATATGTTAGGATAGCTTCGGTAATTTAATTTCTGGGAATTATTGGTAGGGAATTAAAATAAATGGTTAACATAAGAATTAAAGATATGTATGTCATGGATTTTGAGCCACTGGAATCATTCAATTTGGAGTCCACATGTGGTAGATATGGTCCGATTAGTAAGCCAAGGTCAGAAAATGGTTCATCAGGGAAGATTATGTTAGGACAGCTTTTGTATTTTAATTTCTGGGAATTATTTGTATGAAATTAAAATAAATGGTTAACATGAACCTTATATATCTATGTCTCATGGAAATATGCCCACTGGAATTATGCAATTTGGAGTTCATATGAGGTAGATATGATCCGATTAGTAAGCAGAGGTCAGAAAATGTTTATTCAGGGAAGAGTATGTTATTAATGTTTTAGTTTTTGAATTTCTGGAAATATTCTGTAGAGAATTAAAATAGCGCGCCAACATAACAATTATAGATATATGGCTCATGGAATTTTACCAATTGGAATAACTCAATTTGGAGTTCAAATTTGAGAGATATTGTCTAATTAGTTAGTAAAGGTCAGAACCTAAACGAGAAGAAATAATACTAAATTTAAAGGAGTAATAACACCACAATATCATACTATTTTGTTGATATGATTAACATAATAGTTTTAGATAATTGTCTTAGCTTTTCATAGACACTAATATCATCTTAATCGGAGTTAAAATGAGAGAGTTATGCTCTGATTTGTAAGCAAAGGCTGTGTTAAAAGTTAGTAAACCTATTTTCAATATTTTTCTACCCTAGATGAATTTTTAAGGTAATAATAGAAATCAATTTGAAGAAAAATGCTCTATAAAATTTGTAAGAACATGTGTTGGAAATGATATAAGTAGAAATAAAATGACTAAATGCCTAGACATAAAGAAAATGAAAAGAATTATTCTAGTTACTGGAAAAAAAAAAAAAAAATTTACATAAATGGAGTTGTTACAAATATACCCTATGATTGTTCACAAAATTTGAAAGAAAATATTAACAGATTAGTTGCTCAAGTTGAATATGCTAGTTCCATTGGTAGTCTAATGTATGCTATGCATTGTATATGACCAAACATTTCTTTTGCTATTTGCAAACTTTCTAGGTTTACAAGTAACATCCTGAACATTGGAAAAGGATTGCAAAAGTTATAGGGTGTCTAAAGAAGACAATAAATTTAGGATTGTTTTATTACAATTATCCAATAGCATTAGAAAGGCATACTAATGCAAGTTGGATAACTAGTGCAAGTGACAATAAATCAACTATGAGTTGGATTTTTACTCTTATAAGAGGAGCAAATTCTTGGGCTTCTATGAAACAAACTTGTATAATGTAACACCCCCAGATTTTCTTCTCTTTTCATGAAATAACATATTAGGAAGGGTCAAGATGAATTAATTGGGTGGTCTTTATAAGCATATTCATAAGTAATACAAAAGAGAATTCTCATTTTTAGAGAAAATTCATAAAAGGGCAAAATGATAATTTTTCACTTTTTAGGGCTGGAATCGGGCAGAAAGAAGTGGAATGAAGACCTATGGAAAGTGTGATCCAAAAGTCCCTCAGCATTTGTGTCAAGAGAAGATTAACCCATTTTGGCAAATTGCTCAAGCCAAACATGGCCTTAGTTAAGGGTATGGTTACACTTCAATGGCATGGAAAAATTGTAATAGTTAGGCAAAGTAGGGGCATTTGTTAAGGGGACATGGCTTCTTGGAGAAGCTTGATTAAAATAAGATTTCTTCTTGACCAAGGGGGAGAGTGGTTGACCAACACAAGGGAGAAGTAGAAAGAGCACGGTGCACCAAGGGACGAAGGAAGAGGAGAGGAAGAGAGAGAAAGTGCAAGAAGGAAGAAGAAAAGGTAATCTTTAGGATTTTTTACCCCTTTACTCTAATTCTTGTTGTTAATAGAGCTTCATGAAGTTCTTTTAATGGTGGGAATCTACTGAAGTTGGGGTTGGAAGAAAAAGGAATTCAAGGACTAAAGAGAAAGAAGGAATCAAAGTGTTAGTGGAATGAATGTAAGTTTAACATCTACCCTATTATGATTCTTGAATGATTTATGGTATTTATATGAATATATTTATGTGGTTATGGACAAATGGTGGTTGGGATGTATTGATGAGGTTAGTGGTGATTGTTTATACATGACTATCATAAATATGAGAAAGGGGAGATGGGTAAAGGCATTTTTATGAGGGAATGAATTTTTGTATGCTATAACCCTTTGGGATTGATGGAACATGCCATATATGACTTGAATAATGTACATATGATATGGGTTTTGGTTGGTTGTTTTTGGGTTTGGCTGGTTTGGTGTGTGGAAACAAGGAAAAGGTTGAGCGTGTCCAAAACATGGCCGTGCTCCAAGACACGGTAAGGCCAATTTTTGGGCAGGTTTTGGGTATGTTGTAGTTAGGACATGGCCATGTTCTATTACATGGCCAGGTCGTGTTCGGGGTTGTCATAACTCAAAATCGACTATTTTTTATCCCAAATGAACTACAATAATGAGTTAATTATTAGAGGACTTAAATTAGAGACTAATGACTTGGAAATAGGTGTAATACAACATTTATTGATTCATCTTTACTATATTTATCATGATTATGTTATGAATTATATTACAATAAGGGACTAAATGATATTTGACTTGATGAGATTACTAATGCATATATGTTCCATGATACCCTGTATACTTGAGAGGTATGATACATGCATATAATGGATATAATGGCCATGCATATGGTGTTTATTGTCATTTATATGATGATGAATTATGGTTGGATAATTGAAAAGATGTTTAAGACGTGACATGACCCTTATACTAGTAAGGTGACCTGACGAGGTCGTTGGCTTATGATAGTATCGAATAAGAGATGCCCTATTTAGCCTAGAGTGTGCCAAGTGAGAGAAGGACCACTCCGACTAGGTAACAGTGGTGTGTGAGTAGTGTAACAACTCCATTTTTTTACATATATATATATATATATATATATATATATATATATATATATATATATATTAAAATCCAAGGTTTACACATCATTAATTAATAATATCCATACACAAATTAAATACATATATGTCTACATCTTATTTATCCATGTTGACCAATTTCGGAGATACAAGTGTGGGTGGTTGCACCTTCACCGGGATCTTAACTAACTCGACTACAAATACCTTATTAATTTTTGGGATCTACCAAACATAGAGTAACTCAATCCAACGTACAATAAGAGTCAAAGCCAAAGAAAAATCTGCAAAACTAGTTTTCTGAACATGATATAGAATATAGTGAGAATTAAATCCCAACAGGTTCAATAATAAATCATAATTATCATCAATATAGATCATCATGTCATGTTCACCTGTATAAGCTATATCAAATATTTTAGGTCACACGAATGCACTTTATCTATGCACATAAAAATCATACAGTAATGACATGTAAGGCATGAATAACTATTTTCATAATATCATATGATGGCTATCAACTTATTTTTATATCAAGCTACCCTGGTTAGGGTAAATACTTTCTACTTTCCAGTACATGATTTTCTCGCTTTGTACGATATGGCACACTTTCTATTTCTTTTCTCATTAACATAATCATAGCCGTGAGTAGGGCATCCCCTACTGGTACACCACACGGACCACCATGTGACTATGCTCGTCTCTTTTCTTTTATTTTCTTTTCTTTTCACGTTAATAGCCAACAATATGATTTCAATAATAATTATGTTCATTATACTCACATGCCATAATTTATCATCAAAGCATAATTACTACTAAAAATCATTGGTAAAATAAAATTATGCATGATCATAACTATTTTTGAATATCACTTTATAAAATATTTCCATGTCAAAATTACACAATTAAGATAGTAAGGAGTTTATGCAATGATAATGGCTAGATCATACACTAGTTATTTATTATTTCCATTCATAAGATTCTTCTTATTTTTTAAATATTATTTTCATCTTTTTATTTTCTTTATACTTGGCCTATAGTTACTTTTCTCCTACTTATATTATTTTCAACATATGTTCTCACAAATTTTATAGGGTATTCTTCTCCAATTTGGTTTCTATTATTACCTTATAGTTAATGAAGTTCATTTAGGATAGAAAAATGTTAAAAATAAGCTTTACCAACTCCCAACACGGCTTGGTCATGTTCCAGGACATGGCCATGCTTGAAAATACTTCAAACATACTCAAAAATAGCCCTGAACACGGCCTACCAATGCTGAACAACCCAGAACACGGCTTGACCGTGTTCTGTGATATTTCCTCAATTATTCAACCATATCTCCCTCATACAAATACCAATTGAGGTGATTCCAAAGCCTGTAAAAATATAAGACACGTATCTACAACTTTCATGTTTATCATTGCTTTAGATTCCTTATGAATTATTCTCAGAAAATCGAAAACTAAAATGCTTACATTTGCCACCCTGGATTCTAGACTGATTCTGACCCCCACTTACTAATCAACCATATCTCCCTCATATGGACTTCAAATTAAGTGATTTCAAAGCCTAGACATATATCTATATTTATTATGTTAACAATTTCCTTTAATTCTCTACAGATTGTGCCTAGCAATTCAAACATAGAGGCTTACCTAACAAATTCTTCCTTGGTTAACTAGTTTCTAACAACTGCTTAATAATTTGACTATATCTCCCTCATCTGGACTCCAAATTAAATGATTCCAGTGGCTAAAATTCCGTGAGACATATATCTACATTTTACATGTTAACCATTTCTTTTAATTCCAAACCAATTCTTTCCAGAATTTTAAAAATAGAAGCTTTTCTGATTACTCCGAAATCCTATTTCCTAAGGTTTTAGTTCATCATTTTATTATGTCCTCTTCCATTTTCTTCCTAATTTAAATCTAATTATCTTCCATCAAATTTTACCACATTCAAAAATACAAAATAGCAGCATAAAAATTTTAAAATTTTGCCACCCATAGCCATACCTATGCAAAACTTTCCACACCAACTGAACATACATCATATGCAAGATAACATGTAACATGATATAGCAACATCCATGACCAATTATCAAAATAGAAAATATTATAAATTTCATCAAAGTTCTAAGATTAAAATTCCATATAAATGTTACAAATTTCAAAATTTTTCTTCAAAAACAAATATTGTTAAACCTACATAAAGATCTTCTTAGCTCACTTAGTGAATTCTTTTTCTTGTTTCCTCTTGAAGGAAGTAGCAAGATTCCTCCCTTCCCTTAGCTTTTCTAGAAGCTTAAATAAGAGAAGGAGGGTGAGTTTTGAACCCCAAGGATGAAGAGAAAAGATGGATTCAAGTGGAGATCAAGCTAACTTACCTTGAGTACTTAGTCTTCTAGACTTCTCCTTCCTTTTCCTTAATCTCTTTCTCTCCTTTCCTCACTCTACCTTGCTTATGTTTTTCCTCTCCCTCATTTGGACGAAATTATAATGTTATAAGGGTGAGTTTTGCTTAAATAAACTATCAAGTGGTTCACCTTTCATAACCATGGGTTTACCTTATCACAATTAGGATGCACTTGGTTGTTTTTTTGGGGAAAACCAACTCATGTTCTTGTCTTCCTCTCCCTTAGTCAAGATATGCATAGCAAAAGGAGATTTGTATTTTAAAAATCATGTTAAAATGTTCTTAAGATAAGGGACAATGTTCCTTTGATTTAGAGATTCATTTCCTTTTTCTTTTGTCTCAATTAAGTATGATAGGTTTGCCTTTTTAGGTGGCAAATTTCTAGTCCTTGAGTCTCCTTTGCTTGGCTAAAATTATTTGTGTAGAATAAGGATGTTTTGTCATAATTCCATGTATTATTACCTACTTGTTGAAATTATAAATGCAGGATATAGATATTTTGTCCTAATGCCATGTATTATTACCAACTTGCTAAAATTATGAATGTAGGATATAGATGTTTTGTCTTAATGCCATGTGACTTAATCTTGATTATTATTACACTACTATTTTCTCACATGATTCTTATTTTTTCCTCTTGGATTTAGGCTCGTTCTTACCCATTTTCTTTGTTTTGACTGAAATTTTACCTTTCATAAAGGGCTTGGTCACATTTTCATGGTTTGTGGGCTATCGGTCCAACTTCTATATCCTAGTCCAAGTCTATGTTCTATTTCTAGCTTGGGCTATCCTATTGGCTTGCTAGAAACACATGTGAAGTTTAAAAACTCTATATGAAGTGTCCATAGGTGAAAGCCCAATGTATGGGTGGAGATGTTAAACTTAGGAACTTTAACTCTTGAATTAGGAAAATTACACTAATCTAATCTTCTTGAAATTTTAAACCTTTACTTACTTCTCAAAAATTTATCTTCCTTACCAAAGAATTTCACCTCTCTTTAGTATGTTATTTCTAATTTTTCCTATTAGGTTTTTTCTCTTTACTTATTCCCTTAATGTTAGAAACATTTTCTATGCATACACATAAGGTGAAGAATTTCTAAGGATTATATTTCCTTAGATATCTAAAAATTGTTTAATAAATTTTATTTCCTTAATTAAATATTTATGTACCTTTATTAATAAATGAAACAAAATTAGGGATGTTACATTAAATATTTATGTACCTTTATTATTAAAAGAAACAAAATTAGGGGTGTTACAAGCAGCGGGAGGGAGAGGACTAACATTACCCTGTTACTGACCAAAGATAAAATTCACGGACGATCAGCCACTGTATGTATATATATATGTGTGTGTGCGTGTGTGTGTATGTGCGCATGCACGCTTATGTGATATTGATGCATAACTTGCTTACTCTGTACATGCATAACTTGATGATGAGGTTGAACATGCAAGCATATTATGTTATTCATTCTTTATTCATGTCACCTTTTAATGCAAACAGAGAAAGGTTTTCTGTAGTTTATATAGCTGAACATAGCTCGTAAGATTTTCTTACTTCTGTTTTAATTTGTGGTGTTTGATCTTAGTGGGATTTTATTCTCATTCTTTTCCTTCTAGGTGTTATGTTCAGATAAAGACAGCTAGGATGCCGTTCGTGTTCCTGTCTTTGCTATTTGAGATGCAGACAATAGGGGTCTCCTATCTGGGATAGTTTACTATCATAGCTAACCTTATCGTGGTTAATATACCATTTGCACCCTAGGGGTGATGGCCATGTAGGATGCTGTATAGTAGTTTAGGAATGTATATCTAATAGACTAATCTATTTTTGGTGTAATTATATGGTACTTCCGCCTTTTTAGTTATAATACTTAGTACCTAGGGTTACACATGTATTTATAGTTAACTTCTATTTGGTTATAAAGCTTAGCACCTAGGGTTACACATATGTATGTATATATATATATATATATATATGTATGTATATATATATATATATATACATACATATATATATATATATATATATATATATATATATATATATATATATATATATATATATATGATGCATATGATGCATATGTATTGGCATACCGTTCTTGTGTTGTTATCTGTTGTTACATCTTAAGATCCCGTAATAATTTTAAAAAATGGTTCTTACATATAACTTATTCTATAATGAAATCAGAGTTTGTTGCCTTAGTCACAACATGTAGAGAAGGAGAATGGATGAGAAATTTTTTTATTGGAAGTAAAGTTGTGGCCACAGCTAATGCTAGCCATCTCTTTACACTGTGATAGTGAACAACTATGTCTAATGCATTTAATAAGATTTATAATGATAAATCTAGACATATAAGTCAAGGTATGATTATGTTAGAAATTTAATTTAGGATGGAATGGTCATTATTCAATATGTGAAAACAAGTAATAACTTAAGATTCTTTCACATAGAGATTTAGTGATCAAACCGTCTCAAGGAATGAGACTAAAACCCTTTAACAAGAGTTACCAGTAATGGAAAGCCAACAATTAGCTAGACCAAATTTAGTTTAAATGTTCAATGGGTAAAAAAAAGTTTCTAATAAGTGGTTGTGGGCACTATAGAATATTTAGTCATTCCAAGTCTAATGTTTCTATATTAAGGACTTTTGGGTGAGCGAAAATCTTAATAGATTTAAAAAAATCTAATAAGATTAAGGCTTAAGGGAAATACACCTATGTGAACATAAGGAGTGGTGTTGTTTCTAGCAATAATTTAGGCGGACATGTTCATGAAAAGCCTAGGGTGAAGCATATGGCCATATAAGTGCTTAAAAAATATTTTTTGTGAACTTATTTGAAGTTATTTAAGAATATGTGTGTGATATTTCTGGTATTAACATAAGAATTGTGGTTCAATGCTTTATACAATATTTTAAGGTATTTACACTAAGGGTAGGTTCAAGTTGAAAGATACTTATCTCTATGCATAGCTTTATAAGTTAGAGAAGATATTTTGTTTTCAAACTAAGTGGGGGATTGTTAGAAAAAATAGTTTGAAAATTATTTTGAAATTAAATTCTAAAGTATACAAATTTTCAAAAAAGTCACAATTCTATATAAGAGTTGTCTAAATAGATTCTTAGTATAAATAAGAGTTTGACAATTTGAAAATTATCTAGAGCTTAAGATAACTCTTAGGGGCGATTTGCTATATACCATATAACAAATATTATTGGGGTAAATATCACCTTAAGGACAATGTGATTATACACATTTCTGAGCACAATTTTTTTCTTCATTTTTTTCATTACTTATAACAATTGGGGATATTTTTATCTCTAATAATCTTAGGTTTGATTATATGGTGGGGAAAGGTGAAATCTCACATTGTAGATTCCTTTTTTTTGGGCATTGTAATGGATGTGACAGTTGACGTGGGATTAGTATGCTAGGAGGGTTTTTATGATTTTCCTCTAATGGGCATATTTAACCATATTAGATCCAGCTTTGCAAGTCCTAATAAAGTTATAAATGGTGCTAATGGGTAGGAAAACTTTGGAACAAAATTAATCTGTTTAGGATAAGAATGGGGTAAAAAATACTTTAGGGATATAAATGAAACTGATGTGAACTGTGCAACAGTGAGGGTGATTATCGAGTGACTATCGGCAAAGTCCCACATCGGCTAGAATACCACTAGGTGGGGGGTTTATAAGACCTTAGGCACCCTCACTCCAACAGCCTGGATTTTGGGGATGATTACTCCCTAAGGCAATTTTCTCATATCATTTGGTATCAGAGCCTTGGTTCATCTAGTCGGTGTGGGTTGGCCAGATTGCTGACTGAGGCAGGTCGTCAAAAAAAAAAAACCAGATCGCCAATTGAGGCAGGTGGCAAAAAAAAAATGGCGTCGTAGGGTAGCTCGTGGTGAAGCCCGTACACCTTGCACGAGGACGTGCAAGACAAAAAGAGTGGGCGAATGATGTGAACTGTGCAACGGTGAGGGTGATTATCGAGTGACTATCGGCAAAGTCCCACATCGGCTAGAATACCACTAGGTGGGGGGTTTATAAGACCTTAGGCACCCTCACTCCAACAGCCTGGCTTTTGGGGATGATTACTCCTTAAGGCAATTCCAAAAGCCACGCTGTTGGAGTGAGGGTGCCTAAGGTCTTATAAACCCCCCCACCTAGTGGTATTCTAGCCGATGTGGGACTTTGTCGATAGTCACTCGATAATCACCCTCACCGTTGCACAGTTCACATCATTCACCCACTCTTTTTGGCTTGCACGTCCTCGTGCAATGTGTACGGGCTACACCACGAGTTACCCCCACAACGCAATTTTTTTTTGCTACCTGCCTCAGTCGGCGATCTGGCCAACCCACACCGACTAGACGAACTAAGGCTTTGATACCAATAATATGAGGGAATTGCCTTAGGGAGTAATCATCCCCAAAAGCCAGGCTGTTGGAGTGAGGGTGCCTAAGGTCTTATAAACCCCCCCACCTAGTGGTATTCTAGTCGATGTGGGACTTTGCCAATAGTCACTCGATAATCACCATCACCATTGCATAGTTCACATCATTCGCCCACTCTTTTTGGCTTGCACGTCCTCGTGCAAGGTGTACGGGCTACACCACGACGCAGTTTTTTTTTTGCCACTTGCCTCAGTCGGCGATGAGGGTGATTATCGAGTGACTATCGACAAAGTCCCACATCGGCTAGAATACCACTTGGTGGGGGGTTTATAAGACCTTAGGCACCCTCACTCCAATAGCCTGCTTTTGGTGATGATTACTCCCTAAGGAAATTCCCTCATATCATTCGCCAACTCTTTTTGGCTTGCACGTCCTCGTGCAAAGTGTACGGGCTACACCACGAGCTACCCCACGACGCAGTTTTTTTTTTGCCACCTGCCTCAGTCGGCGATCTGGTTTTTTTTTTTGACGACCTGCCTCAGTCGGCTATCTGGCCAACCCACACCGACTAGACGAACTTAGGCTCTGATACCAAATGATATGAGGGAATTGCCTTAGGGAGTAATCATCCCCAAAAGCCAGGCTGTTGGAGTTATGGTGCCTAAGGTCTTATAAACCCCCGACCAATCCTTAAATAAAAAAGTGGTTTGTCCAAAATAGTGAGGACTAGGGAGGTTGTTGCACTAAACTTCACCAATTTATCATCACATTGGTTAGTTTCTCAAAAGATATGAGAAAAGGATAAATGTGAACCTCTTTACTTGAGTAAATGAATGTCTTGGATGATAGTAACATAAACATGTAAATAGGTGTTAGCATTACTAATTATCTATATAACTTTAAGGGAGTGAGTGTTACACTCTATAAACATGTAAAGAGGTCTTGAATCAACTGCTAAATGAAAACCTTGTTTGATGGTTAGAAGTTTGCATGTTAGTAGCGACACTTAAGTAACAAATAAAACTAAAGATCCAAGATCTAGTACAATATCTAATTAAGCCTCTCATACTTGCTCTTCTTGGGTTACCTAGAAAACTATCTTCAACATTGATGTTTAGATCACTTTCTCTTAGTTTCAGCCATTAAACCATCCTTGCTCCATTATAATCGGAAGTGTTGCCTTAAATATGAGGTTTTGAGTTGCCCTATATCATAAAGTAACACTATCAATATTAAAAAAGCAAGTTAATCCAGTGACAAACCAAAAGCATGCCCAATGCCTAAGGAGTATTAGCAGTCATGAATGAAGTGATGAATGGACTCAACATATGCTATGCATCTAGTGCAAAAGCTATTAGCAGCCATTCCCCTAGAATGCCCAAACATGTTGGTAGGCAAAGCTTTGTGTAAAATAAGCGAGAAAAGAAAACAAAATTTTCTAGCTCTCTAATCTTCTATACCTTACTCCAAGACTCATTATTAAACTTAAGGGAATGTAGTTATTGATTAAAAATCTATGGCCTAAGTTGGTTGTCTATTGACCCATAGTAACCTTACCCCAAATAAGGGTATCCTCAATACTTCTAAGAGGGGGAATTGGAACACTATTGGTGAGTTGAAAAGCATCTAAAGATAAATAGTAGGAAATAACACTAAGACCCTAACACCCATTCTTTATGAAATTACTAATAGTTAAAAGAAGGTCAAGGTCATGACTGTTTATTATAACATCCAAAAGCAAGTCATCTCCAACTTAGTGATCCTTCTAGAAAAATGCTTTATCCTTAGTGCCAATACATTATTTGAAATAAGCTTTTATAAGGAATGGTTCACACCCAAGAGGGGAATGAACTGGGTGTTTAAAATGTTTGCATTAAAGTATAAAAGAAGAATAAATTTGAAAAAATATTTCTTAAAATTTAAATCAAAGCCTTCTTAAAAACTAGAAACACGGTTTTTAAATATAAGATAAGAGATAAATATTATATCAAACACTTTAGTAGAAATCAAGGAACAATTAAACCAAAAATATTTACAAGAAACTTAAAAATTAGAAAATTAGAATTTTGGAAAAAAAATTTTAAAAGGATATGAAAATAATATGCAATAGCCAAGCCAAAAGAGAAATGCAACCAATTGTAAGGATGAAAGAATGCTAAAAAAAATAAAAAAGAATAAACAAGGGAGTAAAGAAGAGAATATATAGATTTATACTGGTTCAACTCAACCACCGAGTCTACATCTAATCCCTAAACTGCAAATTGAGATTTTCAAAATACCATAAGTTTAAGCTGGGCACTTGTAATCCATTACACCACAGCTCAACCAAGTTAGGAAAACTAGGTTTTCACACCCCTTACAATACTATACAATATTCCACACGGGCTCCCACACTTGTTAAGGTTCCTCTCCTTGACACAATCTTCTCAAAACAAAAGAGTAGAAAGTATGAAATAACTCTCACGGAGTGTATGTATTACAATATCAGCCTATATGAAAAAAAATCAAAGGAGAACAAGAGTTCAAAGATGAATACAAAGCTTGTGTATGGTTTTCCTCTAATTCCAATGCTCAAGATATCTAGTATTTATAGGAAAATGAAAGTTATAGCTGTTGAGAGTCATTTACAGCTAGAATCAATGATTTTTAACAGTTGAATGCTTATAAATTTCTTTTCTGTTCAGGCACTAGGCACTTACTAAAGGTTATAAGTGCTTGTTATCAGGTAAAATCCCTAATTTTTAACTTTTTAGAATGTTATTAGGCCTCCATTGATAGTTATAAGGGCTTGTTGTTTTGGAGTTTGAAATTTCAAAAGCACATAAACATCTAATAGATGCTATAGGCTTTTGTTGTTCCTTTTGACCATTACTGTTAAAATTTCAAAAGCCAATAGGCATCCAATGCCATTAATAGGTGTCTGTCGATCATTGGTTTGTAAATATTTCTTTCTTTTAAGCCACTAGGCGCTTGCTAAACTTAAAAGGCTTCCAAGGCACTTTAAAGAACATGATTTTAAGTAAAATTTGCAAACTAAATCTCCAACAACATTGAAAAACAAATATCAAAAGATTTGAAAACATTTTGAGAGCTCAAGGTTTCCTAGTTTTCCTATTACATAAAACTAAAACCAAGGTAACTTAAAGGGATATGAAGACCTTTAAAGCTCAGTACCTTTGCCTTGATTTGATGTTAATCTTGACGTATTCCTTTGAAAAACTTTCTTGAAAGCTTGCAGCATCTTCTCCAAACTTGTTCATTTTCTGAAAAGCATTCCTTACTTGTTTGTTATCATCAAAACTGTTGAAGACATATGAACGGGGTCAACAATCTCCTCTTTTTGATGATTTCAAACTAGTAAAAAGAAAATCACAGTTAAGAGATTTGTTTGTTAGATAGGGAAAGCTTTACCTCAAAATATGAACACTTCTTAGTTGATAAGTCGGCTCATAGTATAAAGTTTTTGAAAAATATTTTGAAAATTTATGCTATGGTTTTCAAGAAATATCAAACACAATTTTCATCAACCATTAGCCATTTAGTAAGCATGCATTTCTAGAGTAGTATATACATACATACATACATACATACATATATATATATATATATATATATATATATATATCTCTCTCTCTCTCTCTCTCTCTCTCTCTCTGTGTATGCATATATGTAAAGAAAGTATATAAAGAGAGATATAACAATTAACATCTATAAGCACATACATTTCTCTCCTCTTGTCATCAACAAAATGGTAAAATTCCATATGTTTGTCTCATAGCTGTAACATCCGTAATTTCATTTCATGTATTAATAAAAGTACAAAAGTATTCAAAGTAACATCCCTAATTTCGTTTCCTTTATGGATAAACATACATAAATATTTAAGGAAATAAAATTTAGTAGACAATTTTTAGACACCTAAGGAAATATAATCCTTAGAAATTCTTCAACTTACGTGTATGCATAGAAATGTTCTAACATTAATAGAATAGGTAAAGAGAGAAAACCTAAGAGGAAATATTAGAAATAAACATGCCAAAGAAAGTTGAAATTCTTGGATAAGGAAGAAATTTTTGTGTGAAATAAGTAAAGGTTTTAAAATTTTAAGAAGATTAGATTAGGGTAATTTTTCTTAATTTAAGAGTTAAAGTTACTAAGTTTAGTATCTCCACCCATAAATTGGTCTTTCACTTATGGACAATTCATATAGAGGTTTTCCAATTAACATAATTTTTTAGCAAGCCCATTGGATAACCTAAGCAAGAAATAAAACATAGACTTGGACTAGGATATAGAAATTGGACTGGTAGCCCAAAAATCATGAAAATGTGACCAAGCCCATTATGAAATGTAGAATTTTAACCAAAGTAAAGAAAATGGACAAAAGTGAGCCCAAATCCAATAGGAAAAATAAAAATAAAGTGATAAGATAATGGTGTTAATCAAGATTAGGTGAAATGGCATTAAGAAAAAAATTTAGCAAGTGGTATGATAATACATAGCATTAGGACAAAACATTTCTATCCCACACAAATAATTTCAACCAAATAATGGAGATTGAAGGGTTAGAAATTTGCCACTTAAAAAGGCAAACCTATCATAATTGATTAAGACAAAAGAAAAAGTAAATGAATCCCTAAATCAAAGCGACCTTGTCCCATATCTTAAGAACATATTATCATAATTTTCAAAATACAAATCTCCTTTTCCTATGCATAGCTTGACTAAGGAAGAGGAAGATAAGAACATAAGTTGTTTGTTTTCCTAAAATTCAACCAAGTGTAACCTAATTGTGATAAGGTAGACCCATGATTATGAAAGGTGAATTATTTGGTGGTCTATATAAGAAAATCCACCCTTACAACATTAGAATTTCGTCCAAGTGATGAGGGAGAGGAAAAAATAGAAGCAAGGTAGAGTGAGGAAAGGAGAGGAAGAAAGGAAGAAAGAGGAAGGAGAAGTCTAGGGGACTAAGTGCTCCAGGTAAGTTTAACAATATTTCTTTTTGAAGAAAAGTTTTGAAACTTGTAATATTTATATGGGATTTTGATCTTAGAACTTTGATGATTGGTCATGGATGTTGCTATATCATGTTACATATTATGTATGTTTGAAAACTTAGGTTGGTGTAGATAGTTCTGCATGGGTATGGCTAAGGGTGGCAGAATTTTAAGCTTCTGTGTTTTAATTTATGGGAACATTCTATAGGGAATCTAAACAAATGGTTAACATAACAAATGTAGATTGATGTCTCACGGATTTTTAACCACTGGAATCATTCAATTTAGAGTTCCTATGAGGTAGATATGGTCTGATTAGTAAACAAAGGTCAGAAAATGGTTAATCAGGGAAGATTATGTTAGGATAGCTTTGGTGTTTTAATTTCTGGGAACATTCTACAAGGAATTAAAATAAATAGTTAACATATGAATTATAGATATATGTGTCACGGATTTTTAGCCAATAGAATCACTTAATTTGGAATTCTTATGAGGGAGATATGGACAGATGAGTGGGTAGAGGTCAGAACATACCCGAGAAGAAATAACCTATATTTTGAGGGAGTAATATCACCATGATCTCTTAATATTTCGTTCAACTGTTCAACATAATAGTTTTAGATAATTGTTTTATCTTTAACTTGACACCAAGATCACCTAAATCAGAGTTAAATTGAGGGAGTTATGCTCTGATTAGTAAGAGAAGATTAGATAGGATGAAAACCTGCATCAAGAAAATAAAGAAATAAAATTAATATATAAAAAAGAAGATGAATCTTATAAATGAATAGTATAGCCATAGCCATTGCCATTGTATGAACTTCTTACCATCTTAAGTGTGAAATTTTGACATGGAAATATTTTGTAAAGTGATATTTGGAATGGTTATGTTCATGGCATGATTACCAATGATTTTTGGTAATAGTTATATTTTGATGAACATACTTGTTATTGAAAGCATATTTTTAGCGATCATTGTGAGAAGAAAAGAAATGAGCACGGTCACATCGTAATCCGTGTGGTGCACCAGTAGGGGTCGCCCTACCAACGGTTATGAATATGTTAATGAGAAAAGAAAGAGAAAATGTGCTATGTCGGACGGAGCGAGATAAGCCCGTACCGGAGAGTAGAAAATACTCACTCTGATCGGGGTAGCTTGATATGAGAATAAATTGATAGTCATCATATGATATTTTGAAAATAATCAATCCTATCATACATGTCGTTACTGTACGATTCTCATGTGCATAGATATAGTGCATTCATGTGACCAAAGTTATTTACTGTAGTTTATACAGCTGAACATGACGTGATGACTATATTGATAATGATTTATTGTTGAACTTACTGAGATTTAATTCTCACTATATTTCTATGTCATGTTCAAAAAATTAGTTATGCAGAGTTTTCTATAGCTCTGGCATTTAGTGCACGTTGGATCGAGTTATTCTATGATGGGCGGATCCTAAATAAAATGTTTGTGGGCGAGTTGGCACAGATCCCGGTGAAGGTGCAACCACCCGCACCCGAATCTCTAGAATTGGTCAACCAGAATAAATAAGATGTAGATATTTATGTGTTTGAAATGTTGTACGTACGTTTTGATGGTTATCTGAAATGTTGTACGCACCCGAATCTCTAGAATTGGCCAGTGGTTGGATGGTTATCTGAATCGATCTTATAGTGTCTTGAATATGTTTGTGGTTGTGCTGTGTAGGGGATCAATGAATTCATATAGGTAAGAAATATACTAGTGTTTCCTATCTATATACCGAGGTGGTGTTATGACTGCTGTTAAATATTTTTGAACTAACTATTGGGCTTAATCACCTCAATAGCAGCATAATTTTGTTTTTGCCATAGTAGGAAATGGAACCACCAAGGAGGAATCCAGCAAACAATGTGGAGGAAACCCTGCACAACCTGGTCATGGAAATTCGAGACCAAGTCATGACCACTAACCAAATTCTACAATACCTCCAAAATGCTAATAACTCAAATGGTGCTAACAACCGGATGGCTGGAAATGATAACGTCATATTCGAGTTGCTAAGGACTAGGCCACCTTGTTTTCAAGGCGGTTTTGACCCAATTGTAGCTGAAAGATGGATAAGGGAGTTAGAGAAAATCTTTGAAGTGATGGGTTGTACTGAGGAGCAACAAGTAATCTTTGCTGCATATATGCTAAAAGATGAAGCAGAATACTGGTGGCGGGGAGCTAGAGAACTTTTAGCTCACCAGGGAAGGCAGATCACTTGGCAGGTGTTCAAAGACACCTTTTTGGAAAAGTACTTTCCAAGTACTGTGCGGGCGGAGAAGGAGATTGAATTTCTCCAACTTAGGCAAGGCAGCATGACCATAGGCCAGTACATCGCGAGATTTGAGGAGTTGTCTAAGTTCTCCTCTTACCTATGATTTAACCTAGATGAAGCATGGAAGGCTGTTAAGTTCGAAGCGGGACTGAACCCGGAGATAAAAAATGCTGTTATAGCTATGGAGATCAGGGAGTTTGTACCTCTGATAAATAAATGTAGACTCTTGGAGAAGAGTTTAAAGGCAGTGGAGGATGAGAAACAAAGAAGGAACTTTTGGAAAAGGAAGAACGGGCCACAAAATTCTGGCAGAAATGTCAGAGGAAAAGGACAGGATATTGGCAAGAGGCCAATGACTGTGAGTCATCGACCCTTCCAACAAGACCTTGCTCCAGTCAAGTGCACTAAGTGCGGATGCATGCATGGTAACCGGCCATGCTATATGGGACTAGATGTCTGTTTTAAATGCGGACAGAAGGGCCATTTTGCAAGGAGCTGCCCACAAAATATGGGAAACCAGCCAAAACAGAAGCCTCAGGTGAAAGGAAGGGTTTTCTCCCTGAGCGGCCAAGAGGTAGCTCAATCTTTTGAAATGATTCAAGGTACATGCTATATCTATGGATTTGCTCTTATGGTGTTTGACTCTGGTGCTAGTCATTCATTTATATCGAAAGAATGTATTAGGAAGTTTCAATTTCCTATTTCTGAAACTCCTTATAAGCTATCTGTAGTTACCCCCACAGGGGAAAGGGTATTAACTTCCTCTGTATGTAAGGACTGTCAAGTCACCATCTAGGAGAAAACCTTTTCTATAGACCTCGTCTGTTTACCTTTAAGAGGTATTGAGGTCATTCTAGGGTTAGACTGGATGTCTAAAAATCGGGTCTTGCTGAATTATTGTAACAAGACCGTTAAATTTTGACCTCCTACTCCAAAAGAGGAGGTGCAGTTATTGATGCTTAATGCCAATCAAGTTAATAGTGTAACATCCTTTTTCTTTCTTTATTATACAATATTGAGCTCACATACACGTCATTAATCAAAACGTACATGCAACATATCAAAGACATAGATATTTACATCTTGTTTATTTTGGTTGACCAATTCCGGAGATACAGGTGCGGGTGGTTGCACCTTCACCGAGATCTGTGCCAACTCGCTCACAAACATTTTATTTAGGATTTGCCTATCATAGAATAACTCGATCCAACGTGCACTAAAAGCAAGAGCTATAGAAAATCTGCATAACTAATTTTTTGAACATGATATGGAAATATAGTGAGAATTAAATCCTAGTAAGTTCAACAATAAATCATCATCAATAAAGCTCATCACGTCATGTTCAGCTGTATAAACTACAGAAAATATCTTTGGTCACATGAATGCATTATATTTACGCACATAAGAATCATACTGTAACGATATGTATGACAGAATTAATTATTTTCAAAATATCATATGATGGCCATCAACTTATTCTCATTTCAAGCTACCTCGGTCAGGGTGAGTATCCTCTACTCTCCGGTACGGGCTTTTCTCGCTCCGTCCGACATGGCCCACTTTCTCTTTCTTTTCTCATTAACATGATCATAACCATTGGTAGGGCGTCCCCTACTGGTGCACCACACGGATTGCCATGTGACCGTGCTCATTTCTTTTCTTTTCACAATGATAGCCAAAAATATGCTTTCAATAACAAGTATGTTCATCAAAATATAATTATTACCAAAAATCATTGGTAATCATGCCATGAACATAACCATTTCAAATATCACTTTATAAAATATTTCCATGTCAAAATTTCACACTTAACATGGTAAGAAGTTCATACAATAGCAATGGCTATGGCTATACTAGTCATTTATTAAGATTCATCTTCTTTTTTTAAATACTAATTTTATTTCTTTATTCTCTTGATGTAGGTTTTCATCCTATCTAACCTTCTCTTACTAATCAGAGCATAACTCCCTCAATTTAACTCTAATGTAGGTGATCTTGGTGTCAATTTTAAGATATAACAATTATCTAAAACTATTATGTTGAACATTGTAGAGAAATATTTTGAAATCAAGGTGATATTACTCCCTCAATGTACATGTTATTTCTACTAGGATAGGTTCTGACCTCTACCAACTAATCGGACCATATCTACCTCATATGGACTCCAAATTGAGTGATGCCAGTGGCTACGAATCCGTGACACACATATCTATAATTATTATGTTAACCATTTATTTTAATTCCATACAAATAATTCCTAGAAATTAAAATACAGAAGCTATCCTAACATATTCCTCCTTGATGAACCATTTTTTGACCATTGACTACTAATTAGTTCATATCTTCCTCATATGGACTCAAAATTGAATGATTCTAGTGGCTAAAAATCCGTGACAAACATAGCTATAATTCTTATGTTAACCATTTATTTTAATTCCATATATATAATTCCTATAAATTAAAATACAGAAGCTGTCCTAACATATTCTTCCCTGATGAACCATTTTCAGACCTTTGACTACTAATTAGCTCATATCCTCCTCATATGGACTCCAAATTGAATGATTCCAGTGGCTACAAATCCGTGACACATATATATTTAATTATTATGTTAACCATTTATTTTAATTCCCTACAGATAATTCCCAGAAATTAAAACACAGAAGCTATCCTAACATATTCTTCCCTGATGAACCATTTTCTGACCTTTGCTTACTAATCGGACCATATCTACCACATATGGACTCCAAATTGAATGATTCCAGTGGCTAAAAATTCATGACACACATAGCTATAATTCTTATGTTAACCATTTATTTTAATTCCTTATAAATTGTTCCCAGAAATTAAAATAATGAAGCTTAAAATTCTGCCAACCATAGCCATACCCATGCAGAACTATCTACACCAACCTAAGTATTCCAACATACATCACATGCAAGATCAATATGTAACATGATATAGCAACATCCATGACCAATCATCAAAGTTCTAAGATCAAAATCCCATATAAATATTATAAGTTTCAAAACTTTTCTTCAAAAGGAAACATTGTTAAACTTACCTGGAGCACTTAGTCCCTTACACTTCTCCTTCCTCTTTCTTCCTTTCTTCCTCTCCTTTCCTCACTCTACCTTGCTTCTATTTTCCCTCTCCCTCACTTGGACGAAATTCTAATGTTGTAAGGGTGGGTTTTCTTATATAGACCACCAAATAATTCAACTTTCATGATCATAGGTCTACCTTATGACAATTAGGATACACTTTGTTGAATTTTTGGAAAACAAACAACTTATGTTCTTGTCTTCCTCTTCCTTAGTCAAGATATGCATAGAAAAAGGAGATTTTGTATTTTGAAAATTATGATGATATGTTCTTAAGATAAGGGACAAGGTCCCTTTGATTTAGGGATTCATTTCCATTTTCTTTTGTCTTAAACAAGTATGATAGGTTTGCCTTTTTAGGTGGCAAATTTCTAGCCCTTGAATCTCCATTATTTGGTTGATATTATTTGTGTGGGATAGGAATGTTTTGTCCTAATACCATGTATTATCATACCACTTGCTAAAATTATGAGTGTAGGATATAGATGTTTTTGTCTTAAAGTCTTGTATTATTATGCCACTTGCCAAAATGATGAATGTAGAATCACACCACTTGCTAAATTTTTGTCTTAATGCCATGTAACCTAATCTTTATTATTATTACATTATTATATCATCACCTAATTTATTTTATTTTATTTTTCCTCTTAGATTTGGGCTTATTCCTACCCATTATGGGCTTATTCCTACCCATTTTCTTTGCTTTGGATAAAATTCTACCTTTCTCGAAGGGCTTGGTCACATTTCATTATTTTTGGGCTATTGGTCCAATTACTATATCCTAGTCCAAGTCTATGTTTTATTTCTTGCTTAGGTTATCCAATGGGCTTGCTAGAAACTTATATGAAGTGGAAAAACTCCATATGAAGTGTCCATAGGTAAAAGCCCAATTTATGGGTGGAGATACTAAACTTAGTAACTTTTGCTCTTAAATTAAGAAAAATTACCCTAATCCGATCTTCTTGAAGTTTTAAGACCTTTACTTACTTCACAAAAATTTATCTTTTTTTGCCTAAGATTTTCACCTTTCTTTAGCATGTTTATTTCTAATATTTTCTCTTAGGTTTTCTTTCTTTACCTATTCCATTAATATTAGACAATTTCTATGCATATATGTAAGGTGAAGAATTTCTAAGGAAAATATCTAAAAATTACGGGATGTTACAAATAGGGAGTTGAAGAATGAAGTACTTGAATACATTCTCTTGCACTTATCAAATCTAGAAGTTAAAGCGAAGCTTGATGAAATTCCAATAGCCAACGAGTTTCCTGAAGGATTTCCATCAGATATTCCAGGTTACCTCCCAAGAGAGAGATAGAATTTTCTATTGATCTCTTACCTGGGATAGGGCCTATCTCTAGTGCACCTTATAGGATGGCCTCGAAAGAACTTGATATGAGGGAATTGCCTTAGGGAGTAATCATCCCCAAAAGCCAGGCTGTTGGAGTGAGGGTGTTTAAGGTCTTATAAACCCCCCACCTAGTGGTATTCTAGCCAATGTGGGACTTTGTCGATAGTCACTCGATAATCACCCTCACCGTTGCACAGTTCACATAATTCGCCCACTCTTTTTGGCTTGCACGTCCTCGTTCAAGGTGTACGGGCTACACCACGAGCTACCCCACGACGCAGTTTTTTTTCCCACCTGCCTCAGTCGGTGATCTCTGTTTTTTTTTACAACCTGCCTCAGTCGGCGATCTGGCCAACCCACACCGACTAGTCGAACCAAGGATTTGATACCAAATCATATAAGGGAATTGCCTTAGGTAGTAATCATCCCCAAAAGCCAGGCTGTTGGACTGAGGGTGCCTAAGGTCTTATAAACCCCCCACCTAGTGGTATTCTAGCCAATGTGGGATTTTGTCGATAGTCACTCGATAATCACCCTCACCGTTGCACAGTTCACATCAAAACTACAGGAACTCAAGAAACAGTTGAAGGAACTGTTAGACAAGCAATTTGTTAGACCAAGTGTATCACCTTGGGGAGCTCCTGTATTGTTTGTTAAGAAGAAAGATGGAAGCTTTAGACTATGCATAGTCTATAGATAGCTAAATAAGGTGACTGTCAAAAATAAGTATCCTCTCCCTAGGATAGATGACTTATTGGATCAATTGAAGAGAGCCTCTATCTTTTCTAAGATTGACTTGAGGTCGGGATATCATCAGATTAGGATCAAGGAGGAGGATGTACCAAAAACTGCCTTCAGAACTAGGTATGGGCACTATGAGTTTCTCGTAATGCCTTTCGGGTTGACAAATGCACATGTAATTTTCATGGATTACATGAATCGCATTTTTTGACCCTACCTAGATCAATTTGTGGTAGTGTTCATTGATGACATCTTGATATATTCTAAGAGTGAGAAAGAACATGAACAACATCTCCGAATTGTGCTGCAAGTACTAAAAGAGAAAAAGTTGTATGCCAAATTGGAGAAGTGTGAATTTTGGCTGTCAGAAGTAAAGTTTCTCGGACATGTCTTCTCAAATAGAGGGGTAGCCGTAGATCCTAACAAGACGGAAGCAGTAATTTAATAGGAGAGACCAAAGACGGTTACGAAAGTCAGAAGTTTACTGGGTTTGGCAGGATACTACAGGAGGTTTATACAAAACTTCTCTCGTATAGCCTTACCATTGACTAAATTGACCAGGAAGGGAAGTCCTTTCAAATGGACTAATCAATGTGAAGCTAGTTTTCAGGAGCTTAAGACAAGACTGACCACTCCTCCGATTTTAATTATTCCAGACCCCACAAGACATTTTGAAGTGTATAGTGACGCTTCAAAGAAAGGGCTAGGGTGTGTGCTAATGCAAGACAAGAGAGTAGTTGCTTATGCCTCTAGAAAACTAAGACCCCACAAAGGAAACTATCCAACCCATGATCTTGAATTGGCGGCGGTGGTGTTTGCTTTAAAGATTTGGCGATATTACTTATACGGAGCAACCTTTGAAGTATATTGCGATTACAAGAGTCTTAAATATCTCTTTAATCAAAAGGAGTTAAATATGAGGCAACGAAGATGGGTGGAATTTCTCAATGACTATAAGTTTGAGATAAAGTATCATCCAAGAAAGGCGAATGTTGTAGCTGATGCCTTAAGTCGAAAATCTCTACACATGGGCCAGATGATGGTGTATGAGATGGAAATGCTAGAGGAGTTTCGGAATTTGAAACTGGACACTACTTTTTCCTCAAAGAAGCTAATCATTAATGGTTTAAGTATAAGGTGTGACCTTAGAGCCCAGATCAAAGAGGTTCAAATTCACAACCAATTCTTACAGGATCATAAAGATCAAGGAAATTTTTTTGTCATGGAAGATGGAGCGATCATGTATCAAGGAAGGATTTGTGTCCCTCAAGAAGGAGAGTTGAGGACTAAGATCCTACAGGAAGCACATCAGAGTAAATATACTGTCCATCCTGGATGCACTAAAATGTACCAGGATTTAAAGAGGATGTATTGGTGGCCCGGGATGAAAAAGGATATTGCGGAGTTCGTGGCAAAATGTCAACTTTGTCAAAAGGTGAAGGTGGAGCATCAAAAGCCAGCAGGATTTCTACAACCTCTTGAGATCCCTAAATGAAAATGGGACAGTATCTCGATGGACTTTGTTGTGGGTTTACCTAAGACTTCAGTGGAACATGACTCTATCTGGGTAATAGTTGACAGATTAACCAAATCTGCTCACTTTCTGGCCATAAAAAGTACCTTTTCACTGGATAAATTGACCCAATTGTACGTCCAGGAAATAGTTAGACTGCATGGGATTTCCTTAAATATTGTTTCTGATAGAGATCTGAGGTTCACGTCGAAGTTTTGGAAGGCGTTGCAGGAAGCTTTTGGTACTCAATTACGGTTCAGTACTGCCTACCATCCTCAGACTGACGGGTAGACAGAACGGACCATTCAAACTCTAGAAGACATGTTAAGGGCTTGTGTGATAGAGTAAGGTAAAGGATGGGATAAGTACTTACTTTTAGTAGAGTTTGCTTATAATAATAGTTATCACTCCAGTATTAAGATGGCCCCATACAAAGCTTTATACGGTAGGAAGTGCCGATCTCCACTATGTTGGTTTGAAGTAGGAGAAAAGAACTTGCTGGGTCCTGATCTAGTTCAACAAACCACTGAAAAAATCAGGATGATACGAGATAAAATACTCACAGTTCAAAGTCGGCAAAAGAGTTACTATGATAACAGACATAGACCTCTGGAGTTTGAAGAAGGGGACCATGTATTTCTAAAACTTTCTCCGACCACCGGAGTTGGCAGGTCTCTCAAGATCAAAAAGCTAAATTCGCAAATTTTAGGACCCTACCAAATTCTAAAGAAAGTAGGGACATCAGCATATCAAGTTGCTCTCCCACCTAATTTGTCCAACTTGCATAATGTTTTCCATGTATCACAGCTCCGAAAGTATCTTCCAGACTCCTCACATGTGATACGAGATGAACCAATCCAAATAAAGGAGAACATGACATACCAGCTAGTACCAGCATCTACATTGGACACTGACGTGAAGCAATTGCGGAACAAAACTATTCCCCTAGTTAAGGTGTTATGAGAAGGTTTGACTCCAGAAGAAGCAACTTGGGACCTTGAAGAAGTCATGAGGAAGAAATATCCGAAATTGTTCTTCCTAGGTAATTTTTGAAATTTTGAGGACAAAATTTCTTTTAGGGGGAGGGAAATGTAACATCCCTAATTTCGTTTCCTTTATGGATAAACATACATAAATATTTAAGGAAATAAAATTTAGTAGACAATTTTTAGACACCTAATGAAATATAATCCTTAGAAATTCTTCAACTTACGTGTATGCATAGAAATGTTCTAACATTAATGGAATAGGTAAAGAGAGAAAACCTAAGAGGAAATATTAGAAATAAACATGCCAAAGAAAGTTGAAATTCTTGGATAAGGAAGATAAATTTTTGTGAAGTAAGTAAAAGTTTTAAAATTTCAAGAAGATTAGATTATGGTAATTTTTCCTAATTTAAGAGTTAAAGTTACTAAGTTTAGTATCTCCACCCATAAATTGGGCTTTCACTTATGGACAATTCATATAGAGGTTTTCCACTTAACATAATTTTTTAGCAAGCCCATTGGATAACCTAAGCAAGAAATAAAACATAGACTTGGACTATGATATAGAAATTAGACCGGTAGCCCAAAAATCAGGAAATGTGACCAAGCCCATTATGAAATGTAGAATTTTAACCAAATTAAAGAAAATGGACAAAAGTGAGCCCAAATCCAATAGGAAAAATAAAAATAAAAATAAAGTGATAAGATAATGGTGTTAATCAAGATTAGGTGAAATGGCATTAAGACAAAAATTTAGCAATTGGTATGATAATACATAGCATTAGGACAAAACATTTCTATCCCACACAAATAATTTCAACCAAATAATGGAGATTGAAGGGCTAGAAATTTGCCACTTAAAAAGGCAAACCTATCGCAATTGATTAAGACAAAAGAAAAAGTAAATGAATCCCTAAATCAAAGCGACCTTGTCCCATATCTTAAGAACATATTATCATAATTTTCAAAATACAAATCTCCTTTTCCTATGCATATCTTGACTAAGGAAGAGGAAGACAAGAACATAAGTTGTTTATTTTCCTAAAATTCAACCAAGTGTAACCTAATTGTGATAAGGTAGACCCATGATCATGAAAGTTGAATTCTTTGGTGGTCTATATAAGAAACTCCACCCTTACAACATTAGAATTTCGTCCAAGTGAGGGAGAGGAAAAAATAGAAGCAAGGTAGAGTGAGGAAAGGAGAGGAAGAAATGAAGAAAGAGGAAGGAGAAGTCTAGGGGACTAAGTGCTCCAGGTAAGTTTAACAATATTTCTTTTTGAAGAAAAGTTTTGAAACTTGTAATATTTATATGGGATTTTGATCTTAGAACTTTGATGATTGGTCATGGATGTTGCTATATCATGTTACATATTATGTATGTTTGAATACTTACGTTGGTGTAGATAGTTCTGCATGGGTATGGCTATGGGTGGCAGAATTTTGAGCTTTTGTGTTTTAATTTCTGGGATCATTCTATAGGGAATCTAAACAAATGGTTTACATAACAAATGTAGATTTATGTCTCACGGATTTGTATCCACTGGAATCATTCAATTTAGAGTTCATATGTGGTAGAAATGGTTCGATTAGTAAACAAAGGTCAAAAAAGGGTTATCAGGGAAGAATATGTTAGGATAGCTTCGGTGTTTTAATTTCGGGGAATATGTTATAAGGAATTAAAATAAATGGTTAACATAAGAATTATAGATATATGTGTCACATATATTTAGCCACTAGAATCACTTAATTTTGAATTCTAATGAGGGAGATATGGACAGATTAGTAGGTAGAGGTCAAAACATACCCGAGAAGAAATAACCTGTACTTAGTGGGAGTAATATCACCATGATCTCTTAATATTTCGTTCAACTGTTCAACATAATAGTTTTATATAATTGTTTTATCGTTAAATTGACACCAAGATCACCTAAATCGGAGTTAAATGTAGGGAGTTATGCTCTGATTAGTAAGAGAAGGTTAGATAGGATGAAAACCTGCATCAAGAAAATAAAAAAATAAAATTAATATTTAAAAAAGAAGATGAATCTTATAAATTAAAATAATAAATGATTAGTATAGCCATAGCCATTGCCATTGTATGAACTTCTTACCATCTTAAGTGTGAAATTTTGACATGGAAATATTTTATAAAGTGATATTTGAAATGGTTATGTTCATGGCATGCTTACCAATGATTTTTGGTAATAGTTATATTTTGATGAACATACTTGTTATTGAAAGCATAATTTTGGCTATCATGGTGAAAAGAAAAGAAATGAGCACGGTCACATGGCAATCCGTGTGGTGCACCAGTAGGGGACGCCCTACCAACGGTTATGAATATGTTAATGAGAAAAGAAAGAGAAAGTGTGCCATGTCGGACGGAGTGAGATAAGCCCGTACCGGAGAGTAGAAAATACCCACCCTGACCGGGGTAGCTTGATATGAGAATAAATTTATAGTCATCATATTATATTCTGAAAATAATCAATCCTGTCATACATGTCATTACTGTACGATTCTCATATGCTTAAATATAGTGCATTCATGTGACCAAAGTTATTTTCTATAGTTTATACAGCTGAACATGACGTGATGACTATATTGATAAAGATTTATTGTTAAACTTACTGAGATTTAATTCTCACTATATTTTCATATCATGTTCAGAAAATTAGTTATACAGAGTTTTCTATAGCACTGGCATTTAGTGCACGTTGGATCAAGTTATTCTATGATGGGCGGATCCTAAATAAAATGTTTGTGGGTGAGTTGGCACAGATCCCGGTGAAGGTGCAACCATCCGCACCCGAATCTCCAGAATTGGTCAACCAGGATAAATAAGATGTAGATATTTATGTGTTTGAAATGTTGTACGTACGTTTTGATTAATGATGTGTATGTGAACTTTATATTGTATAATAATAATAAAAAGTTGTTACAATAGCAGTAGAACTAAGGATAGTGCATGTTAGTTAAACAAAAATATATATACATAAATGATAAAATAATAAAAATAAAGGTCTTGCTATTGTCTCTACTGTTGATATCCTTTATATTCCCTTTTCAGCTACTATGTCTATGTGCTCTTCAAGGTTGGCTATTCTTCCATTCACGATGATTTGTAACTTAGTGATAAGCATTTGATCTAATAAATGGTATCATAGTTTAAGATCTTAGCAAAAGACTTAACCATCTTAAAATTTATATAGCCAAAATAGGTGATAGCATTTTGTCTAGATGATATTTGGTGCGAACCCACAAGGGAAGATCGTAGAATGTAACAACTCCATTTAAGTATCAATTTTTTTTTAAATACTATGAAGTTATTACCTCGTTACAACTTAACTCAACATAACATTTATTTAATTTAAACAATACAGAGTTTACATACATGTCATTAATCAAAACATACATACAACATATCAAACACATAAAAATCTACATCCTATTTATTCTGGTTGACCAATTCCGGAGATACAGGTGCGGGTGGTTGCACCTTCACCGGGATCTAAGCCAACTCGACCACAAACATTTTATTTGCTTCTGAGATCTGCCCAACATAAAGTACTCGATCCAACTTGCACTAAAAGCCAGAGCTATAGAAAAAGCTGCATAACTAATTTTCTGAACATGATATGGAACTATAGTGAGAATTAAATCCCAATAAGTTCAACAATAAATCATCATCAATATAGCTCATCACGTCATGTTCAGCTATATAAATTACAGAAAATATCTTTGGTCACATGAATGCATTATATCTATGCACATAAGAATCATATAAAAATGATATGTATGACAGGATTAACTATTTTCAGAATATCATATGATGGCCATCAACTTATTCTCATTTCAAGCTACCCGGGTCAGGGTTAGTATCATCTACTCTCTGGTACGGGCTTTTCTCGCTCCGTCCGACATGGCACACTTTCTCTTTCTTTTCTCATAATCATAATCATAATCGTTGGTAAAGCATCCCCTACTGGTGCACCACACGGATTGCCATGTGACCATGCTCATTTCTTTTCTTTTCATAATGATAGCTAAAAATATGCTTTCAATAACAAGTATGTTCAACAAAATATAACTATTACCAAAAATTATTGGTAATCATGCCATGAACATAACCATTTCAAATATCAGTTTATAAAATATTTCCATATCAGAATTTTACACTTAAGATGGTAAGAAGTTCATAAGTGGCAATGGCTATGGCATATACTAGTCATTTATAAGATTTGTCTTCTTTTTTAAATATTAATTTTATTTCTTTATTTTCTTGATGTAGGTTTCCATCATATTTAACCTTCTCTTATTAATCAGAGCATAACTCCCTCAATTGAACTCTGATGTAGGTGATCTTGGTGACAATTTCAAGATAAAACAATTATCTAAAACTATTATGTTGGACATTATAGCGAAATATTAAAAAATCAAGGTGATATTACTACCTAAATGTACAGGTTATTTCTTCTCGGATAGGTTCTGACCTCTACCTACTAAACGGACCATATCTACCTCATATGGACTCCAACTTGAGTGATTCCAGTAGCATAAAATCAGTGACACACATATCTATAATTCATATGTTAACTAGTTATTTTAATTCCATACAGATAATTCTTAGAAATTAAAATACAGAAGCTATCCTAACATATTATTACCTGAAGAACCATTTTCTGACCTTTGACTACTAATCAGCTCATATCTTCCTCATATACACTCAAAATTGAATGATTCAAGTGGCTAAATATCCGTGACACACATGGCTATAATTCTTATGTAAACCATTTATTTTAATTCCGTACAGATAATTCCCAGAAATTAAAATACAAAAGCTATCTTAACATATTCTTCCCTGATGAACCATTTTCTGACCTTTGACTACTATTCAGACCATATCTACCTCATATGGACTCCACATGGAATGATTCTAGTGGTTTAAAATCCGTGACACATATATCTTTAATTCTTATGTTAAGCATTTATTTTAATTCCCAACAGATAATTCCCAGAAATTAAAACACAGAAGCTTAAAATTTTGCCACCCATAGCCATACCTATGCAGAACTTTCTATACTAGTCTAAGTATTCAAACATACATCACATGCAAGATCAATATGTAACATGATATAGCAACATCCATGACCAATCATCAAAGTTCTAAGATCAAAATCTCATATAAATATTATAAGTTTCAAAACTTTTCTTCAAAAAGAAATATTGTTAAACTTACCTAGAGCACTTAGTCCCCTAGACTTCTCCTCCCTCTTTCTTCCTTTCTTCCTCTCCTTTCCTCACTCTACCTTGCTTCTATTTTTTCCTCTCTCTCACTTGGACAAAATTAAAATGTTGTAGGGGTGGGTTTTACTTAAATTGACCACTAAATAATACACCTTTCACGATCATGGGTCTACCTTATCACAATTAGGATACACTTTGTTGAATTTTTGGAAAACAAACAACTTATGTTCTTGTCTTCCTCTTCCATAGTCAAGATATGTATAGGAAAAGGAGATTTGTATTTTCAAAATTATGATGATACGTTTTTAAGATAAGGGACAAGGTCCCTTTGATTTAGGGATTCATTTCCATTTTCTTTTGTCTTAAACAAGTATAATAGGTTTGCATTTTTAGGTGGCAAATTTCTAGCCCTTGAATCTCCATTATTTGGTTGATATTATTTGTGTGGGATAGGAATGTTTTGTCCTAATGCCATGTATTATCATACCACTTGCTAAAATTATAAGTGTAGGATATAGATGTTTTTGTCCTAAAGCCTTGTATTATCATGCCACTTGCCAAAATGATGAATGTAGAATCACACCACTTGCTAAATTTTTGTCTTAATGCCATGTAACCAAATCTTTATTATTATTACATTATTATATCATGACCTAATTTATTTTATTTTATTTTTTCTCTTGGATTTGGGCTTATTCCTACCCATATCCAGTGAATAGTTAATTTTTATGGGCAAAAAGTGAGCAGATTTGGTTAATCTGTCACTTATTACCCAGATAGAGTCATGTCCCACTGAAGTCTTAGGTAATCCCACAACAAATTCCATTGAGATACTGTCCCATTTCCATTTAAGGATCTCAAGAGGTTGTAGAAATCCTGCTGGCTTTTGATGCTCCACCTTCACCTTTTGACAAATGAGACATTTCGCTACAAACTTGGCAATGTCCTTTTTCATCCCTGGCCACCAATACATCTTTTTTAAATCCTGGTACATTTTGATGCGCTTCCTGCAGGATCTTAGTCCTCAACTCTCGTTCTTGAGGGACATAAATCCTTCCCTGATATATGATTGCTCCATCTTTCATGACAGAAAAATTACCTTGGTCTTTATGATCCTGTAAGTATTGGTCGTGAGCTTGAGCCTCTTTGATCTGGGATCTAAGGTCACACCCTATACTTAAACCATTAATGGTTAGCTTCTTTGAGGAAAAAGTAGTGTCCAGCTTCAAATTCTGAAACTCCTCTAACATTTGCATCTCATACAACATCATTTGGCCCATGTGTAGAGATTTTCGACTCAAGGCATCAGCTACAACATTCGCCTTTCCTGGATGATACTTTATCTCAAACTTGTAGTCATTGAGAAATTCCACCCATCTTCGTTGCCTCATATTTAACTCCTTTTGATCAAAGAGATATTTAAGACTCTTGTGATCGCAATATACTTCAAAGGTTGCTCCGTTTAAGTAATGTCGCCAAATCTTTAAAGCAAACAACACCGCCGCCAATTCAAGATCATGGGTTGGATAGTTTCCTTTGTGGGGTTTTAATTGTCTAGAGGTGTAAGCAACTACTCTCTTGTCTTGTATTAGCACACACCCTAGCCCTTTCTTTGAAGCATCACTATACACTTCAAAATGTCCTGTGAGGTCTGGAATAATTAAAACATGAGGAGTGGTCAGTCTTTTCTTCAGCTCCTGAAAACTAGCTTCACATTGATCAGTCCATTTGAAAGGACTTCCTTTCCTGGTCAATTTAGTTAATGGCAAGGCTATACGAGAGAAGTTTTGTATAAACCTTCTGTAGTATCCTGCCAAACCCAGGAAACTTCTAATTTCCATAACCGTCTTTGGTCTCTCCCACTGAACCACTGCTTCTGTCTTGCTAGGATTTACGGCTACCCCACTATTAGAGATGACATGTCCGAGAAATTTCACCTCTGATAGCCAAAATTCACACTTTTCCAATTTGGCATATAACTTTTTCTCTTTCAGCACTTGCAGCACGATTCAGAGATGTTGTTCATGTTCTTTCTCACTCTTAGAATATATCAAGATGTCATCAATGAACACTACAACAAATTGATCTAGGTAGGGTCAAAAAATGCGATTCATGTAATCCATGAAAATTGTAGGTGCATTCGTCAACCCGAAGGGCATTACGAGAAACTCATAGTGCCCATACCTAGTCCTAAAGGTAGTTTTTGGTACGTCCTCCTCCTTGATCCTAATCTGATGATATCCTAACCTCAAGTCAATTTTAGAAAAGATGGAGGCTCCCTTCAATTGATCCAATAAGTCATCTATCCTAGGGAGAGGGTACTTGTTTTTGATAGTCACCTTATTCAGCTGTCTGTAATCTATGCATAGTCTCAAGCTCTCGTCTTTTTTCTTAACAAATAATACAGGAGCTCCCCAAGGTGATACACTCGGTCTAATGAATTGTTTGTCTAATAGTTCCTCCAACCGTTTCTTGAGTTCTTGGAGTTCCTTCGAGGCCATTCGATATGGTGCAATAGAGATAGGCCCTGTCCCATGTAGGAGATCAATAGAGAAGTCTATCTATCTCTTGGGAGGTAAGCTTGGAATATCTAATGGAAATACTTCAGGAAACTCATTGAATATTGGGATTTCATCAAGCTTCGATTTGACTTCTAGGTTTGATAAATACAAGAGAATGTATCCAAGTACTCCATTCTTCAACTCCCTATTAACTTGATTGGCATTTAGTGTCAATAACTGGACCTCCTCTTTCAGAGTAGGAGGAAGAAATTCAACGGTCTTGTTACAACAATTCAACGAGACTTGATTTCTAGACATCCAGTCTAACCCTAGAATGACCTCAATACCTCTTAAAGGTAAATAGACGAGGTCTACAGAAAAAGTTTTCTCCTGGATGGTGACTTGACAGTCTTTACATACAGAGGAAGTGAATACTCGTTCCTCTGTTGGCGTTACTACGGATAGCTCATAGGGAGTTTCAGAAATAGGAAACTGAAACTTTCTAATACATTCTTCCGATATAAATGAATAACTAGCACCAGAGTCAAATAACACCATAAGAGCAAATCCATAGATATAGCATGTACCTTGAATCATTTCAGAAGATTGAACTACCTCTTGGCCGCTCAGGGTGAAAACCCTTCCTTTCACCTGAGACCTCTGTTCTGGCTGCTTCCCCACATTCTGTGGGCAATTTGTCGTAAAATGTCCCTTCTGTCCGCAATTGAAGCAGACATCTTGTCCTATGTAGCATGGCTGATTATTATGCATGCGTCCGCACTTAGCGCACATGACTGGGGCGTGGTCTTGTTGAAAAGGTCTAGGACCTGTATTCAATGGCCTCTTACCAGCTCCATATCCACTTCTTCTCACGTTCTTTCCAGGGTTGGGAAAATTTTTATTCCTCTTCCATAGGTTTCGCCTTTGCTTCTCGTCCTCCACTGCCCTTAAACTCTTTTCCAGGAGTCTGCATTTATTTATCAGAGGTACAAACTCCCTTATCTCCATAGCTATAACAGCATTCTCTATCTCCGGGTTTAGTCCCGCTTCAAACTTAACCGCCTTCCATGCTTTATCTGGGTTATATCGCAGATAAGAGGAGAACTTAGACAGCTCCTCGAACCTTGTGATATACTGATCCATGGTCATGCTGCCTTGCCTGAGTTGGAGAAATTCGATCTCTTTCTCTGCCCGTACAGTACATGGAAAGGACTTTTCAAAAAAAATGTCCTTGAACACTTGCCATGATCTCTCTTCCCTGATGAGCTAAACGTTCTCTAGCTCCACGCCACCAGTATTCTGCTTCATCCTTTAACATATATGCAGCAAAAATAACTTGCTGCTCTTCAGTACAGTCCATCACTTCAAAGATTTTCTCTAATTCCCTTTTCAACCTTTCGGCTACTGTTGGGTCATAGCCACCTTAGAAACAAGGTGGTCTAGTCCTCAAGAACTCGGATATGCCATTATCTTTTCCAGCCATCTGATTGTTAGCACCATTCTCACCATTTGGGTTATTAGCATTCTAGAGAGATTGTAAAATTTGGTTGGTGGTCATGACTTGGTCTTGAATTGCCGTGGCCAGGTTGTACAGGGTATCCTCTGCATTGGTTGCTGGATTCCTCCTTGGTGGTGCCATTTCCTACTATGGTAAAAACAAAGTTATGCTGCTATTGAGGTGAGCAAGCACAATAGTTAGTTCAAAAATATTTAATAACAGTCATAACACCACCTCGGCATATAGATAGGAAACAATAGTAATTTCTTACCAATATGAATCACTGATCTCCTACACAGCACACCCAAAACATACTTAAGACACTATAAGATCGATTCAGATAACCATCCACCCACTGGCCATCTAGGATCGACCTGCTCTGATACCTATTATGTAACAACTCCATTTAAGTATCAATTTTTTTTAAACACCATGAAGTTATTACCACGTTACAACTTAACTCAATATAACATTTATTTAATTTAAACAATACAGAGTTTACATATATGTCATTAATCAAAACATTCATACAACATATCAAACACATAAAAATCTACATCCTATTTATTCTGGTTGACAAATTCCGGAGATATAGGTGCGGGTGGTTGCACCTTCACCAGGATCTAAGCCAACTCGACCACAAACATTTTATTTGCTTCTGAGATCTGCCCAACATAAAGTACTCGATCCAACTTGTACTAAAAGCCAGAGCTATAAAAAAATTTGCATAACTAATTTTCTGAACATGATATGGAAATATAGTGAGAATTAAATCCTAGTAAGTTCAACAATAAATCATCATCAATATAGCTCATCACGTCATGTGCAGCTGTATAAATTACAGAAAATATCTTTGGTCACATGAATGCATTATATCTATGTACATAAGAATCATACAGTAATGATATGTATGACAGGATTAACTATTTTCAGAATATCATATGATGGCCATCAACTTATTCTCATTTCAAGCTACCCCAGTCAGGGTGAGTATTCTCTACTCTTCGGTACGGGCTTTTCTCGCTCCGTCCGACATGGCACACTTTCTCTTTCTTTTCTCATAATCATAATCATAACTGTTGGTAGGGCATCCCCTACTGGTGCACCACACGAATTACCATGTGACCGTGCTCATTTCTTTTCTTTTCACAATGATAGCCAAAAATATGCTTTCAATAACAAGTTTGTTCAACAAAATATAACTATTACCAAAAATCATTGGTAATCATGCCATGAACATAACCATTTCAAATATCACTTTATAAAATATTTTCATGTCAGAATTTTACACTTAAGATGGTAAGAAGTTCATACAATGGCAATGGCTATGACATATACTAGTCATTTAGAAGATTCGTCTTCTTTTTTAAATATTAATTTTATTTCTTTATTTTCTTGATGCAGGTTTCCATCATATCTAACCTTCTCTTACTAATAAGAGCATAACTCCCTCTATTGAACTCTGATGTAGGTGATCTTGGTGACAATTTCAAGATAAAACAATTATCTAAAACTATTATGTTGAACATTGTAGTGAAATATTAAGAAATCAAGGTGATATTACTACCTAAATGTACATGTTATTTCTTCTCGGATAGGTTCTGACCTCTACCAACTAATTGGACCATATCTACCTCATATGGACTCCAACTTGAGTGATTCTAGTGGCTTAAAATCAGTGACACACATATCTATAATTCTTATGTTAACTAGTTATTTTAATTCCATACAAATAATTCCCAGAAATTAAAATACAGAAGCTATCCGAACATATTCTTACCTGATGAACCATTTTCTGACCTTTGACTACTAATCAGCTCATATCCTCCTCATATCGACTCGAAATGGAATGCTTCCAGTGCGTAAAAATCTGTGACACACATAGCTATAATTCTTATGTTAACCATTTATTTTAATTCCATACAGATAATTCCCAGAAATTAAAATACAGAAGCTATCCTAACATATTCTTACCTGATGAACCATTTTCTGACCTTTGACTACTATTCAGACCATATCTACCTCATATGGACTCCAAATAGAATGATTACAGTGGGTTAAAATCTGTGACACATATATCGTTAATTCTTATGTTAACCATTTATTTTAATTCCCTACAGATAATTCACAGAAATTAAAACATAGAAGCTATCCTAACATATTCTTCCCTGATGAACCATTTTTTGACCTTTGCTTACTAATCAGACCATATCTACCTCATATGGACTCCAAATTGAATGATTCCAGTGGCTAATTATCCGTGACACATATATATTTAATTATTATGTTAACCATTTATTTTAATTCCCTACAGATAATTCTCAGAAATTAAAACACAGAAGCTTAAAATTTTGCCACCTATAGCCATACCTATGCAGAACTTTCTATACTAGCCTAAGTATTCAAACATACATCACATGCAAGATCAATATGTAACATGATATAGCAACATCCATGACCAATCATCAAAGTTCTAAGATCAAAATCTCATATAAATATTATAAGTTTCAAAACTTTTCTTTAAAAAGAAATATTGTTAAACTTACCTGGAGCACTTAGTCCCCTAGACTTCTCCTTCCTCTTTCTTCCTTTCTTCCTCTCCTTTCCTCACTCTACCTTACTTCTATTTTTTCCTCTCTCTCACTTGGACGAAATTAAAATGTTGTAGGGTTGGGTTTTGCTTAAATAGACCACCAAATAATACACCTTTCATGATCTTGGGTCTACCTTATCACAATTAGGATACACTTTGTTGAATTTTTGGAAAACAAATAACTTATGTTCTTGTCTTCCTCTTCCTTAGTCAAGATATGTATAGGAAAAGGAGATTTGTATTTTGAAAATTATGATGATATGTTCTTAAGATAAGGGACAAGGTCCATTGATTTAGGGATTCATTTCCATTTTCTTTTGTCTTAAACAAGTATGATAGATTTGCCTTTTTAGGTGGCAAATTTCTAGCCCTTGAATCTCCATTATTTGGTTGATATTATTTGTGTGGGATAGGAATGTTTTGTCCTAATGCCATGTATTATCATACCACTTGCTAAAATTATGAGTGTAGGATATAGATGTTTTTATCCTAAAGCCTTGTATTATCATGCCACTTGCCAAAATGATGAATGTAGAATCACACCATTGGCTAAATTTTTGTCTTAATGCCATGTAACCTAATCTTTATTATTATTACATTATTATATCATCACCTAATTTATTTTATTTTATTTTTTCTCTTTGATTTGTGCTTATTCCTACCCATTATGGGCTTATTCCTACCCAGTTTCTTTGCTTTGGATAAAATTCTACCTTTCTTGGAGGGCTTGGTCACATTTTCATAATTTTTGGGCTATTGGTCCAATTACTATATCGTAGTCCAAGTCTATGTTTTATTTCTTGCTTAGGTTATCCAATGGGCTTGCTAGAAAATTATGTGAAGTGGAAAAACTCTATATGAAGTGTCCATACGTAAAAGCCCAATTTATGGGTAAAGATTTTTAAACTTAGTAACTATAGTTCTTGAATTATGACAAATTACCTTAATCCAATGTTCTTGAAATTTTAAGACCTTTACTTGTTTAAAAATTTATCTTCCTTATCCAAGAATTTTGCATCTCTTTAGTATGTTATTTCTAATTTCTTTCCTATTAGGTTTTCAACATTTTCTATGCATATACATAGGGTGAGGAATTTATAAGGATTATATTTGCTTAGATATCTTAAATATTGTCTAATAAATTTTATTTCCTTAATTAAATATTTATGTACTTTTTATTAATAAAAGAAATGAAATTAGGGATGTTACATAGAACCCGCAGCCAAACACGGCAATGCGAACCCAAGAAGATCTATACCTTAGAACCCACAGCCAATGCAATGATATATACACCTCAAGAAAGCCCAAACAGGTTTGGTTGATCTACTAAGAACCCTTGAACAAGAGAGAACAAGGACCCCCAGTATCAAAGACACCACAAGGTTGATCAAGCCTTGATAAGTCTGTTAGTTATATGAAGAACCCTAGAGAAGAACTCTCTCCAATCTAGTGTTTCCAGAAAAATGTGATTTGAATTGTATGACCAATGTTCTTACAACAATAAAAGGTTACAATATAAATAGAAAAGGATGATTTCTAGTCAAGGAAACCAGCAATTATGACAACACCTAATGCACATGTAGTGGATTGACTAAGGAGCCTCCTAACCCTAAAAATTCAAAGTTTGAAACAAATGCAATTAATGCACATGGACAGATTTGACTAAGGAGCCTATAAAGTCTAAAATTTCGCTCATGTACATTATGAGAAACTAAATCAACATATTTTTCTCCAATCAGCATAATTAAGGTCCAATAAGTCAACTATTGTGTGCTCTAAGGACTTAGCTCTTTATTTATTGTACTTTGGCCCCAAAAACTCTTTCTAATCCCATATTCAGCCTGGATAATGTTCAGTACGCCCTCACAATTTTTCACCTCCAGTTCTTGAGTCATTTGCTTGGATAAAGTGTCTTGAAAAAGTCCATTGAAAGCCTCTTTAATCCTTTTAGCACAAGCTCTAGTAATTGGTCCACTTGGAATTTGGAATGGATCATTAGAACATTTAGAGCTAACTTGATCATTATGATGGTTCCCATCATCTCCTCTTTCCTCAAAAGATTCGTCCTCGAATCTTCACCTGCATCAATAGGAGAAAGATCAGCAACATTAAAAGTGGCACTAATACTATACTCACCTGGTAGATCAATTTTGTATGCATTATCATTGATTCGCTCAAGAACTTGGAATGGACCATCTCCTCTTGGAGCCAGCTTTAATTTCCTTTAAGCAGGAAACCTTTCCTTCCTCATATGCACCTATACCCAGTCTCCAGGCTAAAAAATAACACGCCTTCTTCCTTTGTTGGCCTTGCTTGCATATTGTTCATTTTTCTTCTCAAGTTTTTGCTTGACACGTTCGTGAATTTGCTTCACCAGCTTAGCTTTCTTGTGGCCATCGAGGCTAGCTCTTTGATCAATCGGCAATGGGATTAAATTCAAAGGAGTTAATGGATTAAAACCATAAACAATTTTAAAAGGAGGATATTCAACAGTTGAATGTACACTCCTATTATATGCAAATTCAATGAATGGCAAACAATTTTCCCAATTTTTCAAATTCCTTTGAATCACAGTTCAAAGCAATTGAGTTAAAACTCTATTAACAACTTCAGTTTGACCATCTTGATGTGAGCACGGCTAGCGAATGGAAATGGAATGCAGACCTGCTGGAAGTCCCAAGTGGACCTATCATAAGAGTTCGGGCTAAAAGATTCAAAGAAGAATTTAATGGTTTAATTTTAAAAGCCCAACAAGGAGATACCTGCATCAATTCAAAAAGAAGAGCGCGAAACTGGTCCATATCATTAAAGCCTACTTAAATATGGGTCAAGACAAGCCAATCTGAATATGGGCTTAAAGTGCAAGAAGATTGAAGGCTAAAAACTGAATATAGGCCCAAAATAATAGATTTATTTAATGGCCCAATTTAAGCAACGTTTTTTTTTTCTGATTTATTTACTTTTAGTATTTTATTTATTTGACTAGGAAAGTTTTCTATTTGATAGTTTCTAGAAGAGTTTCCTATTTGTATTTTTCCTTGCCCTATAGGAGTTTCCTATTTGATAGTTTCTAGAACAGTTTCCTATTTCTATTTTTCCTTGTCCTATAGGAGTTTCCTATATAGTTTTCCTTCTAAGTTTAGGTAATTGGCCTATAAATAGGTATGTATGCTCATGAACAATTTAGATTATCATTTATATTATTGAGAGTGTTTTCTCTTTGGTTCTTTAAAGAACTTTTATGAACTTATCAAGATTTATCTTGTGGCGTTCAAGTAAGACTTATCACTCATAATCTTCTTCCTCTTTCTTGAGTGTGGCGTCTACAATATTTCTTATACCTTTGGTTCTTATTTCTTTATAGATAATGGGTCAAGGTCCTTTTCTTTAATTTATTTTTGTTATAAATCTGATTAGAACACGATCCTTGAACTTGGATCCCATATTGATTCCGAGTCTCACTATTCTTGGTGAGGTTCATATCAGGGGTTCACATCACATCTATTTGTGGATGATAAGTTGTAGAGAACAACAATTTAGTACCAAGTCTGCCCCACAAAACTCTCCAAAAGTGACTAAGAAATTTTGTATCCCTATCCGAAACAATGCTTTTAGGAACACCATGAAGTCTCACAATTTCGTTAAAGAATAAATCAGCGATGTGAGTAGCATCATCAGTTTTATTGCATGAAATGAAATGTACCATTTTGGAAAATTGGTCAACGACCACAAATATTGAATCCCAACCCCTCTTTGACCTAGGTAACCCCAAAACAAATTCGATGGAGATATCCACCCAAGGTTTGCTAGCCACTGGTAAAGGTGTGTACAAACCGTGTGGTAAGACTCGAGATTGAGCTTTCTTACATGTAGTACATCTTTCACAAATTCGTTTAACATCACGTTTCATTGTAGGCCAAAAGAAATGTTCATGCAATACATCTAAAGTCTTTCTCACACCAAAATGTCCTATTAAGCCTCCCCCATGAGCTTCCCTCACAAGCAATTTACGCAAAGAGCATTAAGGCACACATAACTTATTCTCCTTAAATAGATAACCATCAACTCTATAAAACTTATCGAATCCTCTTTTTTCACGTGCAAGAAATGTAACAAACTTTTCTTCTTTTCTTTATTATTATACAATATTGAGTTCACATACACGTCATTAATCAAAACGTATATGCAACATATCAAACACATAGATATTTACATCTTATTTATTTTGGTTGACCAATTCCGGAGATACAGGTGCGGATGGTTGCACCTTTACCAGGATCTGAGCCAACTCAACCACAAACATCTTATTTGATTTTGAGATCTGCCCAACATAAAGTAACTCGATCCAATGTGTACTAAAAGTCAGAGCTATAGAAAATCTGCATAACTAATTTTCTGAACATGATATGGAAATATAGTGAGAATTAAATCCCAGTAAGTTCAACAATAAATCATCATCAATAAAGCTCATCACGTCATGTTCAGCTGTATAAACTATAGAAAATATCTTTGGTCACATGAATGCATTACATCTATGTACATAAGAATCATATAGTAATGACATGTATGACAGGATTAACTATTTTCAGAATATCATATTATGGCCATCAACTTATTCTCATTTCAAGCTACCCCGGTCAGGGTAAGTATCCTCTACTCTCCGGTACAGGCTTTTCTCGCTCCGTCTGACATGGCCCACTTTCTCTTTCTTTTCTCATTAACATGATCATAACCGTTGGTAGGGCGTCCCCTACTGGTGCACCACACGGATTGCCATGTGACCGTGCTTATTTCTTTTCTTTTCACAATGATAGCCAAAAATATGCTTTCAATAACAAGTATGTTCATCAAAATATAACTATTACCATAAATCATTGGTAATCATGCCATGAACATAACCATTTCAAATATCACTTTATAAAATATTTCCATGTCAGAATTTCACACTTAAGATGGTAAGAAGTTCATACAATGGCAATGGCTATGGCATATACTAGTCATTTATTATTTTTATTTATAAGATTTGTCTTCTTTTTTAAATATTAATTTTATTTCTTTATTTTCTTGATGCAGGTTTTCATCATATCTAACCTTCTCTTTATGCTTGGCCTTTAGTAATTTTCTTCTTATTTATATCATTTCCAACACATGTTCTTACAAATTTATAGAGCATTGTTCTCTAATTTGATTTCTACTATTACCCTATAGTTAAAGAGGTTCATCTAGGGTAGAAAAATGTTGAAAATAGACTTAACCAGCTTCCAACACGGTCTGGCCATATTCCAGGACACGGCCATACTTTAAAAATACTTCAAATGTACTCAAAAACAGCCCTGAACACGGCTAGCCCGTGCTTGAAGCACCCAGAACACGGCCTGGCCGTGCTCTGTGACCTTTGGTCACTAATTAGAGTATAAATCCCTCATTTTAACTTTGATTGAGGTGATCTTAGTGTCTATGGAAAGCTAAGACAATTATATAAAACTATTATGTTAATCATTTCAGCAAAATAGTAATACATCTTGGTGTTATTTCTCCCTTAAATTAAATATTATTTCTTCTCGGGTAGGTTCTAACCTTTACTTACTAATCTGACTATATCTCCAACATACGAATTCCAAATTAAGTGATTCCAGTGGCTAAACATCCATGACACATAAATATATAATTAATATTTTAACCATTTATTTTAATTCCTTATCTAATTTTCCCAGAAATTAAAACATTGAAGCTATCCTAACATATTCTTCCCTGATTAACCATTTTCTGACCTTTGTTTACTAATCAGAACATATCTACCTCATATGAACTCTAAATTGAATGATTCCAGTGGATAAAAATCCGTGACACACATAGATATAATTCTTATGTTAACCATTTATTTTAATTCTATATAGATAATTCCCAGAAATTAAAATACTGAAACTATCCTAACATATTCTTCTTTGATGAACCATTTTCTGACCTTTGACTACGAATCAGACCATATCTACCTCAAATGGACTCCAAATTGAATGATTCCAGTGGCTAAAAATCCGCGACACATATATCTTTAATTCTTATGTTAACCATTTATTTTTATTCCTTATAGATTGTTCCCATAAATTAAAACACCGAAGCTTAAAATTCTGCCAACCATAGCCATACCCATGCAAAACTATCTCCACCAACCTAAGTATTCAAACATACATCACATGCAAGATCAATATGTAACATGATATAGCAACATCCATGACCAATCATCAAAGTTCTAAGATCAAAATCTCATATAAATATTATAAGTTTCAAAACTTTTCTTCAAAAAGAAATATTGTTAAACTTACCTGGAGCACTTAGTTCCCTAGACTTCTCCTTCCTCTTTCTTCCTTTCTTCCTCTCCTTTCCTCACTCTACCTTGCTTCTATTTTTCCTCTCCCTCACTTGGATGAAATTATAATGTTGTAAGGGTGGGTTTTCTTATATAGACCACCAAATAATTCACCTTTCATTATCATGGGTCTACCTTATCACAATTAGGATACACTTTGTGGAATTTTTGAAAAACAAACAACTTATGTTCTTGTCTTCCTCTTCCTTAGTCAAGATATGCATAGGAAAAGGAGATTTGTATTTTGAAAATTATGATGATATGTTCTTAAGATATGGGACAAGGTCCCTTTGATTTAGGGATTCATTTCCATTTTCTTTTGTCTTAAACAAGTATGATTGGTTTGCCTTTTTAGGTGGCAAATTTCTAGCCCTTGAATCTCCATTATTTGGTTGATATTATTTGTGTGGGATATGAATGTTTTGTCCTAATACCATGTATTATCATACCACTTGCTAAAATTATGAGTGTAGGATATAGATGATTTTGTCCCAAAGCCTTGTATTATTATGCCACTTGCCAAAAAGATGAATGTAGAATCACACCACTTGCTAAATTTTTGTCTTAATGCCATGTAACCTAATCTTTATTTTTATTACATTATTATATCATCACCTAATTTATTTTATTTTATTTTTCCTCTTGGATTTGGGCTTATTCCTACCCATTATGGGCTTATTCATACCCATTTTCTTTGCTTTGGATACAATTCTACCTTTCTTGGAGGGCTTGGTCACATTTCATAATTTTTGGGCTATTGGTCCAATTACTATATCCTAGTCCAAGTCTATGTTTTATTTCTTGCTTAGGTTATCCAATGGGCTTGCTAGAAACTTATGTGAAGTGGAAAAACTGTATATGAAGTGTCCATAGGTAAAAGGCCAATTTATGGGTGGAGATACTAAACTTAGTAACTTTTGCTCTTAAATTAAGAAAAATTACCCTAATCCGATCTTCTTGAGTTTTTAAGACCTTTACTTACTTCACAAAAATTTATCTTTCTTTACATAAGAATTTCACCTTTCTTTAGCATGTTTATTTCTAATATTTCCTCTTAGGTTTTCTTTCTTTACCTATTCCATTAATATTAGACAATTTCTATGTATATATGTAATGTGAAGAATTTCTAAAGAAAATATCTAAAAATTACGGGATGTTACATTCTTCCCCCCTTAAGAAATTCGGTCCCCGAATTTGAATCCATCCTACCACATGTAGGGAATGAAATTAAGGCATTATTCAGAGTTACCAACCTTATTACCTAAATAATTAGGGATATCTTTTCTGTATAACATCTTTACTTTTTAGTATGTCTATTCACTTGAGTGATTTTGCCATATAACTTAACCATAAGGATTTCTTTCACTCATAAGTTCTTCAATTTATATCCTCTAGCTCGCATGGATATATCTATGGGTCGATATTAGAAAACACACATATAAAGGAACATATTCACCTTCATATTGGGTAACTATATTTTCTTATTCCAAACTTCTATCAAGTCATTTTGTTTTGTTTTCATATATTAACATCATCCCCTGAATATCATCATCTTAATCTATCATCTATTGTTATCCTCAAATCCTTTAATCAATATGTTAAACATAAGTAGCAATAAATCTTTCAAACCTTTAATAACGTGTACCATTGACACATGTCTAATAATTCTAACTTAACTCATCACGGTAATTCTATACAAGCTTATTAACACCATTAGACTCATTGTCAAAAATTTCAATTATTTCTTCTATCATATCCAAAAGCACCTCATTCTAGCTTATGCCAATCCCATTTAATTCACCCAATCATTTCAAGAAGATTTTTTTTCCTAACAATTACTCATACATGAATTCTCAATTCCAACATAATTCACATCCTAGATACTAGACTCAATTTAGCATGATATAATCCTTTAACACAAATATCTTGATAACCTACATTATTTTCGGACATGGTTCTCAGAATATTCTCTATATTTCCAAATTAAGAGTTCAAAGACTAACTTAAATCCTACTTCCTATATTTTATTCCTCGAGAACTTCAACACCACAAATTCTCTTGATTACATTCGTCAAAACACCATAAGACCATCATCCGTCCATTCTTTTCAAACTTTTCATTACTTTAACCTACTAACAACTTAGACACCATAATAACCGAGTTTCAAAGAAAAGAAATTATCTTTCATTGCAATAAGGGAAAATAACCTCGCATTTATTGCCAACCATTAATGTGGGAGAATGCAGTGAAACAGATGAAAAGCATAATAGAGAATGGTACCAAAAGCGAAAGTCAAAAATTTGGACAAAGCATTGAAAAATATTAAAATCGGTGACCGTAATTCTTGAAAATCTGTAAACAAAATCTATCTATGATTTCAGTAAAAATCGGTGGCCACAAATTTTGAATATATGTGTCAGAATCTACTTTAAAGCTGTTGATATTCGGTGGAAAAGAAACATTTCCGAACTTATAAAAGTCTGTGAAAAACAAAGAGTACGTAGCTAACTGGTAGGATGCAGTTGATTACTTCAGAATAGATGTAATCAATCAACTGTAAAATAACCAGTCCAAAATAAAATTTCTCAAAATAGCTAGTCGACTTAATAATACCGATAGTCGATTGGCAAAAACATTGAGAAAACAAAATAAACCATTTGATTGTTCCTCTTCAACAATTAATTGATTTTCATTTTCACTCTTTTTTTTTACAATGACGGCTATCACCTACAACTTTTCTACAAGAATCAAAACATCAATGCTTCATCAAAGACAACAAGAAAAAGATAGATGTCTGATGATATCTTATCTTATGCTCTTTATGTGCTTAATATGGGTCACAGTCATAACTACTGTACATATACATGCTTGCCGTCATTTTTTGAAATTTTTTTTAACTTTAATTTTGTTGATATCCACCAATCACTCACATAGTTGTTCTAATAATACCTGGCCTATTCGCATAACTATTATAAATATGTCCTTCTCTGAGTTCTATAAATGCTTACATTAGTATCTTTATCTTCATACTCAGAGTTAAGGTGATAGAAATTATGGAGGGAACCGCATTCCGTCAGTTTCGAAATATCTGTGTCTTTTGTGGTTCCAGTCCTGGAAAAGATGAGGAGTATGTTAAAGCAGCACAAAATCTGGGTATGGTACTGGCTAGGAGAAAAATTTATTTAGTGTATGGTGGAGGTAACTGTGGGTTAATGGGGTGTGTGGCTACAGCTGCACATGTAGGGGGATGCCAAGTTCTAGGTATTATTCCTACAGCTCTAGCTACATCCAGCAACATAGGGAAGATAATTGGGGAAGAATATAGGGTAGCTTTCATGCATGAACGCATGGTTAGAATGATGAGTAATGCTGACGCCTTCATTGCCTTACCAGGTGGTTTTGGTACTTTAGAGGAGATTTTCCAAATAGTCTCTTGGGCACAATTGAATATGCATCACAAACCGATAGGTTTGTTAAATGTTAATCACTTCTTTGATGGTCTGTTGTCTTTTCTAGATCAAGCTGTGGAACAGAGGTTTATCCCACACTCAGCACGACGAATTCTTATCTCGGCTTCAAATGCTGAAGAGTTGATTGATGCTTTACAAGCCTATGTTCATGTACCTGATCCAACTATGACTCAAATAGAATGGATGGCAGATAATCGTAGGAAGCGTAAATTGGATTTGGATCTTCATCTTTAAATGTAGTAAAACGTAGCTATTATTGTATTACTTTTACTTTCTTAGAGTCTACTTGGATACCATATTTACCAACCATACTCCTTTAGAGTTGGTAAAACTATCTTTGAATGTTGCTTATGATCCTTTGAACTTTTGAAATATTCTAGTATATCATCAATATATATAATAAAAAATTGATCCAGGGATGACCTAATTACTATTCATTAAATATATGAATGCAGTTAAAATATTTGTCAATTTAAATGCATCACCAAGAACTCATAATGCCCATAATAAGTCCTACATCCTCTTCTCTTATCCTTAATTAATGTTACTCATATCCTAAATCTATTTGTGGAAAAATATTGAACACCTTATAACTGGTCAAACAGGTAATCTATACGAGCTAATGGGTTTCTATTCTACATTGTCACCTTATTCAACTGTCTATAATCTATGCATAGTCATAGTGATCCATCTTTCTTTTTCATAGATAGAACTGGAGCACTCCGAATAAAAGTACTGGGGTATTTCAATACCTTGTCTAACAAGTTTTGTAACTATTTTTTTTAAAATTCGATCGATATCATTCTATATAGGGATATAGATACTAGTTGGGTTCTAAGGAGTAAATCAATATCAAATTCTCGAATTGCTGTGGCAAGGTTGTGCAAGATTTCCTCTGCATTGTTTTCCGGATTCCGCCTTGGTGGTGCCATTTCCTACTGTGGGAAAAAAATAAATTTATGCTGCTATTGAGGTGATCAAGCCTAATAGTTAGTTTCAAAAAATATATTTAACAGCAGTCATAACACCACCTTGGCATATAGATAAGAAACACTAGTAATTTCTTACCTATATGAAATCACTGATCCCCTACACAGCACTACCACAACATTCTTAAGATACTATAAGATCGATTTAGATAACCATCCACCCACTGGCCATCTAGGATCGACCTCCTCTGATACCAATTATGTAACAACCTTTTCTTCTTTTCTTTATTATTATACAATATTGAGTTCACATACACGTCATTAATCAAAACGTACATGCAACATATCAAACACATAGATATTTACATCTTGTTTATTTTGGTTGACCAATTCCGGAGATACAGGTGCGGGTGGTTGCACCTTCACCGGGATCTGAGCCAACTCGACCACAAACATCTTATTTGATTTTGAGATCTGCCCAACATAAAGTAACTCGATCCAATGTGCACTAAAAGCCAGAGCTATAGAAAATCTGCATAACTAATTTTCTGAACATGATATGGAAATATAGTGAGAATTAAATCCCAGTAAGTTCAACAATAAATCATCATCAATAAAGGAAAGGTGTTTGTGGAGGGCTTGGTCACATTTTCATAATTTTTGGGCTATTGGTCCAATTACTATATTCTAGTCCAAGTCTATGTTTTATTTCTTGCTTAGGTTATCCAATGGGCTTGCTAGAAACTTATGTGAAGTGGAAAAACTCTATATAAAGTGTCCATAGGTAACAGCCCAATGTGTGGGTAAAGATTTTAAACTTAGTAACTCTAGTTCTTGAATTAGGAAAAATGACCCTAATCCAATGTTCTTGAAAATTTAAGACCTTTACTTGTTTCTAAAAATTTATCTTCCTTATCCAAGAATTTTCCATCTCTTTAGTAAGTTCTTTCTAATTTTTCCTATTAGGTTTTCCCTCTTTAGTTGTTCTTTTAATGTTAGAAACATTTTCTATGCATATACATAAGGTGAAGAATTTCTAAGGATTATATTTCCTTAGATATCTAAAATATTGTCTAATAAACTTTATTTCCTTAATTATCAATAAAAGAAACGAAATTAGGGATGTTACATTTCTCTCCCCCTAAAAGAAATTTTGTCCTTAAAATTTTAGAAATTACCTAATAAAAACAATTGCAGATATTTCTTCCTCATGACTTCTTCCAGCTCCCAAGTTGCTTCTTCTAGAGTCAAACCTTCCCATAACACCTTAACAAGGGGAATGGTTTTATTTCTCAGTTTCTTTATGTCAGTGTCCAATATGGATGCAGGTACTAGCTGGTATGTCATGTTCTCCTTTATTTGGATTGGTTCATCCTGTATTACATGTGATGAATCTGGAAGATACTTCCGCAGCTGTGATACGTGGAAAACATTGTGCAGGTTGGATAAATTAGGTGGGAGAGCAACTTGATATGCTGATTTCCCTACTTTCTTCAGAATTTGATAGGGTCCCAAAAATCGCGGACTTAGCTTTCTTGTTTGGAGAGACCTACCAACTCCAGTAGTCAGGGAAAGTTTCAGAAATACATGGTCTCCTTCCTCAAACTATAGAGGTCTATGTCTCTTATCGTAGTAACTCTTTTGCCGACTTTGAGCTGTGAGTATTTTATCTCGTATCATCCTGATTTGTTCAGTGGTTTGTTGAACTAGATCAGGACCCAGCAAGTTCTTTTCTCCTACCTCAAACTAACATAGTGGAGATCGGCACTTCCTACCGTATAAAGCTTCGTAGGGAGCCATCTTAATACTGGAGTGATAACTATTATTATAAGCAAACTCTACTAAAGGTAGGTACTTATCCCATCCTTTACCTTGCTCTATCACACAGGCCCTCAACATATCTTCTAAGGTTTGAATGGTGCGTTCTATCTGCCCATCCGTCTGAGGATGGTAGGCAGTACTGAACCGCAACTGAGTACCAAAAGCTTCCTACAACGCCTTCCAAAACCTCGATGTGAACCTCGGATCTCTATCAGAAACGATATTTAAGGGAATTCCATACAGTCTAACTATTTCCTAGACGTACAATTGGGCTAATTTATCCAGTGAATAGTTAATTTTTATGGGCAAAAAGTGAGCAGATTTGGTTAATTTGTCAGTTATTACCCAGATAGAGTCATGTCTCACTGAAGTCTTAGGTAATCCCACAACAAAGTCCATTGAGATACTGTCCCATTTCCATTTAGGGATCTCAAGAGGTTGTAGAAATCCCGCTGGCTTTTGATGCTCCACCTTCACCTTTTGACAAATGAGACATTTCGCCACAAATTCAGCAATGTCCTTTTTCATCCCTGGCCACCAATACATCCTTTTTAAATCCTGGTACATTTTAATGCATCTAGGATGGACTATGTATTTACTTTGATGCGCTTCCTGCAGGATCTTAGTCCTCAACTCTCGTTCTTGAAGGACATAAATCCTTCCCTGATACATGATTGCTCCATCTTCCATGACAAAAAAATTACCTTGGTCTTTATGATCCTGTAAGTATTGGTCGTGAACTTGAGCCTCTTTGATCTGGGCTCTAAGGTCACACCTTATACTTAAACCATTAATGACTAAATTCTTTGGAGTAAGAGTAGTGGCTAGCTTCAAATTTCGAAACTCCTCTAGCATCTGCATCTCATACACCATCATCTGACCCATGTGCAGAGATTTTCGACTCAAGGCATCTGCTACAGCATTCGCCTTTCCGGGATGATACTTTATCTCAAACTTGTAGTCATTGAGGAATTCTACCCATCTTCGTTGCCTCATATTTAACTCCTTTTGATCAAAGAGGTATTTAAAACTCTTATGATCACAATATACTTCAAAGGTTGTCCCATACAAATAATGTCGCCAAATCTTTAAGGCAAACACTACTGCCGCTAATTCAAGATCATGGGTTGGATAGCTTCCTTCGTGGGGTCTCAGTTGCCTAGAGGCGTAAGCAACTACTCTCTTATCTTGCATCAGCACACATCCTAGCCCTTTCTTTGAAGCGTCACTATACACTTCAAAATATCCTGTGGGGTCTAGAATAATTAAAACAGGAGGAGTGGTCAGTCTTGTCTTCAGCTCCTGAAAACTAGCTTCACATTGATCAGTCCATTTGAAAGGACTTCCCTTCCTGGACAATTTAGTCAATGGCAATGCTATAGGAGAGAAGTTTTGTATAAATCTCCTGTAGTATCCTGCCAAACCCAGGAAACTTCTGATTTCCATAACCATCTTTGGTCTCTCCCACTTAATCCCTGCTTCCGTCTAGCTAGGATCTACGGCTACCCCTATATTAGAGATGACATGTCCGAGACTTCATCTCTGACAGCCAAAATTCACACTTCTCCAATTTGGCATATAACTTTTTCTCTTTCAGCACTTGCAGCACGATTCGGAGATGTTGTTCATGTTCTTTCTCACTCTTAAAATATATCAAGATGTCATCAATGAACACTACAACAAATTGATCTAGGTAGGGTCAAAAAATGCGATTCATGTAATCCATGAAAATTGCAGGTGCATTCGTCAACCCGAAGGGCATTACGAGAAACTTATAGTGCCCATACCTAGTCCTGAAGGAAATTTTTGGTACGTCCTCCTCCTTGATCCTAATCTGATGATATCCTAACCTCAAGTCAATTTTAGAAAAGATGGAGGCTCCTTTCAATTGATCCAATAAGTCATCTATCCTAGGGAGAGGGTACTTATTTTTGATAGTCACCTTATTCAGCTGTCTATAATCTATGCATAGTCTCAAGCTCCCGTCTTTCTTCTTAACAAATAATACAGGAGCTCCCCAAGGTGATACACTCGGTCTAATGAATTGCTTGTCTAATAGCTCCTCCAACTGTTTCTTGAGTTCCTGTAGTTCCTTCGAGGCCATTCGATATGGTGCAATAGAGATAGGCCCTGTCCCAGGTAGGAGATCAATAGAGAACTCTATCTCTATCTTGGGAGGTAAGCTTGGAATATCTGATGGAAATACTTCAGGAAACTCATTGGCTATTAGGATTTCATTAACCTTCGATTTGACTTCTAGGTTTGATAAATACAAGAGAATGTATCCAAGTACTCCATTCTTCAACTCCCTATTAACTTGATTGGCATTCAGCATCAATAACTGGACCTCCGCTTTCGGAGTAGGAGGTAGAAATTCAACGGTCTTCTTACAACAATTCAACAAGTCTCAATTTTTAGACATCCAGTCTAACCCTAGAATGACCTCAATACCTCTTAAAGGTAAACAAACGAGGTCTACAGAAAAAGTTTTCTCCTGGATGGTAACTTGACAGTCTTTACATACAGAGGAAGTTAATACCCATTCCCCTGTAGGGGTTACTACGGATAGCTCATAGGGAGTTTCAGAAATAGGAAACTGAAACTTCCTAATACATTCTTCTGATATAAATGAATGACTAGCACCAGAGTCAAATAACACCATAAGAGCAAATCCATAGATATAGCATATGCCTTGAATCATTTCAGAAGATTGAGCTGCCTCTTCGCCGCTTAGGGTGAAAACCCTTCCTTTCACCTGAGGTCTCTGTTCTGGCTGCTTCCCCACATTCTGTGGGCAGTTCCTCGCAAAATTCCACTTCTGTCCGCAATTGAAGCAGACATATTGTCCAATGTAGCATGGTCGGTTACCATGCATGCGTCTGCACTTAGCGCACTTGACTGGGGCGAGGTCTTGTTGAAAAGGTCTAGGACCCGTAGTCAATTGCCTCTTACCAGCTCTATATCCACTTCTTCTCACGTTCTTTCCAGGGTTGGGAAAATTTTTCTTCCTCTTCCATAGGTTTCGCCTTTGCTTCTCGTCCTCCGCTGCCCTTAAACTCTTTTCCAGGAGTCTGTATTTATTTATCAGAGGTACAAATTCCCTGATCTCCATAGCTATAACAACATTCTTTATCTCCGGGTTTAGTCCCGCTTCAAACTTAACCGCCTTCCATGCTTCATCTGGGTTATATCGCAGATAAGAGGAGAACTTAGATAGTTCCTCGAACCTTGCAATATACTAGTCCACAGTCATGCTGCCTTGCTTGAGTTGGAGAAATTCGATCTCTTTCTCTGCCCGTACAGTACTTGGAAAGTAATTTTCAAAAAAAATGTCCTTGAACACTTGCCAGGTGATCTGTCTTCCCTGATGAGCTAAACGTTCTCTAGCTCCATGCCACCAGTATTCTGCTTCATCCTTTAACATATATGCAGCAAAAATAGGTTGCTGCTCCTCAGTACAGCCCATCACTTCAAAGATTTTCTCTAATTCCCTTATCCAACTTTCGGCTACCATTGGGTCATAGCCATCTTGGAAACAAGGTGGTCTAGTCCTCAGGAACTCGGATATGCCATTATCTTTTCTAGCCATCCGGTTGTTAGCACCATTCTCACCATTTGGGTTATTAGCATTCTAAAGATATTGTAAAATTTGATTGGTGGTCATGACTTGGTCTCGAATTGCTGTGGCCAGGTTGTGCAGGGTTTTCTCTGCATTGGTTGCTGGATTCCTCCTCGGTGGTGCCATTTCCTACTATGGCATAAACAAAGTTATGCTGCTATTGAGGTGATCAAGCCAATAGTTAGTTCAAAAATATTTAATAGCATTCATAACACCACCTCGGCATATAGATAGGAAACACTAGTAATTTCTTACCTATATGAATCACTGATCCCCTACACAGCACAACCACAACATACTCAAGACACTATAAGATCGATTTAGATAACCATCCACCCACTGGCCATCTAGGATCGACCTCCTCTGATACCAATTATGTAACAACTCCATTTATGTAAATGTAACAAATTTTTTTTTATATTTGTAAAATTCCATGAAGTTATTACTACTTTAATTCTAACAGAGATACAATACTGAGTTTCCATACACACTATTATTTTACAACACCATTATTTTACAAACATTTGTACAAAGATACATATTAGCTCTAATCATCTATGTCGACTACTTCTGGGGACACTGGTGCGGGTGGCACGTCCACCAAAATCTCAGTCACATCTATAACAGATACATCTAAAATAATTGGAAGTTACCCAAGGTAGGGAACCTCGATCCAACGTACAAAAATAATAAGTGTCATAGAGAAAATCTGCATATTTATTCTTCTGAACATGATATGAAAATATAGTGAGAATTAAATCCCAGTAAGTTCAACAACAAATCATAATTTACCATCAATATAGTTCATCATGTCATGTTCAGCTGTATAAACTATAGAAAATATCTTTGGTCACATGAATGTATTATATCTATGCACATAAGAATTATACAATAATGATATGTATGACAGGATTAACTATTTTCAGAATATCATATGATGGCCATTAACTTATTCTCATTTCAAGCTACCCCGGTCAGGGTGAGTATCTTCTACTCTCCGGTATGGGGTTTTCTCGCTCCGTCCGACATGGCCCACTTTCTCTTTCTTTTCTCATTAATATGATCATAACCGTTGGTAGGGCGTCCCCTACTGGTGCACCACACGGATTGCCATGTGATCGTGTTCATTTCTTTTCTTTTCACAATGATAGCCAAAAATATGCTTTCAATAACAAGTATGTTCATCAAAATATAACTATTACCATAAATCATTGGTAATCATGCCATGAACATAACCATTTCAAATATCACTTTATAAAATATTTCCATGTCAGAATTTCACACTTAAGATGGTAAGAAGTTCATTCAATGGCAATGGCTATGGCATATACTAGCCATTTATTATTTTCACTTATAAGATTCGTCTTTTTTTTTAAATATTAATTTTATTTCTTTATTTTCTTGATGCAAGTTTTTATCATATCTAACCTTCTCTTTATGCTTGGCCTTTAGTAATTTTCTTCTTATTTATATCATTTTCAACACATGTTCTTACAAATTTATAGAGCATTGTTCTCCAATTTGATTTCTACTATTACCCTATAGTTAAAGAGGTTCATCTAGGGTAGAAAAATGTTGAAAATAGGCTTAACCAGCTTCAAACACGGTGTGGCCACGTTCCAGGACACAGCCATGCTTTAAAAATACTTCAAATGTACTAAAAAACAGCCCCGAACACGGTTAGCTCGTGCTTGAAACACCCAGAACACGGCCTGGCCGTGCTCTATGACCTTTGCTCACTAATCAGAGCATAACTCCGATTGAGGTGATCTTGGTGTGTATGGAAAGCTAAGACAATTATCTAAAACTATTATGTTAATCATATTAGCAAAATAGTAATAAATCTTGGTGTTATTACTCTCTTAAATTCAATATTATTTCTTCTCTGGTAGGTTCTAACCTTTACTTACTAATTTGACTATATCTCCCACATACGAATTTCAAATTAAGTGATTCTAGTGGCTGAACATCCGTCACACCTAAATATATAATTCATATGTTAACCATTTATTTTAATTCCTTATATAATTTTCTCAGAAATTAAAACACCGAGGCTATCCTAACATATTCTTCCTTGATTAACCATTTTCTGACCTTTGTTTACTAATCGGAACATATCTACCTCATATGAACTCTAAATTGAATGATTCCAGTGGCTAAAAATCCGTGACACACATAGCTATAATTCTTATGTTAACCATTTATTTTAATTCCATACAGATAATTCCTAGAAATTAAAATACAGAAACTATCCTAACATATTCTTCCCTGATGAACCATTTTCTGACCTTTGACTACTAATCAGACCATATCTACCTCATATGGACTCCAAATTGAATGATTCCAGTGGCTACAAATTCGTGACACATATATCTTTAATTATTATGTTAACCATTTATTTTTATTCCTTATAGATTGTTCCCAGAAATTAAAACACCGAAGCTTAAAATTCTGCCAACCATAGCCATATCCATGCAGAACTATCTCCACCAACCTAAGTATTCAAACATACATCACATGCAAGATCAATATGTAACATGATATAGCAACATCCATGACCAATCATCAAAGTTCTAAAATCAAAATCTCATATAAATATTATAAGTTTCAAAAGTTTTCTTCAAAAAGAAATATTGTTAAACTTACCTAAGAATCTCCCTAGCTTACTTAGTGAATTGGTTTTCTTGTTTCCTCTTGAAAGAAGTAGCAAGATTCCTTCCTTCCCTTAGCTTTTCTAGCAGCTTAGGTAAGAGAAGGAGGGTGAATTTTTGAACCTCAAGGATGAAGAAGAAAAATGGACTCAAGTGGAGATTAAGGTAATTTACCTTGAGTACTTAGTCTTCTAACATTCTCCTTCTTCTTCCTTCCTTTCTTCTCCTCTCTTTCTCTCCTTTCCTCACTCTACCTTGCTTCTATTTCTCTCTCTTCCTCACTTGGACAAAATTAAAATGTTGTAAGGGTGGGTTTTGCTTATATAGACCACCAAATAATACACCTTTCATGATCATGGGTCTATCTTATCACAATTAGGATACACTTTGTTGAATTTTTGGAAAACAAACAACTTATGTTCTTGTCTTCCTCTTCCTTAGTCAAGATATGCATAGGAAAAGGAGATTTGTATTTTGAAAATTATGATGATATGTTCTTGAGATAAGGGACAAGGTCCCTTTGATTTAGGGATTCATTTTCATTTTCTTTTGTTTTAAACAAGTATGGTAGGTTTGCATTTTTAGGTGGCAAATTTCTAGACCTTGAATCTCCATTATTTGGTTGATATTATTTGTGTGGGATAGGAATGTTTTTGTCCTAATGCCATATATTATCATACCACTTGCTAAAATTATGAGTGTAGAATATAGATGTTTTTGTCCTAAAACCTTGTATTATCATGCTACTTGCCAAATTGATGAATGTAGAATCACACCACTTGCTAAATTTTTGTCTTAATGCCATGTAACCTAATCTTTATTATTATTACATTATTATATCATCACCTAATTTATTTTATTTTATTTTTCGTCTTGGATTTGGGTTTATTCCTACCCATTATGGGCTTATTCCTACCCATTTTCTTTGCTTTGGATAAAATTCTACCTTTCTTGGAGGGCTTGGTCACATTTTCATAATTTTTGGGCTATTGGTCCAATTACTATATTCTAGTCCAAGTCTATGTTTTATTTCTTGCTTAGGTTATCCAATGGGCTTGCTAGAAACTTATGTGAAGTGGAAAAACTCTATATAAAGTGTCCATAGGTAAAAGCCCAATGGATGGGTAAAGATTTTAAACTTAATAACTCTAGTTCTTGAATTAGGAAAAATGACCCTAATCCAATGTTCTTGAAAATTTAAGACCTTTACTTGTTTCTAAAAATTTATCTTCCTTATCCAAGAATTTTGCATCTCTTTAGTATGTTCTTTCTAATTTTTTCCTATTAGGTTTTCCCTCTTTATTTGTTCTTTTAATGTTAGAAACATTTAATATGCATATACATAAGGTGAAGAATTTCTAAGGATTATATTTCCTTGGATATCTAAAATATTGTCTAATAAACTTTATTTCCTTAATGATCAGTAAAAGAAACAAAATTAGGGATGTTACACACATAATATTCACTTTATCAAATAATGATAAATATTTTTAGAACCACATATTCAATGAGTTCCAAAATCCATTTCTAAAACCATACTCTTCTTAAACTATGTGTCAATTCGTAAGTATAACATATATTTTAACACATTTAATAAACTTATAATAGCATAAATAATTTATAAACAGAAACAATAATACATTTATAGTTCAAGAAGAGCATAGGCCAAGTCATAGAAAGAATTATCTACTCACATGGTAGGGCTCTTGGTTAGATTGCCCTAAATGTACTTTTCCAATCCAAATTTGACCAAATAACCCTAAAAAAACGTGTCTAGTGGGTCTAAAACCCTAGAAAATGACTCAGAGAGCTTGGTCAACGTTGGTTACTGTTCACGGTCGAAAAATACTATTCACGCCAGAAAATACTATTCACCAGGAACAACAAAAAGTTGTCAGATAGCTGAAAAATTGCATATCCTAAGGTTTATTTAACTCTTGAATCCATCTACGATGTCAGATTCTCTCTTTGAAGACTCTAAGTAGGAGTTTCAGAATTTACCTTTTTTTAAGATTTTCTACCTCCGATTTGTGGTAATTTTACGGCTGATTTTTTAAATTGATCGGTCAAAATCGTAATATTCTCTGTCTTAAATCCAGTGGTACTCTTAGTTTTGAGATCGGAAGCCAATAGACACTTCAGATTTATAGAGAAAAACGAATGTTACTATTCATACTATTTATCACTATTCATACTATTACGGAATCGGGATTTTCACGTTTCTTTTTGACGCCGCGTCTCCTTCCCCATTTTTTTATTATTGATTATTATTTAATAATTAAATATTTAATATTATTTTTATTTTATTATATATATATATATATATTCATATAAATACTATTTTTTATCCTAAAATATCCCAAAACTTTCTAAAAATTTATATTATTGTAAAACTTTTGTTGCAATATCAAATCATGACTTTTCTCGATAAAATTTTAATGAAACAAATCACAAAATAAATATCTTTATGTATACTAAAAGAAAGAATATTTCTAAAAATTAAAATATAAATTTATTGGAGGCCAATATAATTATCTTAAGCAAAATAAAAATCACTTTGATTAAAAATACATTTGTTTATAACAAAATATTATTATTTAAAAATCAAGAGATATTACAATAAGAGCAATGATCAATTAAATGCTAAAGCCAAAAAAATTCTTACAAGTGCTTTGAGTCAAAATAAGTATTTTTGAGTTCTTAAACTTTGGTTCTGCTAAAGAGATGTAGGATGCTTTGGAAATAGTCCATGATGGCACAAGGGAAGTTAGGAAATATAGAGTTAACATTCTCAAACATTAATATGATAGTTTCAAAATGAAAAATAGAGAATTAATTAAAGATATGTAAATATGTTTTACTTATATTGTGAATCATTTGGCAGCACTAGTGACATGTTGTAAATTAAGCATGTTTTTAGCATGATTTAAGTTACTTTTTATTTAATTTAATTAGAAAATAAATAGGAATTAATTGAGTTTGTTTTTTTGTGTTTTAGGAAGAATAAAGAGGAAAATAGAGAGAAAATTATGGAAAAATGCTAAGTTCTGACTCTTCATCACTAAATAAGGCATATCTCTCTCATTTGAACTCTGATTGAGGTGATTCCAATGGCTATGGAAAGAAGAAACATAGAGATACAACTTTTACATTTGGTACTTTGAAAAATTCTAGAATTTTCTGGGTGTCGCAGCATTGCATCATGGACCTTCCAGAGTGCCATGGCGTTGGGATTTCTAGAACTAAAGTGTCGCAGCACTGACCTCAAGTGTCGCGGCACCCGAGTACTAGAGACACCAAGCGCTGAGCCCAGGCCCACAGCACCGCAGTGCCCTGTGGTAGGTTTCTCGAAGCATCGCGGTGCCTACCGCTGTACTAGAATGTCGCGATTTTTAGGTCTTTTTAGCTCTAATTGAAGCCCGATGGGCCGAAAACTAACATAGAAAGAATTCTACCTCATATAGGAGGAGTCAATCTATAAAAAGGAAGGGAAGCAAGAATCAAAATCATCAAATTCTCAATCATCTTCTTCAATTCTTCTCTAGATTTTCTTATGGCCATGCGCAGCAAATTTACTTTTAGTTGGTTGGGGAAGATTGAAACCTCAAGGAATCTTCATGCATTGTAATATTTGGATTTGATTTTATTAGTTCAATTTTAATTGAGTATTGATTATTCATCTGCTCTTCTCTTTTCAAAAATTATTTGTAAGGACTGTTTGTTTAGTTGATTACGCATTAAACCATTATTTTACCAAAAGATATGCATCTTGTATTTATATACATACAAAAGTTACATACATAAGAGAGATTAGTAGCATACATACATATGTAATCCGAGGTACTACGCATACATCTAAAAAAGAAAAGTACCGTGGGGTTACATCAAAACAATAGGGTTAGCCCATTTACATAACAGAACTATATACATAACATGACTTTACTTTTCCTCCCCTAGCCGTCACCCCTGGGGTACTACTGGTGGAGGAGCTGGGCCAGGAGTTGGAATCTCTACCATATTTATAACTAGAACGTTCACTATAATAGTGAACTATCCCAAGTAAGGACATCCACCGTTTGGAGCTCCAAAAGGATGGTCAGCACCACGAACAACATCTCTACTGATATGAACATAACATCAATAACATAATGATATATAAAATCCCAGCAAGGTCAACATCCAATGAATACAAGTATAATGAAATACTTACATGTTATGTCTAGCTGTATAAGCTACAGAAAACATTTTCTCTTTTTTACAAAAAAGGTACAGTGAATTACATACAAGCCTTTTATAGGTTATGCATCAATATCACGCATGATAAATGAAATGTGTATTAATAGGATACTTGCACAATTGCTCATGGCTTATGCATCGCTCATAGTGCCTCATCATATGAAAGTCTCTCTCTTTCTATTTCAAACCTCAATGTGGCGTGAGCCTTACCCCTATAGCTACTCACCAACTACTGAGTGCCTTTGGTTAGAATGGTCCTTCCCACATTGATCACTCTAGGCTATAAGGCATCCCCTATCCTAGTACCGTATCCAAGCCATGACCCTTCAGTCGCCTTACCTCATAAGGTGCTGTATGCCACCGGGTCACCTTAGTGAGTAAGGGTCATCCTGGACTTTTTCAGTCTTCTCAATATAGCAAGGGAAACACCTATTGCCAAGGCACCCTACTTCAGAGAGGATCATCTTGACCTGTCAGTCGCCTCAATACAACAAGGGAGACACCTGTTGCCAGGCCACCCTGCTTCAGATAGGGTCCTCTTGACCTAACTTATGTCTTTTACATGTTTTTCCAGCCATTTATATACCACAAGATTTTGTTTCTCTCACTAGACTTATTGGATTTCTTTTCTCTTTCTTTAATTCCAAACTTTTCCTTCTTATTTTTTCAACTTCCTCCTCTCTCTCTCCTTCTTCTCCCTTCTCTCTCTCTCTCCTCCTCTTCTTCTTTTTCTCCTTCCTACTGTGGCTCTTCCTCTCCCTCTTGCTGGATGCTTGGCGACTTGGTCACCAAGTCTACCAGAAAATAATATAAAAAGGCTAGCTTTTCCAAGAAGCCACTTCTTCCTTAACCTATGCCCTTTAAATCCCTAAAAATTTCAAGATTGCCACTCCATTACAATGAAACTATATAGTTGGCTAAGGCATTGTTTAGGTGAAGGGAAAACTTACCAAGTGTTTAATTCCTTCTTAAGACATATTCCAAGGGATTTTTGTGCAACTTTCTTCATAGCTCCTCATCTCTATTTTTACTGTCCAATTATGGCCCTGCAAATAAGGAAATTACTACCTCCTTCTTAAGCATCTCTTCCAAAAATGAGAAATCCCTCATTAAACATTCACAATTATTTCCCTATAAATACCCATTTAACCCTTTTTAATCCTTTCTTAATATTCCATTTTGTAAATATAATTAACAGATTTTTGAGCGTTACACTTCTCCCCCCTTAAAAGGAATTTCATCCCCAAAATTTAAGAACTTTACCTATCCTCAAACAATTGCAGATAAGAGTGCTACATATCTTCTTCTCTTTCCCATGTAGCTTCTTCTTTTGGTAGCCCTTTCTATAACACCTTCACCAAAGGAATGAATTTATTACGTAGCTATTTCATACTTCGATCTAGAATTATAACAGGCTTCGGCTGATAAGTTAGATTCTCCTTCACTGCTACTTCCTCTTCCTGAATCACATGTCACGGATCCAGCAGATATCACCAGAGTTGAGAGACATGAAATACATTGTGCAGATTGGATAGCCTTGGGGGTAAAGCTATTTGATGTGCCGAGGGCCCAACTTTCTTGAGTATCTGATGAGGTCCTATATAACATGGGCTCAATTTCTTAACTTTCATAGCTCGACCAATTCTAGTGCTCGGAGAAATCTTCAAAAATATATGTTCCCTTTCCTAAAAATACAAAGGCCTCTTCCTCTAGTCATAGTAACTTTTCTAATGACTCTGGGCAGTCCGCATTTGTTGGGTTAGATTCATGCAAAGATGAATACAGTGTCAGAACGCAAGTGCACGTATCGTGACCAAGTAATAAAGTGATGAGTGAGTATCGTCCCACGAGGAGTGAACTAAAAACTGTTAAGGAGACTTTGCTGTGTGAAATGCTGTAGCAAAGATAGGATGGTTTACAAAATAAAATGATGGAGATCAAGGTGCTGTCAAAGCTACTATAAACCGTTCCCAAGATCCTTTGCAAGGGATAGACGGTCCAATGACTAGGATCAGGGCGAAGCGAGCCAAAGAAGCTTTACTGGGCTTAATCTTGGATGTGCAGTCTAAAGAGGAAGTTATTGGGCCAAGTCCAGACATCAAGTGGGCCACATTTTGCAGCCTTGAGGATTGCATTAAAGAGGGCAATTCGGAGGCCCAATAAAGTTTATTGGATCTTGAAGATAACTAGCTCAAATCTGCATTGATTTAAAGATGTATTATAGGCTTTAGTTTAAATGTTTTGTTTTGGATATTATTAGTATTTAGGCCCATTCTTTATGTAGCCCAAAAAGTAGTTTAATTATGGGTTTATTTTTTTGTTAGTTTAGTTGGGCCAGATAACTAGTGTTATTTGGGCCAAATTCTATTAGAAGTCCAATTAGGAGTTTAAGAGGTCTTTTGGCTTTCCTACTAGGGTTAGGTTTGATTGTCTATTTAAGAGCTCTTTAAGTTCATGTATTAAACAGATTTTGATGATTAATAAAGATTGAGTTTTCTCCTAAAGTGAGAGCTTCCCTTAGTTCTTGGGCAAAGAACTGAATCCCATCTTATCGAGGAAACTCGTGGCGATCAAACATCTGTTGAATTTTCAAGACGATCCTTGCTTTCGCCAAACACTCTGTTTCTTCGTTTAAAGGAACACATCATTTGGTATCAGAGCTTTGGCTCCTTGAGATTTGGTTGGTGTCCTATCTTTTGTTTTCTATTTTCTAGAGTCTTTCTTCTTCTTCTACCTTTCTTTAGGTCAAATTAGAGTTCTAGTTCTAGTTAATGTTCTTCTAGTTCTTTTAGAAAAAAAAAGAGTTCTAGTTCTAGTCAATTTTCTTTTGCTACTTATATTCTAACTCCTAGTCCTAGTCAATTTAGTTTCTTCTTCCAAAAAATTTGAATTTCAAAAAAAAGAGTCCTATTCCTATTTCAATTTGGTTTCTTGTTCAAAAATTCAAAATTCAAAAAAAAAAAAAATTAGATTCCTAGTCCTAGTTGAATTTGGTCTCTTCTGCAAAAAAAAAAAAACAATTCGCTCAAAAAAAGAAAGAAAGAGGTGAGCTGAAGTTCAATAAAAAAAAAGAGAAAGAAGAGAAATTCATTAAAAAAAAAGCAAAAAAAAATAGCATTCTGATATTAGTGTCCCTCATATTTGTTAAATTCAGTTCTTTGAGTCATCATTGTCTGAAAATTTTATTCTTATCATTCTTATTTCACTTGTTCCTTTTGGTAAGTTTGTTGATCACGTTCTTGTTTAAGAACTTTAAGGGAAAGAGAGTAAATTGAGTGCAAACAAGCGAGGTTTGTGAGACAAATATGAGCACTAAAATAAATCAACCTAAAGTTGATCTTAAATTTTATATGAAGGCGGTTCAGGAGCAATTTAAGTTGATACATATGAAGTTAGATAATTTTGAGTCATTATCCAAACCTAAACCTTCCAAACAGTTTGGCTTTGGTGAGGAAGAAAGGGGGCGTATGGAGAGTAAGCATTCTAGTGAGGATGATATGCCACTAATAGAGGATTGTAATAATATGGAGATTAGTAAGCAAGTGAATAGAGAAATATTGGTTATTAGACGTGCTCTTAATATGCAGCCCAATGATGATATTGATGATGAACAGTGTGAGCACATCTTTCAGACCAGGTGCCACGTGAATAACAAGGTATGTAGCTTGATTATTGATAGTGGGAGTTGCACTAATGTAGCTAGTACCTTGATGGTTGATAAATTGGGTCTACCCACATTAAAACATCCTAAGCCATATAGGCTAAGATGGTTGAATGATAGTGGAGAGATATGGGTGACTAATCAGGTTTTGGTATCTTTTTCTATTGGTAACTACAAAGATGAAGTGCTTTGTGATGTAGTACCAATGCATGCTGGACACTTATTGTTGGAACGTCCATGGCAATTTGATAGAAGGGTTAATTATGATGGCTACAAGAATCAATATACATTAACCATACATAAGAGAACTTTCGTTCTAACACCCCTAAAGCTAGCTGAGGCTTTTGCTGATCAAGTGAGGATTACAAAAGAGTGTAAGTTGAGAGAAACAAAAGAAAAAGAGAGAAAAGAGAGTATGGCCAAAATTGAGAGTGAGAGAAAAGAAAGAGAGGCTGAGAGATGTGAGCAAGAAAAAGAGAAGAAAGATAGTATGGCCAAAATTGAGAGTGAGAGAAAAGAAAGAGAGGTTGAGATATGTGAGCAAAAGAAAAAAGAGAGTATGTCCAAAATTGAGAGTGAGAGAAAAGAGAGAGAGGTTGAGATATGTGAGAAAAAAGAGAGTATGGCCAAAATTGAGAGTGAGATAAAAGAGAGAGATGTTGAGATATGTGAGCAGAAAAAGAAAGAGAATTGTGAGACAGATAAAGAAGAAAATAAAAGAGTGAGTGCTTTTGCATTAAAAAGTGAGGTGAAGAGTGCTTTGGTATGCAAACCAACCCTCCTTGTGCTCATGTACAAGGAAATTTATTTTACTAACACTCCTAACCTTTCTTTGCCTAGTGTGGTTGTGTCTTTGATACATGGATTCACAACACTAAAATATCCTACTTATGATAAGGAGTTATATGCATTGATGAGGACTTGGCAAATTTGGCAGCATTATCTATGGCTGAGAGAATTCATTATCCATTCAGATTATGAGAGTCCGAAATTCTTGAAGTCTCAAGGTAAGTTGCATAAGAGGCATGCTACGTGGTTAAAATTCATTGAGACATTTCCATATGTGATTAAATATAAAATTGGAAGGGAAAATGTGGTAGCTGATGCATTATCTAGAAGATATGCGTTATTGACATTTTTGCATGCTAAGTTGCTTGGGTTTGAATACATTAAAGACTTGTACGCTAATGATGTTGATTTTGGATCTGTTTGGAATTCTTGTGATAAGTGTGTTATTGATAGTTCCTATAGACATAAAGGTTACTTGTTTGAAAAGAATAAATTTTGTGTGCCTAAGTGTTCTATGCTTGACTTGTTAATTAAAGAGAGTCATAGTGGAGGTTTAATTAGATATTTTGGAGTGACTAAAACCTTAGAAATTCTGGATGAACATTTTTATTGGCCTCGCATGAAACATAATGTCATTTTGTTTTGTGCTAAGTGCATGACATGTAAATAAGCTAAGTCTAAGGTTATGCCACATGGTCTTTATATTCCATTACCGCATGTTGAGTTTGCTTACAATAGATCTGTGCATTTTACTATTGCTTGTAGTCCTTTTGAAATTGTTTATAGCTTTAATCCTCTAACACCTTTGAATATTTTACCTTTGTCTACTAATGAGTTTGTTAACTTGGATGGTAAGCAAAAGGCTGAATATGTAAAGGATTTGCATGCTAAAGTTCGAGCTAACATTGAGAGGAAGAATAAGCAATATGCAACGCAAGCCAACAAGAGCTGAACAAAAATTGTATTTGAACCTGGTGATTGGGTTTGGGTACATATGCGCAAAGAGAGGTTCCCGGTTCAGAGAAAGTCTAAGTTACATCCTAGGGGAGATGGACTTTTTCAAGTCTTGGAACGAATCAATGACAATGCCTATAAGATTGATTTACCTAGTGAGTATGGCAATATTAGTGCTACATTCAATGTTACTAACTTGTCTTTATTTGATGTAGGTGATGCTTTTGAGTTGAGGACGAATCCTTTCGAGGAGGGAGGGAATGATGGAGATCAAGGTGCTGTCAAAGCTACTATAAACCGTTCCCAAGATCCTTTGCAAGGGATAAGCGGTCCAATGACTAGGACCAGGGCGAAGCGAGCCAAAGAAGCTTTACTGGGCTTGATCTTAGATGTGCAGTCGAAAGAGGAAGTTATTGGGCCAAGTCCAGACATCAAGTGGGCCACATTTTGCAGCCTTGAGGATTGCATTAAAGAGGGCAATTCGGAGGCCCAATATAGTTTATTGGATCTTGAAGATAACTAGCTCAAATTTGCATTGATTTAAAGATGTATTATGGGCTTTAGTTTAAATGTTTTGTTTTGGATATTATTAGTATTTGGGCCCATTCTTTATGCAGCCCAAATAGTAGTTTAATTATGGGTTTATTTTTTTGTTAGTTTAGTTGGGCCAGATAACTAGTGTTATTTGGGCCAAATTCTATTAGAAGTCCACACTGGACCGGGCTTACCCAAGAGCTATCTGATATTGGGTAAATATTTCCAGCATCTAGCCACTTGATAATTTCCTTTTTAACCACCTCCTTCATTATTGGGTTGAGCCTTCACTGGGGTTCTATGGACCCTTTTTCATTGCTTTCCAAGAGGATCTTATGCATGCAAAATGAGGGGCTGATTCCCTTAATGTCAGCAAGTGTCCACCCAATGGCCCTTCTGAATTTCTTCAGTGTAAGGACTAATTTCTCCTCTTGTTCCACTGTCAAAAGTGCTAAGATAACCACAGGAAGAGTGGTTGTTTCTCCTAAGTACACATACTTGAGTTGTGCTGGCAGAGGCTTCATTTCCAAGGTTGGTGGCTCCTCCACTGATGCTTTCAGTGGCCTTGAATCTGGTGGGGTCACATATAATGGCTCCTTTATTGGCTCCTGCTTCCTAATGCCATGCCTGACATCAATCCAGGCCCATTCTTCCTTGTTTTCCCCTTCGGAATCTGAGTTGTCTGTCCATGCTACTGGTGGTGGGTCCTTGCTGCATTTTTCTAACTGTTCTGATGCTAATGTGTCTATCATAGACACCACTGCACATTCTTCTTCGTCACTGGAAAACTTCATGGTCTAGAGCACATTGAATGTAACCTGCTCATCCTGGACTCTCATGGTTAATTCACCCTTCTGCACATCAATTAGTGTCCGGCCGGTTGCTAGGAACAGCCTGCCCAATATGATTGACACCTCTGCATCAGCTTCATAGTCCAGAATTATGAAGTCTACTGGGAAGATGAACTTATCCACCTTAACCAGGACATCCTCGATTTTTCCTTCTGGGTGTGCTATGGATCTGTCTGCTAGTTGCAGTGAGACTGTGGTAGGCTGAGCTTCTCCAATTCTTAGCTTTTTAAATATGGCCATTGGCATGAGGTTGATGCTTGCTCCTAAGTCACAAAGTGCCTTGCCAAAATACTGGTTCCCAATAGAACAAGGTATGGTGAAACTGCCTGGATCCTTAAGTTTGGGTGGCAACTTATTTTGCAGCACAGCACTGCATTCTCTTGTGAGAGCAACAGTCTCAAACTCACCAAATCGTCTTTTCTTTGTCAGGATGTCCTTCATGAACTTCACATAATTAGGCATCTGCTCTAGTGCTTCTACCAGAGGTATGTTAATGTGCAACTGTTTCAGGACATCTAGGAATCTTCTAAACTGCTGGTTATTCTGCTGCTTCTGAAATCTCTGAGGGAAAGGGGGAGGTAACTTAGTTTGCTGCATGCTTTGCTGCGACAAAGTTGCCGAATTTTGCTGTGGCATAACTGTATCATTTTCTCCAGAGATGGTTTCTTCCTTGCTTACCTCCTCCTCTTGCTTTTACTTGTCTTTCTTTTTCCCCGGGGGTACAGTGAAGTCTTTCTGGTCCTGCCCTCTTGCTTTTGGTGGCTCCACTATCTTTCCACTTCTCAGAGCTATAGCCTTGCAGTGCTCTTTCCCTTCTCTCCTAGGGATTTCAGTATTACTTGGAAGTGTTCCTAGAGGTCTGCTTTTTAGTTCATTGGCAAGCTGTCCCACTTGAGTTTCCAGATTCCATAATGAGGCTGCTTGACTCTGGATTAGAGCATCATTCCTTGCCATATACTCCTTCATCAGGGATTCCAGCGAAGTGGGGGTTTCCTGAGGCTGTTGTCTTTGCTGCATGAAGCCTAGGGGAGCTTGTGATCTTTGTGGGGCAGAGTTGCTCCCTTGTCCCGTACCATAGTTACTCCAGGAGAAATTGGAGTGTTGCCTCCATCTTGGGTTATATGTATTGGAGTAGGGATTGTTATTACGATTCATATTTCCCACGAAGCATACTGATTCTGGGTTTGACGGGCACATTTCAAAAAGATGTGGCCCATTACACAGTACACAAGATGGTCCAGTCTCCTGGACTGTATTGGCTGCTTGAGGGCGGGTCGTTTGCTGGCTCTTTAAGACATTAACTAGTGAAGCTAGCTGGGCTGTGAGAGAAGTAACTTCACTCACTTCATGTATGCCTGCCGTTTTCCTGCCAGTGGAAACTCTGTCCATTGGCCATTGATAGTTGTTACTGGCCATCCTTTCGACAGCTCATTTGCCTCATTATACGTTTTGGACAAGAGTGCCCCATTAGCTGCTGCATCCACTATAGTGCGTGTTTGAGCATTAAGGCCATTGTAAAAAGTCTCCATCTGAATGCAGTAAGGAATTCCATGATGGGGGCATCTCTGTAGTAACTCTTTATATCTCTCCCAGGTCTCGTACAAAGATTCACCTTCCAATTGCTGGAAAGAGGTGATGTCATTTCTCAATCTGGCATTCTTGGTGGGCGGAAAGTATTTCAACAGAAAGTTCTCTGCCAAATCACTCCAGTTAGCGATAGAGTCAGGTGGCAGAGAGTTCAGCCATGCTCTTGCTCGGTCTCTTAATGAGTAAGGGAACAGCTTTTGTAACAGCTCCATTTATGTAACAAATTTTTTTATTATTTAACATCATGAAGTTATTACCTCAACTTAACTCACAATAACATTTATTTAATTATACAATACTAAGTTTACACTCACATCATTAATACAAACATTTGTACAAGACATACATGTACATATAAGCCCTAATCTTCCACATAGACTATTTCCGGGGCCACTGGTTCGGGTGCTGGCACCTCCGCCGGAATCTCAGTCACTTCAACAATTGATATATCCGCAATAATAGGTATTTGCCCAAGATAAGGCACCTCGATCATACGTATGGCAATAATAAGTCTCATTGAAAACAACTGCATAGCTAATTTTCTGAACATGATATGGAATATAGTGAGAATTAAATCTCAGTATGTTCAACAATAATTCATTATCAATATAGTTCATCACGTCATGTTCAGCTGTATAAACTACAGAAAATATCTTTAGGTCACATGAATGCACTTTATCATGCACATGAAAATTATACAGCTATGACATGTATGACATGAATAACTATTTTTCGAATTTCATATGATGGCTATCAACTTACTCTTACTTCAAGCTACCCCGATCAGGGTGAGTATTCTCTACTTTTCGGTACGGGCTTATCTCGCTCCGTCCGACATGGCACACTTTCTCTTTCTTTTCTCATGAACATAATCATAACCATTGGTAGGGCGTCCCCTACTGGTGCACCACACGGATTGCCATGTGACCGTGCTCATTTCTTTTCTTTTCATATTAATAGCCAAAAATATGATTCCAATAACAAGTATGTTCATTATATTCTCATGTCATAATGTATCAAAACATAATCATTCTCAAAATTCATTCTAATTTTCACTTTATAAAATATTTCCATGTCAAAATTCCACACTAATACCTCGGTAACTGGATAGTAATTGTAGTCTGTAAACAGCGCACCAGGAAAGTTCCCAGAAAAGAGAGGTGGGTCACTAATGGAGACGCTTAAGTACCAAGTCTTTCCTTGCCAGAGCTTTCCTTAGACATGCACTTTTCACAAATCACAATTTTTTTTCTAGTAACTAGAATAATTCTTTTCTGATGTGGAAATACTGCAACCACGGAGCATACTAAGATTTTTCAAATAAAACCGGCACTTTCAAAACTTCTTGGAAATTTATATGAGTACTAGGGTAAATTCTATGTTAAAAAGTACACACTTAAAATGGTAGTAAGTTCATGCAATGGCAATAGCTAGGGCATACACTAGGCATTTATTATTTTCATTTATAAAATTCCTCTTCTTTCTTGAATATTATTTTCATCTTTTCATTTTCTTTATGTCTAGGCATTTAGTCATTTTATTTCTACTTATATCATTTCCAACACATGTTCTTACAAATTTTATAGAGCATTTTTCCTCAAATTGATTTCTACTATAACCTTAAAAATTCATATAGGGAAAAAAAAATTGAAAATACGTTTTACTAACTTTTAACACAGCCTTTGCTTACAAATCAGAGCATAATTCTCTCATTTTAACTCGGATTAAGATGATCTTAGTGTCTATGAAAAGCTAAGACAATTATCTAAAACTATTATGTTAATCATATCAACAAAATAATATGATATCGTGGTGTTATTACTCCTTTAAATTTAGTATTTTTTTTCTTCTCGTGTAGGTTTTGACCTTTACTGACTAATTAGACCATATCTCTCAAATTTGAACTCCAAATTGAGTTATTACAGTTGGTAAAATTCTACGAGCCATATATCTACAATTGTTATGTTGGCACACTATTTTAATTCTCTACAAAATATTCCCAGAAATTCAAAAACTAAAGCTTTAATAACATACTCTTCCGTGAATAAACATTTTCTGACCTCTGCTTACTAATCGGATCATATATACCTCATATGAACTCCAAATTGAGTTATTCCAGTTGGTAAAATTCCATGAGCCATATATCTATAATTTTTATGTTGGCGCGCTATTTTAATTCCTTACAGATACTTCCCAGAAATTAAAATACCGAAGCTATCCTAACATATTTTTCCCTGATGACCCATTTTCTGACCTTTGTCTACTAATCGGCTTATATCTCCCTTATATGGACTCCAAATTGTATGATTCCAGTGCCTAAATATCCATGCCACATATTTCTTTAATTCTTATGTTAACCATTTATTTTATTTCCTTATAGATTGTTCCCAGAAATTAAAATACCGAAGCTATCCTAACATATTTTTCCATGATGACCCATTTTCTGACCTTTGTCTACTAATCGGCTCATATCTCCCTTATATGGACTCCAAATTGAATGATTCTAGTGCCTAATTATCCATGACACATATATCTTTAATTTTTATGTTAACCATTTATTTTAATTCCTTATAGATTGTTCCCAAAAATTAAAATACCAAAGCTTAAAATTCTGCCACCCATAGCCATAACCATGCAGAACTATCTACACCAACCTAAGTATTCAAACATACATCACATGCAAGATCAATATGTACCATGATATAGCAACATCATGACCAATCATAAAAGTTCTAAGATCAAAATCTCATATAAATATTATAAGTTTCAAAAGTTTTCTTCAAAAAAAAATATTGTTAAACTTACCTGGAGCACTTAGTCCCCTAGACTTCTCCTTCCTCTTTCTTCCTTTCTTCCTCTCCTTTCCTCACTCTACCTTGCTTCTATTTTTCCTCTCCCTCACTTGGACGAAATTCTAATGTTGTAAGGGTGGGTTTTCTTATATAGACCATCAAATAATTCACCTTTCATGATCATGGGTCTACCTTATCACAATTAAGATACACTTTGTTGAATTTTTGGAAAACAAACAACTTATGTTCTTGTCTTCCTCTTCCTTAGTCAAGATATGCATAGGAAAAGGAGATTTGTATTTTGAAAATTATGATGATATGTTCTTAAGATAAGGGACAAGGTCCCTTTGATTTAGGGATTCATTTCCATTTTCTTTTGTCTTAAACAAGTATGATAGGTTTGCCTTTTTAGGTGGAAAATTTCTAGCCCTTGAATCTCCATTATTTGGTTGATATTATTTGTGTGGGCTATGAATGTTTTGTCCTAATACCATGTATTATCATACCACTTGCTAAAATTATGAGTGTAGGATATAGATGTTTTTGTCCTAAAGCCTTGTATTATCATGCCAATTGCCTAAATGATGAATGTAGAATCACACCACTTGCTAAATTTTTGTCTTAATGCCATGTAACCTAATCTTTATTCTTATTATTATATCATCATCTAATTTATTTTATTTTATTTTTTCCTCTTGGATTTGGGCTTATTCCTACCCATTATGGACTTGTCCTACCCATTTTCTTTGCTTTGGATAAAATTCTTCCTTTCTTGGTGGGCTTGGTCACATTTTCATAATTTTTGGGCTATTGGTGCAATTACTATATCCTAGTCCAAGTCTATGTTTTATTTCTTATTTAGGTTATCCAATGGGCTTGTTAGAAACTTATGTGAAGTGGAAAAACTCTATATGAAGTGTCCATAGGTAAAAGCCCAATGTATGGGTAAAGATTTTAAACTTAGTAACTATAGTTCTTGAATTAGGAAAAATTACCCTAATTCAATGTTCTTGAAATTTTAAGACCTTTACTTGTTTCTAAAAATTTATCTTCCTTATCCAAGAATTTTGCATCTCTTTAGTATGTTATTTCTAATTTCTTTCCTATTAGATTTTCCTTCTTTATTTGTTCTCTTAATGTTAAAACCATTTTCTATGCATATACATAAGGTGAAGAATTTCTAATGACTATATTTCCTTAGATATCTAAAATATTGTCTAATAAATTTTATTTCCTTAATTAAATTTTTTATGTACCTTTATCAATAAAAGAAACGAAATTAAGGATGTTACATTTCTCTCCCCCTAAAAGAAATTTTGTCCTCAAAATTTCAGAAATTACCTTATAAGAACAATTGCGGATATTTCTTACTCATGACTTCTTCCAGCTCCCAAGTTGCTTCTCCTGGAGTCAAACCTTCCCATAACACCTTAACTAGGGGAATGGTTTTATTTCTTAGTTGCTTCACGTCAGTGTCCAATATGGATGCAGGTACTAGCTAGTATGTCATGTTCTCCTTTATTTGGATTGGTTCATCCAGTAATACATGTGATGAATCTGAAAGATACTTCCGCAGCTGTGATACGTTGAAAACATTATGCAGGTTGGACAAATTACGTGGGAGAGCAACTTGATATGCTGATGTCCCTACTTTCTTCAGAATTTGGTAGGGTCCTAAAAATCGCGGACTTAGCTTTCTTGTTTTGAGAGACCTACCAACTCCAGTAGTCGGGGAAAGTTTTAGAAATACATGGTCTCCTTCCTCAAACTCTAGAGGTCTATGTCTCTTACCGTAGTAACTCTTTTGCTGACTCTGCGCTGTAAGTATTTTGTTTCGTATCATCCTGATTTGTTCAGTGGTTTGTTGAACTAGATCAGGACCCAAAAAATTCTTTTCTCCTACCTCGAACCAACATAGTGGAGATCGGCACTTTCTACCGTATAAAGCTTCATAGGGGGCCATCTTAATGCTAGAGTGATAGCTATTATTATAAGCAAACTCTACTAAAGGTAGGTACTTATCCCATCTTTTACCTTGCTCTATCACACAGGCCCTCAACATATCTTCTAGGGTTTGAATGGTTCGTTCTGTCTGCCCGTCAGTCTGAGGATGGTAGGCAGTACTGAACCACAACTGAGTACCAAAAGCTTCTTGCAACGCCTTCCAAAACCTCGACGTGAACCTCGGATCTCTATCAGAAACAATATTTAAGGGAATCCCATCGAGTCTAACTATTTCCTGAACGTACAATTGGGCCAATTTATCTAGTGAAAAGTTAATTTTTATAGGCAAAAAGTGAGCAGATTTGGTTAATCTGTCAACTATTACCCAGATAGAGTCATGTCCCACTGAAGTCTTAGGTAAACCTACAACAAAGTCCATCAAGATACTATCTCATTTCCATTTAGGGATCTCAAGAGGTTGTAGAAATCCCGCTGGCTTTTGATGCTCCACCTTCACCTTTTGACAAATGAGACATTTCACCACAAACTTAGCAATGTCCTTTTTCATCCTTGGCCACCAATACATCCTTTTTAAATCCTGGTACATTTTAGTGCATCCAGGATGGACTGTGTATTTACTTTGATGTGCTTCCTGCAGTATCTTAGTCCTCAACTCTTGTTCTTGAGGGACACAAATCCTTCCCTGATACATGATTGCTCCATCTTCCATGACAGAAAAATTACCTTGGTCTTTATGATCCTTTAAGTATTGGTCGTGAGCTTGAGCCTCTTTGATCTGGGCTCTAAGGTCACACCCTATACTTAACCCATTGATACATGATTGCTCCATCTTCCATGACAGAAAAATTACCTTGGTCTTTATGATCCTTTAAGTATTGGTCGTGAGCTTGAGCCTCTTTGATCTGGGCTCTAAGGTCACACCCTATACTTAACCCATTGATGATTAACTTCTTTGGAGTAAGAGTAGTGGCTAGCTTTAAATTTCGAAACTCCTCTAGCATCTGCATCTCAAACACCATCATCTGACCCATGTGTAGAGATTTTCGACTCAAGGCATCAGCTACAACATTCGCCTTTCCTGGATGATACTTTATCTCAAACTTGTAGTCATTGAGGAATTCTACCCATCTTCGTTGCCTCATGTTTAACTCCTTCTTATCAAAGAGGTATTTAAGACTCTTATGATCACAATATACTTCAAAGGTTGCCCCGTACAAATAGTGTCGCCAAATCTTTAGGGCAAACACTACTGCTGCCAATTCAAGATCATGGGTTGGGTAGTTTTTTTCGTGGGGTCTCAGTTGCCTAGAGGCGTAAGCAACTACTCTCTTATCTTGCATCAGCACACATCCTAGCCCTTTCTTTGAAGCGTCACTATATACTTCAAAATATCCTGTGGGGTCTGGAATAATTAAAACAGGAGGAGTGGTCAGTCTTGTCTTCAGCTCCTGAAAACTAGCATCACATTGATCAGTCCATTTGAAAGGACTTCCCTTCCTGGTCAATTTAGTCAATGGCAAGGCTATACGAGAGAAGTTTTGTATAAATCTCCTGTAGTATCCTGCCAAACCCAGGAAACTTCTAATTTCCGTAACCGTCTTTGGTCTCTCCCACTTAATCACTGCTTCCGTCTTGCTAGGATCTATAGCTACCCCTCTATTAGAGATGACATGTCCGAGAAACTTCACCTCTGACAGTCAAAATTCACACTTCTCCAATTTAGCATATAACTTTTTCTCTTTCAACACTTGCAGCACAATTCGGAGATGTTGTTCATGTTCTTTCTCACTCTTAGAATATATCAAGATGTCATCAATGAACACTACAACAAATTGATCTAGGTAGGGTCAAAAAATGCGATTCATGTAATCCATGATAATTGCAGGTGCATTCGTCAACCCGAAGGGCATTACGAGAAACTCATAGTGCCCATACCTAGTCCTGAAGGTAGTTTTTGGTACGTCCTCCTCCTTAATCCTAATCTGATGATATCCTGACCGCAAGTCAATTTTAGAAAAGATGGAGGCACCCTTCAATTGATCCAATAAGTAATCTATCCTAGGGAGAGGGTACTTATTTTTGATAGTCACCTAATTCAGCTGTCTGTAATCTATGCATAGTCTCAAACTCCCGTCTTTCTTCTTAACAAACAATACAGGAGCTCCCCAAGGTGATACACTCGGTCTAATGAATTGTTTGTCTAATAGTTCCTCCAACTGCTTCTTTAGTTCTTGTAGTTCCTTCGAGGCCATTCGATATGGTGCAATAGAGATAGGCCCTGTCCCAGGTAGGAGATCAATAGAGAACTCTATCTCTCTCTTGGGAGGTAAGCCTGGAATATCTGATGCAAACACTTCCGGAAACTCGTTGGCTATTGGAATTTCATCAAGCTTCGATTCGACTTCTAGGTTTGATAAATACAAGAGAATGTATCCAAGTACTCCATTCTTCAACTCCCTATTAACTTGATTGGCATTTAGCATCAATAACTGGACCTCCTCTTTCGGAGTAGAAGGTAGAAATTCAACGGTCTTGTTACAACAATTCAACAAGACTCGATTTCTAGACATCCAGTCTAACCCTAGAATGACCTCAATACCTCTTAAAGGTAAACAGACGAGGTCTACAGAAAAAGTTTTCTCCTGGATGGTGACTTGACAGTCTTTACATACAGAGGAAGTTAATACCCGTTCCCCTGTAGGGGTTACTACAGATAGCTCATAGGGAGTTTCAGAAATAGGAAACTGAAACTTCCTAATACATTCTTCCGATATAAATGAATGACTAGCACCAGAGTCAAATAACACCATAAGAGCAAATCCATAGATATAACATGTACCTTGAATCATTTTAGAAGATTGGGCTGCCTCTTGGCCGCTCAGCGTGAAAACCCTTCCTTTCACTTGAGGCCTTTGTTCTGGCTGCTTCCCCACATTTTGTGGCCAATTTTTCGCAAAATGTCCCTTCTGTCCGCAATTGAAGTAGACATCTTGTCCCATGTAGCATGGCCGGTTACCATGCATGCGTCCGCACTTAGCGCACTTGACTGAGGCGAGGTCTTGTTGAAAAGGCCTAGGACCCGCAATCAATGGCCTCTTACCAGCTCCATATCCACTTCTTCTCACATTCTTTCCAGGGTTGGGAAAATTTTTCTTCCTCTTCCATAGGTTTCGCCTTTGCTTCTCGTCCTCCGCTGCCCTTAAACTCTTTTCCAGGAGTCTGTATTTATTTATCAGAGGTACAAACTCCCTGATCTCCATAGCTATAACAACATTCTTTATCTCCGGGTTTAGTCCCGCTTCAAACTTAACCGCCTTCCATGCTTCATCTGGGTTATATCGCAGATAAGAGGAGAACTTAGAAAGCTCCTCAAACCTTGCAATATACTGGTCCACAGTCATGCTGCCTTGCCTGAGTTGGAGAAATTCGATCTCTTTCTCTGCCCGTACAGTACTTGGAAAGTACTTTTCAAAAAAAATGTCCTTGAACACTTGCCAGGTGATCTGTCTTCCCTGATGAGCTAAAAGTTCTCTAGCTCCACGCCACCAGTATTCTGCTTCATCCTTTAACATATATGCAGCAAAAATAATTTGCTGCTCTTCAGTACAGCCCATCACTTCAAAGATTTTCTCTAATTCCCTAATCCACCTTTCGGCTACCGTTGGGTCATAGCCACCTTGGAAACAAGTTGGTCTAGTCCTCAGGAACTCGGATATGCCATTATCTTTTCCAGCCATTCGGTTGTTAGCACCATTCTCAACATTTGTGTTATTAGCATTCTGGAGATGTTGTAAAATTTGATTGGTGGTCATGACTTGGTCTCGAATTGCCGTGGCCAGGTTGTGCAGGGTTTCCTCTGCATTGGTTGCTGGATTCCTCCTTAGTGGTGCCATTTCCTACTATGGCAAAAACAAAGTTATGCTGCTATTGAGGTGATAAAGCCCAATAGTTAGTTCAAAAATATTTAATAGCAGTCATAACACCACCTCGGCATATAGATAGGAAACACTAGTAATTTCTTACCTATATGAATCACTGATCCCCTACACAGCACAACCACAACATACTCAAGACACTATAAGATCGATTCAGATAACCATCCACCCACTGGCCATCTAGGATCAACCTGCTCTGATACCAATTATGTAACAGCTCCATTTATGTAACCAATTTTTTTTTTATTTAACATCATGAAGTTATTACCTCAACTTAACTCATAATAAAATTTATTTAATTATACAATACTAAGTTTACACTCACATCATTAATACAAACATTTGTACAAGACATACATGTACATATAAGCCCTAATCTTCCACATAGACTATTTCTGGGGCCACTGGTTCGGGTGGTGGCACCTCCGTTGGAATCTCAGTCACTTCAACAACTGATATATCTGTAATAATAGGTATTTGCCCAAGATAGGGCACCTCGATCATACGTACGGCAATAATAAGTCTCATTGAAAACAACTGCATAGCTAATTTTCTGAACATGATATGGAATATAGTGAGAATTAAATCTCAGTATGTTCAACAATAATTCATTATCAATATAGTTCATCACGTCATGTTCAGCTGTATAAACTACAAAAAATATCTTTAGGTCACATGAATGCACTTTATCATGCACATGAAAATTATATAGTTATGACATGTATGACATGAATAACTATTTTTCGAATTTCATATGATGGCTATCAACTTATTCTTACTTCAAGCTACCCCGGTCAGGGTGAGTATTCTCTACTTTTCGGTACGGGCTTATCTCGTTCTGTCCGACATGGCACACTTTCTCTTTCTTTTCTCATGAACATAATCATAACCGTTGGTAGGGCGTCCCCTACTGGTGCAACACACGGATTGCCATGTGACCGTGCTCATTTCTTTTCTTTTCATATTAATAGCCGAAAATATGATTCCAATAACAAGTATGTTCATTATATTCTCATGTCATAATGTATCAAAACATAATCATTCTCAAAATTCATTCTAATTTTCACTTTATAAAATATTTCCATGTCAAAATTCCACACTAATACCTCGGTAATTGGATAGTAATTGTAGTCTGTAAACAGCGCACCAGGAAAGTTCCCAGAAAAGAGAGGTGGGTCACTAATGGAGACGCTTAAGTACCAAGTCTTTCCTTGCCAGAGCTTTCCTTAGACATGCACTTTTCACAAATCACAATTTTTTTTCCAGTAACTAGAATAATTCTTTTCTGATGTGGAAATACTGCAACCACGGAGCATACTAAGATTTTTCAAATAAAACCGGCACTTTCAAAACTTCTTGGAAATTTATATGAGTACTAGAGTAAATTCTATGTTAAAAAGTACACACTTAAAATGGTAGTAAGTTCATGCAATGGCAATAGCTAGGGCATACACTAGGCATTTATTATTTTCATTTATAAAATTCCTCTTCTTTCTTGAATATTATTTTCATCTTTTCATTTTCTTTATGTCTAGGCATTTAGTCATTTTATTTCTACTTATATCATTTCCAACACATGTTCTTACAAATTTTATAGAGCATTTTTCCTCAAATTGATTTCTACTATTACCTTAAAAATTCATCTAGGGAAAAAAAATATTGAAAATAAGTTTTACTAACTTTTAACACAGCCTTTGCTTAAAACTCAGAGCATAACTCTCTCATTTTAACTCGGATTAAGATGATCTTAGTGTCTATGAAAAGCTAAGACAATTATCTAAAACTATTATGTTAATCATGTCAACAAAATAATATGATATCGTGGTGTTATTACTCCTTTAAATTTAGTATTTTTTTTCTTCTCGTGTAGGTTCTGACCTTTACTGACTAATTAGACCATATCTTTCAAATTTGAACTCCAAATTGAGTTATTCCAGTTGGTAAAATTCCATGAGCCATATATCTACAATTGTTATGTTGGCGCGCTATTTTAATTCCCTACAGAATATTCCCAGAAATTCAAAAACTAAAGCTTTAATAACATACTCTTCCGTGAATAAACATTTTCTGACCTCTGCTTACTAATCGGATCATATATACCTCATATGAACTCCAAATTGAGTTATTCCAGTTGGTAAAATTCCATGAGCCATATATCTATAATTTTGATGTTAGCACGCTATTTTAATTCATTACAGATACTTCTCAGAAATTAAAATACCGAAGCTATCCTAACATATTTTTCCCTGATGACCCATTTTCTGACCTTTGTCTACTAATCGGCTCATATCTCCCTGATATGGACTCCAAATTGTATGATTCTAGTGCCTAAATATCCATGACACATATTTATTTAATTCTTATGTTAACCATTTATTTTATTTCCTTATAGATTGTTCCCAGAAATTAAAATACCGAAGCTATCCTAACATATTTTTCCATGATGACCCATTTTCTGACCTTTGTCTACTAATTGACTCATATCTCCCTTATATGGACTCCAAATTGAATGATTCTAGTGCCTAATTATCCATGACACATATATCTTTAATTCTTATGTTAACCATTTATTTTAATTCCTTATAGATTGTTCCCAGAAATTAAAATACCGAAGCTATCCTAACATATTTTTCCATGATGACCCATTTTCTGACCTTTGTCTACTAATTGGCTCATATCTCCCTTATATGGACTCCAAATTGAATGATTCTAGTGCCTAATTATCCATGACACATATATCTTTAATTCTTATGTTAACCATTTATTTTAATTCCTTATAGATTGTTCCCAGAAATTAAAATACCAAAGCTTAAAATTCTGCCACCCATAGCCATAACCATGCAGAACTATCTACACCAACCTAAGTATTCAAACATACATCACATGCAAGATCAATATGTAACATGATATAGCAACATCATGACCAATCATAAAAGTTCTAAGATCAAAATCTCATATAAATATTATAAGTTTCAAAAGTTTCCTTCAAAAAGAAATATTGTTAAACTTACCTGGAGCACTTAGTCCCCTAGACTTCTCCTTCCTCTTTCTTCCTTTCTTTCTCTCCTTTCCTCACTCTACCTTGCTTCTATTTTTCCTCTCCCTCACTTGGACGAAATTCTAATGTTGTAAGGGTGGGTTTTCTTATATAGACCATCAAATAATTCACCTTTCATGATCATGGGTCTACCTTATCACAATTAAGATACACTTTGTTGAATTTTTGGAAAACAAACAACTTATGTTCTTGTCTTCCTCTTCCTTAGTCAAGATATGCATAGGAAAAGGAGATTTGTATTTTGAAAATTATGATGATATGTTCTTAAGATAAGGGACAAGGTCCCTTTGATTTAGGGATTCATTTCCATTTTCTTTTGTCTTAAACAAGTATGATAGGTTTGCCTTTTTAGGTGGCAAATTTCTAGCCCTTGAATCTCCATTATTTGGTTGATATTATTTGTGTGGGCTATGAATGTTTTGTCCTAATACCATGTATTATCATACCACTTGCTAAAATTATGAGTGTAGGATATAGATGTTTTTGTCCTAAAGCCTTGTATTATCATGCCAATTGCCTAAATGATGAATGTAGAATCACACCACTTGCTAAATTTTTGTCTTAATGCCATGTAACCTAATCTTTATTCTTATTATTATATCATCATCTAATTTATTTTATTTTATTTTTTCCTCTTGGATTTGGGCTTATTCCTACCCATTATGGACTTGTCCTACCCATTTTCTTTGCTTTGGATAAAATTCTTCCTTTCTTGGTGGGCTTGGTCACATTTTCATAATTTTTGGGCTATTGGTGCAATTACTATATCCTAGTCCAAGTCTATGTTTTATTTCTTATTTAGGTTATCCAATGTGCTTGTTTGAAACTTATGTGAAGTGGAAAAACTCTATATGAAGTGTCCATAGGTAAAAGCCCAATGTATGGGTAAAGATTTTAAACTTAGTAACTATAGTTCTTGAATTAGGAAAAATTACCCTAATTCAATGTTCTTGAAATTTTAAGACCTTTACTTGTTTCTAAAAATTTATCTTCCTTATCCAAGAATTTTGCATCTCTTTAGTATGTTATTTCTAATTTCTTTCCTATTAGATTTTCCTTCTTTATTTGTTCTCTTAATGTTAAAAACATTTTCTATGCATATACATAAGCTGAAGAATTTCTAAGGACTATATTTCCTTAGATATCTAAAATATTGTCTAATAAATTTTATTTCCTTAATTAAATTTTTTATGTACCTTTATCAATAAAAGAAACGAAATTAAGGATGTTACAGCTTTAGCCTGAGCACTTCTTTTGTTACCCCATTCATTTTGAAAGCATCCGTGACTTCCTTGAACACTCTTAAGTGAAGGTGAGGGTCCTCTGTAGGCATTTCACTGAATTGGCCTGCAGTTTGCAGCATCTGGAACATTTCTGGTTTGAGCTCAAAATGTAGAGCCTCGATCTCTGGTCTCACAATGCTCGAGTTCAACCCATTCAGGTTTGGTTGAACATAAGCATTTAAGACCTTATCTCTATTGTCCATGTTGTCTACTCCCTTCTAATTAGCCATCTCTGCGTGCTGCTGTGTAAACTTTCCTCTTCTTCTTCTCAAGAGCGTTCTTTCTATCTCTGGATCTAGAGGCAAAATTTCCCTGTCAGCCCTGCTCATGCACTGTGTTACCTGCTCAACAAGACACCAGAGTAAAAAGAAATACAACAAAACAATACTTCACACAGTTGAGTGTCTAAAAATAATTTTTAAGTTGACACTCTCCGGTAACGGCGCCAAAAACTTGTTGGGTTAGATTCATGCAAAGATGAATACAGTGTCAGAACGCAAGTGCACGTATCGTGACCAAGTAATAAAGTGATGAGTGAGTATCGTCCCACGAGGAGTGAACTAAAAAATGTTAAGGAGACTTTGCTGTGTGAAATGCTGTAGCAAAGATAGGATGGTTTATAAAATAAAATAAAGGTGGTTCAAATTAAATACTGCTATAACTAGGACGAGGGGTACTAGGGTGTAAAGAAAATGGAATAGGGAGGTCTAGGGTTGCTCAGGGTTGCCATGAACTATTGCACTCATATTGCTCCAGGAATTGCTACAGTAATTGTCCTAGGTGCCCAGTTCAGTCTTGAATGGAGTCTTCCTAGACTTCCATTCCTTACAACTCTGAGGTTCGGACCTGCATTCCTGCAGCAGTCTTCCCCCCTGAGTTGTGCATGAAGCTCCACTGCTGGGACGATGGGGGACCATATATTCCTATATTGGCTGCCCCATATATTCTAGCTGTCTTTCCAGCCTCCATTCCCCTCCCGGGTGAATATTGGCCTCAGTCTACCTCCATTAACTTCCGTTATCAGAGGAGTTAAAATATAAACACAGATGAATGTAAAAACAGTGATGCAGCGAAATGTGTTTTACTAAAAAGTGTGCTTAAGTTCATTACAACCCTTGTGCAACCCTAGCCGAAAACCTAGCCAAGCCTCATGGTTACACTGGTTACAGACAACCTAGAATCACTGGTATACATCTCTAGCGATAAAAGAAAAATGCCAATGCACTCTTGATAGAAAACTGAAGAAAATGGAAAAAAAACAAAAAAAAACAATAGAATCCCGGGATTGCACTCTCTCTCTTGCATTGATGCTCCTTAGCAGTGTGTAGCTACTCTCTTCTTTCTCCCCTACTCCCGTCGTCTGTCCGTCTTTTCCTCTCTGCCTCCCTTTATTGTTCAGCCTTGTGGTCCCAGTCAACTGCCTTGCTTTTGCCGTCATTCCCCCTGCTCTGCTGCAAAACCACCTCTGCGTGCAGCTTTGTCCTCTCCACTTTCAGTAGTGGGACAGTTCTGTGCCAGCAGCCTACAGTGTCAATTTTTACTGCTTTCTCTCCTGCTGGGTGGAGGCTGCACCTGCTGCGCAGCCCTGCTCTGCTGTCACCTGTACCATATTAAGCAGAATTAGTGTATTGCAGAAAAAGGGAGCTGCTCACCCAATATCACTCAGGTTTCTGCTATATGCTTACTAAAATGCTGCAGCAACGGGGTAGCTGATGTTATATCTAAAAGGGTCATCCCATTCAATTTAATTAGGGAATAAGAGTGCTTAAAACACTAGAGCAACTTAGTAAACGTACTTAGAAAGCACATAGGAACTTCAATAAATTACAGTTATCAAATCCCTCCAAACTTAAGGGATTGCTTGTCCCCAAGCAACCTGCTCTGTTCACCACATTGCTACCAACAAGAAATTCTAGACCTTTCTCATGCATGAATCCATAGTTCTGCTGATAGCTCTTAACTCTCAAGATTGCTTTCATATAAAGAGCACCGCAAACCTTACTCCCAATCACAAAAAAAAACCTTTCTTGAAGTTGTGTGTGTGACATAGACAGTTTCCCTAAGAGCTACTTGGGTCAAAAACAGCCAGAGCTCCTAAGACTTTCATACTAATATATCGAGCTTCCTAGGTTAAGTTGGCTTTTATCATAGGTGCAGCCAGGGCAACAAATGTGGGGGGGGGGGGGTGGCAGCTCACTGATTTTCTTTCTTTATTATTTTTTTGGCATAGATCTTATTCTAGCAGAGGTCATTAATGCCTTTTGACGCGAATGCCAACATGTTCAATGCAGGCACCCGGTTATTCAGCCTTATCACCCTTAAACCGCTTCCCACTCATATTATATATCTCTATTTTACGCAAAGGCACACATGGGGCTCATGCATACCCCTGGTTACTAGGTCCCTTTGATTTAGGGATTCATTTCCATTTTCTTTTGTCTTAAACAAGTATGATAGGTTTGCCTTTTTAGGTGGCAAACTTCTAGCCCTTGAATCTGATGTGAGCACGGCTAGCGAATGGAAATGGAATGCAGACTTACCGGAAGTCCCAAGTGGACCTATCATAAGAGCTCGGGTTAAAAGATTTAAAGAAAAATTTAATGGTCTAATTTTAGAAGCCCAACAAGGAGATACCTACATCAATTCAAAAGATGAGCGCAAAACTGGTCCATATCATTAAAGCCCACTTGAATATAGGTCAAGACAAGCCAATTTGAATATGGGCTTAAAGTGCAAGAAGATTGAAGGCTAAAAACTGAATATCAGCCCAAAATAATGGATTTATTTAATGGCCCAATTTAGGCTACGTTTTTTTTGATTTATTTACTTTTAGTATTTTATTTATTTGACTAGGAAAGTTTCCTATTTCATAGTTTCTAGAAGAGTTTCCTATTTGTATTTTTCTTTGCCCTATAGGAGTTTCCTATTTGATAGTTTCTAGAACAAGTTCATCAACATTTAGATCGGGTAAAGAATTCACAAAATACTCCCAATATGCATAGGAGAGAGATAGTTCAACCGAGAAAAGTGAGTTTTGAAGGTAGAGAGTATAGAGATGATTTTGATGAAGTTGACAGCGATTTGAATAGAAAATATGATGGGAGGTTTAGAGAAGTTAGGAATTGGGAAAATAATAACTTGAGTAGTTTTAAGACGAAGGTTCCGTCGTTTCAAGGTAAAAATGACCCCGAAGCTTATCTAAATTGGGAGAGAAGGATGGAGTTGTTGTTTGGTTGTCACAACTATTCTGAGTTGAAAATGGTAAAGTTGGCTATCATGGGATTTATTGACTATGCTATTATTTGGTGGGATCAATTGATTTTAAAAGAGGAGATTATCATTTATATTATTGAGAGTGTTTTCTCTTTGGTTCTTTAAAGAACTTTTCTGAACTTATCAAGATTTATCTTGTGGTGTTCAAGTAAGACTTATCACTCATAATCTTCTTCCTCTTTCTTGAGTGTGGCGTCTACAATATTTCTATACCTTTGGTTCTTATCTCTTTATAGATAACGGGTCAAGGTCATTTTATTTTTAATTTATTTTTGTTATAAATCTGATTGGAATACGATCCTTGAATTTGGATCCCATATTGATTCCGGGTCTCACTACTGTTGGTGAGGTTCATATCAGGGGTTCACATCAGAATCTCCATTATTTGGTTGAAATTATTTGTGTGGGATAAGAATGTTTTGTCCTAATGCCATGTATTATCATACCACTTGCTAAAATTATGAGTGTAGGTTATAGATGTTTTTGTCCTAAAGCCTTGTATTATCATGCCACTTGCCAAAATTATGAATGTAGAATCACACCACTTGCTAAATTTTTGTCTTAATGCCTTGTAACCTAATCTTTATTATTATTACATTATTATATCATCACCTAATTTATTTTATTTTATTTTTCCTCTTGGATTTGGGCTTATTCCTACCCATTATGGGCTTATTCCTACCCATTTTCTTTGCTTTGGATAAAATTCTACCTTTCTTGGAGGGCTTGGTCACATTTTCATAATTTTTGGGCTATTGATCCAATTACTATATCCTAGTCCAAGTCTATGTTTTATTTCTTGCCTAGGTTATCCAATGGGCTTGCTAGAAACTTATGTGAAGTGAAAAAACTCTATATAAAGTGTCCATAGGTAAAAGCCCAATGTATGGGTAAAGATTTTAAACTTAGTAACTCTAGTTCTTGAATTAGGAAAAATTACCCTAATCCAATGTTCTTGAAATTTTAAGACCTTTACTTGTTTCTAAAAATTTATCTTCCTTATCCAAGAATTTTGCATCTCTTTAGTATGTTATTTCTAATTTTTCTTTCTTTTCCTATTAGGTTTTCCCTCTTTATTTGTTCTCTTAATGTTAGAAACATTTTCTATGCATATACATAAGGTGAAGAATTTCTAAGGATTATATTTTCTTAGATATCTAAAATATTGTCTAATAAATTTTATTTCCTTAATTAAATATTTATGTACTTTTATCAATAAAAGAAACGAAATTAGGGATGTTACAGCACTAAATTAATCTTTATCCCAATTGAATAATTCCAATATTAAATTGATTAAGAATGTGAAACTAAAATAAAATAAAATAAAACATAAAGAAAAAATAAATCAGAAATTGTCAATGGATAGGGATTCTGATTTTACCATAATTAATTCACTTTGTATTTATCTATTTCTTTAATCTAGAAATTATAATCTTAATTGCTAACCAAGAACCCTAAATTACTTACTAGTCTTTCATGAGCATTGATAAGAATATTTCCTAATTAAGAATTCACTATATTCCTATGTGAATTGATTAATCATAAATTTATTAAGATCTATTGTTCTCTCTAATATTTACACAAACCATGAATGTATATCTCTATCTTACATTTAATCTATGATTAACTACACAATGAACTAGACACAGAAATCTCTTTTCGGTCTCATTATGATTAACATATCATCTAATTGGTGATCAAACAATTAGAAGCATTAAGAACAATGTAGAAAACTCAATTAAGAAAAAATAATCCATTGATTAAATTGAATAGACAATACACGAGTTCATAATTAGGCTACATCATAGCCCTAGAAAGAAATCAGATCATAAAAGAAGAAGAAGAAAGAACTGAAGCTACTGATAAGAGAGAGCTTGAGTTCCTCCCTTTCCTCCACAAATTCAGAGCTCAAGGGTCATTTTAAAGGTGAAATAGATCTTTAAATCCTTCTTAAACTCTATCTTTAAAAGGTCTTTTGGTCAAACTCAAAATATTTTAAAATAAAAGATATTTCAATCTAACTCAAACTCTATAGTTTTTTATTATTTTATTTTTCAAAAAATAGCATTATTGTCTTTAGATTACCACCCCAATATATAGCTTCTAGAAACCAAATCTCTTAAAACTCAAAATACAAAATTATAGATTTTTTTTCTCATATTTCCACAGTCGCTTGAATCATCTTAATTGGAGTTTAAATGAGAGATTTATGTTCAAATTAATCATCTAAAATATGCAATTATTGATTCTTTTTCTTTATTTTTTCTAATTTTTCATCAATTTTTCATCTTCTTTCTATCTACGAACTAAACACACAATCACACATAAATCTAATATAAATTACTTAAACTCACAAAATTCTTAGTTAAACATAGTTAATTTATGAGTATAAAACTTACTCATCAATTTTCCCTCCAAAGTTCATAACCTCCAATAAAAAAGCATCTACTATGTTCTTTATGCATTTTTTTGCTTCTTTTTTTCTTCCAGTGCCTCTTTTTCCAGTAAATAGGCAATTATTTCCTTCTTTAGGCACTTATTTGCTTGTATTTTTCTAGAATTCGCCTATTTATGCATCTAAAAGGTTTAATGAAGCCTATTTATCTTTGTTTTCTTTGAATCTGATGTGGGGTAAGCCACAAACTCTAGATCTAGACACCAAACCTTGACAGAACTCAAAGAAGACAACAATGGAGGTTAAATCTGAAAATGGAACAACAACAACAACAACTAAGCCTTTTCCCACTAGGTGGGGTCGGCTATATGGATCAAACGGTGCCATAGTGGCCTATCATGGATGAGATCAATAGATAAGTTATTAACTATTAAATCATTTTTAATAGTTTCACTTATTGTTTTCTTTGGCCTCCCTCTACCTCTAATTATTGGACTATTCTCCATCCGATCAACTCTTCTCACTAGGGCTTCTGCAGGTCTTCTCCACACATGGCCAAACCACCTTAAGCGAGTTTCAACCATCTTCTCCACAATAGGTGCTATCCCAACTTTCTCTCTAATGCACTCATTTCTAATCATATCTCTTCTGGTGTGTCCACACATCCAACGCAATATTCTCATCTCTGCAACGTTGAGTTTATTTTCATGTTGTCTTTTAACCACCCAACATTCCGTACCATACAATATAGCCGGTCTTATAAAATGAATAGAAGTAGAATCAATTCACACAATGGAACAACCCTTGTTCTATGAATCAAGAACTGAACCAAATGATGAAGAAACCCTACCAGTACAACCTTACACAATGGCCATGGCAGCCAAGCACAAGGAGGAGGCTTATGGAGGCTTGAGAACACCAATCTCTAGGGAGATTGACACACACAAGAACAACTAAGCAAGATCAATCAACAATGCTCTCTTCTCTCAAAAGCACTCTTTTGATAGAAGGGAAATTAGTTTCTGAGTTACAAAATGTCTAATTCTCTAAAAACATGCTAAGGAGGCCTTTTATAGTCCTAGAGCTGTCCCCCCTTTCTAAAAAAACGAAATACTAAAAATTAAATAAGGAAATTGTCTTAAAACACAAAAGACTAAAAGCAAAACGTCCAATCACTTCATGGAGTCTTCTCTTCACTCCTAGGGTCTTCACGATATGCAATGGCCACCATAGACTTGATGGACAGATCCTTGATAGATGGCTCGAAGAAGGCTGCTAACATGGAAGGCTCCTTGGACAAGAAGAAGGTCATCACCTTGTCCAATTCTTGTTGGATCTCCTTAGCCCTTGCCCTAGTGATAGGACCTTCAAATGTAGGAACTTGAGGTATAGGTGATCCCTCATCATCCTCCCCTTCTTGAAAAGGATTCGACCTCGAATCATCCAGCTCCTCATCATGTCCCTCATAAAGTGTAAGGTCTCCAACATTGAAGGTTGCACTCACGCCATACTCCCTAAGCAGCTCCAGCAGATAAGCATTATCTCCAACTCTTTTCAGAACCTTGAATGGACCATCTCCTCTTGGTGAAAGCTTGGACTTGCGTTTTTCAGGAAAACGGTCCTTCCTTAAATGAACCTAAACAAGATCCCCCGGTTTTAAGATCACTCTCCTTCTTCCTTGGTTTGCCTTGGCAGCATTGTACTCTCCCTTTTGTTGCAGCTTTGCCCTAGTCCTTTCATGCATCTCCCAAATGAACTCCACTTATTTTCCTGCATTGAAATCTGCTCGTTCCTTCATAGGCAACGACGTAAGATCAAGTGGGGTTAAGGGATTCAAACCATAAACACACTCAAAAGGACTCAGAGAAGTAGAAGAATGAACAGCCCTATTATATGCAAATTCTACTTGAGGTAATGCATCTTCCCAAGCCTTCAGATTCTTTCTAATGATAGCCCTTAAGATGGTTGTGAGAGTCCTATTGGTCACTTCAGTTTGACCATCAGTTTGTGGATGAATAGAGGTTGAAAATAATAATCTAGTTCCTAGTTGTCCCCAAAGAGTTTTCCAAAAATAGCTAAGGAACTTCACATCCCTATCACTCACAACAGTCCTAGGCACTCCATGTAACCTAACTATTTCCCTAAAGAACAAGTTAGCTACATTAGAAGCATCATCAGTCTTATGGCAAGCAATAAAATGAGCCATCTTAGAAAATCTATCAACAACCACAAATATAGAATCTCTCCCCTTCTTAGTCCTAGGCAACCCTACAATGAAATCCATACTAATATCTTCCCAAGGGGATGTAGGAATAGCTAAAGGAGTATACAAACCATGTGGCTTAACTCTAGACTTGGCTTTTAGGCACTCTAAACATCTCTTCACTAAGTGTTCTACGTCCCTAAGCATGTGTGGCCAAAAGAAATGTGTATGCATCATATGATATGTCTTATCCCTACCAAAGTGTCCCATTAAGCCTCCCTTATGGGCTTCCTCGACAAGTAACATCCTCAAGGAACACTTAGGAATGCACACCTTATCAATTCTAAACAAAAATCCCTCAAACAAGTAAAACTTATCTAAAGAACCTTTCTGCACACAATGCTTATAAGTAGCACCAAAATCAATGTCATCCGCATATAACTCTTTAATGTAAGTGAATCCTAACACCTTAGAGTCTAATGTGGTCAATAAAACATGTCTCCTAGAAAGTGCGTCAGCAACAACATTATCTTTTCCCTTTTTATACTTAATGACATATGGAAATGTTTCAATGAATTCCATCCATCTACCATGCCTCCTATCAAGTTTATCTTGACTCCTAAAATGCTTTAAGGACTCATGATCAGTATGCAAAATAAACTCTCTAGGCCATAAGTAATGTTGCCAAGTCTTAAGCACTCTATATAAAGCATACAACTCTTTGTCATAAGTAGAGTAGCTAAGACATGCAATTTTCAATTTTTTAGAGAAGAAGGCAATAGGCTTACCTTCTTGCATGAGTATACCTCCAATGCCAATTCCAGAAGCGTCACACTTTACTTCAAATGGCCGAGTGAAATCTGGGAGCACTAGGAGTGGCGCCTTGGTGAGCCTCCACTTCAGATTGTTGAAGGCCCTCTCTTGTACCTCTCCCCACACGAATAGAGCATGCTTCTTAGTGATCTCAGTCAAGGGTGCAGCAATGGTGCTAAAATCCTTGACAAAGCGCCTATAGAAGCTGGCTAGTCCATGAAAACTCCTCACTTGTCCAATTGAAGTTGGAGTTGGCCAATCTTGAATGGCTCTTATCTTCCCTTCATCCACTTGTAGCCCTTGTGTACTCACTACAAAACCAAGAAATGTGACTTTATTAGTGCAGAAATCACACTTTTTCAAATTGGCATACAAGTGTTCTCCTCTAAGGGTAGAAAGAACTTCCTTTAAGTGTCCTTCATGCTCCTTTAGAGACCTGCTATAGATAAGTATATCATCAAAGTATACTACAACAAATTTCCCTATAAAATTTCTCAAAACATAGTTCATCAATCTCATAAAAGTAGAAGGAGCATTTGTCAAACCAAATGGCATTACAAGCCATTCATAGAGACCAAACTTGGTCTTGAATGCAGTCTTCCATTCGTCTCCTTCTTTCATCCTAATATGATGATATCCACTCCTTAAATCAATCTTTGTGAAGGTGGTGGCACCATAGAGCTCGTCCAACATGTCGTCCAACCTTGGAATTGGATGGCGGTACTTGATGGTGATGTTGTTGATGGCTCTGCAGTCAACACACATCCGCCATGTGTTGTCCTTCTTTGGCACAAGTAGGACTGGCATGGCACAAGGGAATAGGCTCTCTCTGATATAACCCTTGTCTAGGAGCTCTTGCACTTGGGTATGGATTTCTTGGCTCTCCTTAGGGTTCATTCTATAAGCTGGCCTATTTGGTAAGGTGGCTCCAGGAATAAGATCTATTTGGTGCTCTATGCCTCTCAAAAGGGGTAGGCCAGGGGGTATCTCATTCGAAAATACATCCTTAAACTCTTCTAAAAGGGCTTGGATAGGAGGGGGTAGGGCAGCCTTAGTTTCTTCACTTAGCATGGCCAGTTTCTTGTACAAAAGCATGAGGGTGGTTTCTAGGGGTAGATACTCACCTTGTAGCTCACTTTTGGATGCTAATAAGACACTAGAAGGCTGGATTGCTAAGGCTTGGCTTGGCTTTGAGGGGGTGCCTACTTGCTGCCGAGTTGTGCTCTTGCCTTGTTTCTTCTCCTCTCCTTGCTCCTTGTCGTTTTCCTTCTTCTTTTCATAGGCCTCGGCAATCTGCATAGGAGACATAGGTTTTAAGACAACATTCTTGCCATTAAATGTAAAGGAATGCTTATTAGTATGACCATCATGCATGACTCTTCTATCATATTGCCATGGTCTACCTAACAAGATGTGACAAGCTTGCATAGGAACAACATCACACAGAATTGTATCCTCATAGTGACCTAATGTGATAATAACTTTAATTTGTTTATTCACTTTCAATTCTCCACAATCATTCATCCAATGCAGTTTGTAAGGCCTAAGGTGATAAAAAGTAGCAAGTTGCAACTTAGAAATTAATTCAGTACTAGCAATATTGCAACAACTACCTCCATCAATTATCATGTTGCACACCTTTCCCTTAACTAAGCATCTAGTATGAAACAAGTTTTCCCTTTGATTATCCTCACAAGGGGCAGGTTGTACATGCAATGTTCGCTTACAAATTAAGGACTCTCCATGCTCATACTCGATCTCATCTTCATTATCAAAACCAGATTCATGCTCATTCACCTCATTAACACACTCTTCATCACTTTCAGATTCATATTGCCCTAAGTGGTTAATCATGAGCATTTTTCTATTAGGACAGTCCTTCATCATATGACCTCTTCCTCTACATTTAAAGCATTCAATGTCCTTAGTTCTAAGAGTAGGGTTAGAGGTACTCCCTTTGGGTCCATTAGAGGAACCAGTTGTGGCTCGTGGAGGGTAGGGTGTGGCACTAGGTGATGCACTTCTTTTCTGTCCGACTTGCTCCAAGTATGGCTCTCTTTGTGAAGACTCCCGACCATAGGATTGAGAGCTACGTCCTTGCTGGTTTTGCCAAGTGTTGGATGTTCCACTTGAGCTCTTGTTTCCTTGGTTCCTAATCCTTGTCTTTCTCTCTACTTTCATTGCTAAGTGTAGCAATTCTGTCATAGAGCTGTATGGATACAAGTCGACTTCATTAGCCAAAAATGAATTGAGAATTCTAAGATACCTTGCCATGGTTGTCTCTTCATCTTTAGTTACATTAGCTTTCACCATTGCCACTTGCATGGCATTATAGGTCTCTTCTGCACTCATTGACCCTTGTCTCAAATTCTCCAATCTTTGCCTTAGGTCTCTTGTATGATGTTGAGGCACAAATCTAGCCCTCATCAACGCTTTCATTTGCTCCCATATGGCCACGTCTGGATCAAGTACTCTTATTCTTTCCTTGACCAGGTTGTCCCACCATATGAGGACATAGCCATTGAACTCCAATGCAGCTAACTGGACCTTTTTATGCTCGGCAAAGTTGTGGCATGACCAGATTTGTTCTATCTTGGTCTCCCACTCCATGTATACATCTGGATCACACTTGCCTTCAAAACTTGGGATCTTCACTTTTATCTTCTCAATGCTGTCTTGCTCTGGCTCACGTCCTCTTCTAGCTTGGTAGCCCCTGGGAGGCTCAGCTTGCCAGCCTTCATACTCCAACTCCTCATCTTGATAACCCTGAAATGCATTAAAACGATTAGGTGCATAATGATTTCGTCTATGTAAAGGAGAGTTATAGACAGAGAGGTTCTCATTGTGAGCATGGACTGGAGTGCCATGGTGTGGGGCGGTGCCTTCTGATCTTCCAAGGTGAGAAGCGGTGCCGGGTGGGACTTGATGGTGCGTGCCTCGAGTGGCGTCATAGGCACTCCTTTGATCTGGTTGGGGCTGTCTTGGGGCCACATTGGAAGGGCCTCCATCCTAAGCATAGGTGCTTAGAGGGACGAGGGCGGGTGGTGCTGGTCTTGACTCCAAAACAGCCATCTGAGCGGTCAAGCGGGCTAAGTTGTCCGACATGGTCTTGAGCATGTTGAACATCTCAGGCGGTATTGGTGAGGAACTCCTTGAGTGTGGAGGACTTGGTGACCTAGACATGTTCAAAAGAAGACTAACACTTAAACAAATCAGATTAGAGAAATCAAAATCACCTCACTAGTGTTTCACTCTTGTGTTTAATCTCTCTATCCCAATTGTTGTTGATGCACGTTTTTTTTTTCTTGTATGGACCAAATAACCCACGTGAGCAGGGTGTTCTAAGCCAACAATCGCCAATAAATGTTGAGTTATAGAAAGGATAAGCTCGGCAGAGGATTAAACAAGCAAATGACTCAGTAAAAGAAAGAAAACAAGACTCAAGAAGACAATTGCAAGAATGTAATGCAAATAGACGAAGTATACTCAATCGATCTAAACTCAAGAAGGAAGAATTGTACGTTATTTGTCTCAACTGGTACCAATGGAGATTAGAAGGGTGAGGTTTGAAATCTGGCTAAGTGTGGGACAAGGCTAGGGTATGGCTAGGGCTTGTAAGACTCCTTAGTGTATCTGAGGGCTCTTGGTAATCCCTTTGAACTTCACTTGAGAAATGACTAAGTACAAACTACTTCTATGAAATGATTACAACTTAGGATAGTATGAAATACAAATGAAATGCTGAAATGAGACTTGAATTTCTTTTTTTTTTTCTTTTTTTTTTCTTTTTGTTTCAGGAATAAATAAAATACAGAAATGAAACTTGGAATATCAGAAATAAGAAATTAACACTTGGAATTTCAATTTAAATTTCGAAAATGACTTCTAATAACAGATTGGACTTAATCTCCTTGATTTTAAGGAACAAGTATAACAACTACAAATCAAATCCCCTGATTTTAAGGAGCAATTATAACAGTTGCAAATCAAATCTCCCTGATTTGAGGAACAAATATAACAGCTGCAAATCAAATCCCCTGATTTTAGGAGCAACTATAACAGCTGGAAATCCAATCTCCCTTATTTTAAGGAGTAATTATAACAGCTGCAAAAACAAATCCATGATTTTAGGAGCAATTAATGTTCAGCCTTGGAAGTCATACCTGGTTGTTGTAGTAAGGGAATGGAGTCTGATTTGTAGGGAGCAGCTAATGTTCAGCCTTAGAAATCAAACCTGGCTGTTGCAGCAAGGGATGGACATTTTTCTGGATGGTGAAGGCTAGGAATGGTGGTTGATGGTTGAACAAGGTTGCAGCAAGTGTTTGATGGTGGTTCACGATGATGTAGGTGAGGGAATGTGTCCAAATCTCCAAAACCACAAGCAATTCAAGCAAAGCACAACAACTGAAGACCTAAAGTGACTCAAAAACGAAAATGACTGAAAACTGAAATGGCAAAGACTCCAGATGAACAAAGCAAACCAGCGGCAGTGCTTTGGTGGTGATGTGGTGGCGGTAAGGTGTCACCTTGCTCTGATACCAATTTGATGTGGGGTTAGCCACAAACTCTAGATCTAGACACCAAACCTTGACAGAACTCAAAGAAGACAACAATGGAGGTTAAATCTGAAAATGGAAGAAAACAGAAATAAAAGGAATAGAAGTAGAACCAATTCACACAATGGAACAACCCTTGTTCTATGAATCAAGAACTAAACCAAATGATGAAGAAACCCTACCAGTACAACCTTACACAATGGCCATGGCAGCCAAGCACAAGGAGGAGGCTTATGGAGGCTTGAGAACACCAATCTCTAGGGAGATTGACACACACAAGAACAACTAAGCAAGATCAATCAACAATGCTCTCTTCTCTCAAAAGCACTCTTTTGATAGAAGGGAAATCAGTTTCTGAGTTACAAAATGTCTAATTCTCTAAAAACATGCTAAGGAGGCCTTTTATAATCCTAGAGCTGGCCCCCCTTCTAAAAAACGAAATACTAAAAATTAAATAAGGAAATTGTCTTAAAACACAAAAGACGAAAAGCAAAACGTCCAATCACTTCATGGAGTCTTCTCTTCACTCCTAGGGTCTTCACGAGCTGCAATGGCCACCATAGACTTGATGGAAAGATCCTTGATAGATGGCTCAAAGAAGGCTGCTAACATGGAAGGCTCCTTGGACAAGAAGAAGGTCATCACCTTGTCCAATTCTTGTTGGATGTCCTTAGCCCTTGCCCTAGTGATAGGACCTTCAAATGTAGGAACTTGAGGTGTAGGTGATCCCTCATCAGAATCCTTTTCCAAACTATTTCTTTTTCTGCCTTTTGACCCATTTATTTTCTCTTTGCATAAATGGACTTGAGGAACAAGGAGATGAGCATATAAAAGAGCAAGGGGGACTTGCGAAACAAATTAAGGGGCCACTCCAATGCTTAAGTTAGTAATAGTTTCAATTTTGATATGTACATCAAATAGGGGAAACAATAAATTATGCATATGCTAATATCATACCAAAAATATGCATATGCATGAATTAAACTAACAAAAAAAAAATAGGATTTTCAGGAAAATATTTCATCAAGAATGAAAGCTTGATTATTAGCCAAGGTTTTTAAAATAGTAGAAACATAATTTATTTTACAACTTTTGAATAATCAAATTAGTGAAAATAATTAGTGAAATAATAACAAGTAAAAAGAGTAGTTCTTACCCATTTCTATAATTGTTGTAGAGTTACCTTGGCTAGCTACTCCAAAGGCAACATTCCTGGTGTGTGCTGTTGTAAGCGCCCAAAAATAATAAAACCTTACCCTTGAAAATTAATGTACTAGCCAGAGTAAAGGTCAAACCTGCAGAGAGTGTTCAGCTAGAAATTATGCTCTTATGAACAAAGATAGGGGTTTAAATGTAAAGAAAATAGAATTAAGAACAACTAAAAAGAATGCAAAGAATTAATCAATGAGATGAACATTGGCTCAAGTCAACTTCCACTATCAGAATTATACACCTGATCATCGATCCATATATCAATTTGTAATTGAACATTTACCATTATAATTAATTTATTATCCCTCCTTAATTGAAGTTAATTAAAATGCAAGCAACCTAATCAACCCTAACCACTAAATAACCCCAAACAAGAGCTGAATATTTAATCTAGCAATTGCATTAAGAATTAGAGAGATCAGAAAAGTTAAACAACAAAAACATAAGCGGTTGCATTTAATTTAGTCAATTATTCTTTCTAAAGTCTAACGATTCATGACGCAGCAAATCACTAAACCCTAGTTGCTTCACAAATTAGAGAGATCAAAAAATTCTAAATTTCATATCAAATTTAGCAATACATTACATCAATCAATTAATTAGCATATCCTTCTAGTTGTCAATTAAAACAATCATAAGATGAATAATAAAGGGACAATTGATACTTAAATCGTAAATTGAATAATTAAACACAAAACCTAATCTCACAGAGTTATTAATTCTGAGGTTTTAGTCTCCTTGGACTAATTAAAATAAACTAGCTACACAGGGCAATAAAATAAACACAAAATAAAATAAAGAAGAATAGATAGATGGTTTAAGGATGGATTCTTTGATGATTTGATACCTCCTCTAACCATCTATTTATGCTAAGTAAACCTGATCAAACTTCTAGGTTTAGTTTAACTAAAATTTGGCCAAAAGGAATCTAAATCTAACTCAAACTCTAGCAGCTTATTGCACTAGCGTCACGGAGTTGCCTTTAGATCAACATAATGCTAGAGGTTTTGGAATACTAGTCAAACTTCTCTTTATCTAGTGTAATGGAGCTAGGTTTCCACCATTGTGGCACTAATGCTTCTACACATCTTTCTTACATCGTGAAGCCATGGTTCTATCCCTATGATGCTGAGCTCTTTATACTTCTCACACTCTTCTACAAATTCTAGCCTTGCTATGCCAACTTTGCATCACCACGATACTAGATATTCTATCATGAATTTATTATCTTTAGCTTCTATGCTCTAATTTTGCATTTAATACATCCAATTGTGTCTTAAATCACTATATAAGCTTAATGAGTATATTTAGACATCAATTAGATGTAAAACACAACATTATGGGAGAAAAAGATAACGTATTACATTCACATCAACTCCCTTTGAGTGAAAAACTTAGACTAAACTTTAGAAGAAAACCTTGAGCAACCATTGTCCAAGTCCAACCTATATCACAATTCATTTTCTTTTCATAGGTATCCAAATCATTTTGGATCCTTGAAGGTTAGAATCATTTGTGGAACCTTTTGGTACCCCTTTCATTTTGTTGCCATAGATAGAATTGTAGCATCCTTGATTTTTTCTTATATTATTAATTGAAATTTTCTCCAGGGAGGAGAAAGTGTTTTGGATCTCAAGGGAAGATTAAATTATTTTACAATTTTACTCAAGTCAAACAAGATATTAGAATGGCTAAAATGACATTTTTGTAATTTCATTGAAATTGCATTATTGTAATTCCTTGAGATGACATTTATGTAATTTCTTTGAGATGACAGTTTTGTAAAAACTCTAGGATGGCATTTTTGTAAATAATGGAGGATGGAAAGGTTGTAAATATGAGGAGGTAGGTAAGAAGAAAATTTGATAATTATGAGGGAGAGGAAGTGTCGGCAAGAAGGAGAAAGAAAAGAAAGAGGAAGAAAAGAAAGAGGAAGAGGAAAGAAGAAGAGAGAAAGAAGAGGAAAGGGAAATCAAAGTAAGTTTTATTGGTCATCTCATTAATCTCATCATATTTTCTTAAGGAATATCATAATTCATGGTATGGATGTAGGATTTTTGTGGGGTAGGAATCAAGCACGCAAGTTTAAAGATTTGTTCAAGGTAGGCTTAACACCTACTTATAAATTTTGTACAAAATTATATATATACTTTTAGACGTGTTTATATATGATTTTGGATAACATGTGGTCTGTATATTTATATGAAATTCTATTTTGGTTGTTTGGACATGCATATGGGTATATGGAATTACATAAAAGAAAAACAAATGAGAAGTTATGGATGTAGGATTTTTGTGGGGTAGGAATCAAGCACGCAAGTTTAAAGATTTGTTCAAGGTAGGCTTAACACCTACTTATAAATTTTGTACAAAATTATATATATACTTTTAGACGTGTTTATATATGATTTTGGATAACATGTGGTCTGTATATTTATATGAAATTCTATTTTGGTTGTTTGGACATGCATATGGGTATATGGAATTACATAAAAGAAAAACAAATGAGAAGTTATGGATGTAGGATTTTTGTGGGGTAGGAATCAAGCACGCAAGTTTAAAGATTTGTTCAAGGTAGGCTTAACACCTACTTATAAATTTTGTACAAAATTATATATATACTTTTAGACGTGTTTATATATGATTTTGGATAACATGTGGTCTGTATATTTATATGAAATTCTATTTTGGTTGTTTGGACATGCATATGGGTATATGGAATTACATAAAAGAAAAACAAATGAGAAGTTATGGATGTAGGATTTTTGTGGGGTAGGAATCAAGCACGCAAGTTTAAAGATTTGTTCAAGGTAGGCTTAACACCTACTTATAAATTTTGTACAAAATTATATATATACTTTTAGACGTGTTTATATATGATTTTGGATAACATGTGGTCTGTATATTTATATGAAATTCTATTTTGGTTGTTTGGACATGCATATGGGTATATGGAATTACATAAAAGAAAAACAAATGAGAAGTTAGACTAATCTGAATTTCGAAGAGATTTGGGAAACTTTTGTTTATGGAATTTTGGGAAAATTCGGCAAGGATTTTAAAGAAATGGTCAACATATGAATTGTGGATATATGTCTCACGGATCTATAGGCTCTAAAATCACTTAATTTGAATTCCAAATGAGGGAGATATGACTGATTAATAAGCAGATGTATGATTCATCTTGGAATCTAGGATGATAACAATAAGCATTTTTGTTTTTAATTTTCAGGGATATTTTTGAGCAAGTTTGAAGTATTTTTCAAGCATAGCCATGTCTTGAAACATGGCCAGGTTGTGATGGGTGCTGAATTATCATTGTTTTTACTGTTTTCTACCTAAAAATAGTCTTGTTTATTGAAAGATTTTTAGGAAACATATATCCAAGAAAAATACTTTTAAAATGATGATTTTGGTATCACAAATTACCCTTTTATTTATTTGATTCAAAATGAATCATATTGGATATTGGTATGTGATGAATGATTATTAATCATTGGGTATAAAAATTATGCATGTCATATTATGAATATGATTGAATGAAAAGCGTAAAGCTCATGGTGAGTTGCTTGATAATTATACATTGCATTTGATGAATATGCATTTATATATATACATTTATATGTATGGATGAATATTGACAGGTTGTATGGTTTGAGATGGTATTGAGTAGGGGACGTCATATTAGCCTGATTGAGCCAAGGGAGGGCCACTTCAACCGGGTGACAGAGGTAATATGAGGTAGATGGGTGATGAACTCACATTCCTTAATCACTTATTGTGACTGTAGTCGATCGGTCACTATACATATAGCAAATGAGTGAATTAAGTATATTGAGAGATGTGATATGTCTGAGCATTAAAAAAAAGTGAATTTTCAATGCATATATAGTATGTTAATTATGCATCAACTGAAGTGAAGATTTTATTTTCAAATTTTAATATTTTTTGTAGCTTATACAACTGAACATAACTTCTATTTTTTTCTCATTATATTTTATTTATGTTAAGTCTACTAGGAACCTTTGTTCTCACTATTATTATGGTGTTATGTTCAGATAAAAAGAAATGAGATGCAACAGGGAATGACGTTACTGATAGAGATCTCAATGTCAGCACCACCTCCTCACCCTTTGTGTTTCAAGGGTGGAGTGTTGTACAGGGACTCTTATTTGTGTTCTGAAATATTGTATTGTATAATTATTACATGTGTGAGGTTTGTAATATATATATATACATATATTGTGTTTATACATATGGTGTATTTAACATGTGAAATGTGAATAAATAAATAATAATAACAATTAAAAAAATAAATAAAAATTAAACGGGATCTTACAAAGTTGGTCTCTGAGCAGGTCGATCTTAGGCGACCATGGGGTGGGTGGTCACCTAAATTGACTTAGAAGAGTCTTGAATAGTTATGTAAAAACATTGTGTAAGGTAGCGAATAAATTTAGTAGAAAAGTACTAGTATTTCCTATTTGTAGTCTTGTGTGGTGTGATAACCATTGTAAAATTTTGAACTGTTGTTGAGCTTGATCACCTCAATAGTGACTAATATTTTACTTTACTAATACAGTGGGTTATGGCACCACCAAGAAGGAATCTGCCAGGCAGTGCAAATGCTACCATAAATAACATAGCTGTAACTATTCAAGCTTAGGCAGCTGCTACGAAACAGATTCTGCAGTACCTTTAGAATATTAAGAATAACGACGGGCTAGGGGAAATGAAGGAAATTGAGATTGAAACTAGATTGGAAATGGTAATGGATGGTCTGAATTTATGGGAATGCGGCCTCTGTCTTTTGTGGGTGCATATGACCCCATCGTTGCTGAGAGATGGCTAACAGAACTCGAGAAAATTTTTGGAGTTCTAAATTGTTCTAATGAGAAAAAGGTCAATTTTGGGACATATATGCTAAAGAAAGAAGGTAAATATTGGTGGAGAGGAGCCAGAGAGTTACTGGTACATCAAGACAGGGAACTTACATGGCAATTATTTCGAGAGACTTTTTTGAACAAGTATTTTTCCAGCAATGTGAAAGCTGAGAAAGAGATTAAGTTTTTTCAGCTTAGACAGGGAAAGGAGACCATTGAGCACTATATTACCAAGTTTGAAGAACTGTCTAAGTTCTTAAGTACTCTGAAGAATAATCTGGATGAAGCTTGGAAGGCAGTGAAGTTTGAATTAGGACTGAACCCAGAGCTTAAGAGTGCTGTGAGATTCAAGAATATGCCCTATTTGTAAATAAATGTCAGATGCTAGAGACAAGTATAAAATCAATAGAGGAAGAATGGGAGAGACGGACTCAGTGGAAGCGGAAGAGAGAGTTCCCAGTTATGGATAGAAATACCAGAGGGAAGAATATCATGAGAGGTAAACAACCAACAATTGTGGAACCCAGATCTTTTCTGAAAAAGTCGATAACGAGTCAGTGTAGGAAATGTGAGAAATTCCATGGGGATAAATCATGTTATATTGGCCCAGTTACTTGCTTCCGATGTGGGCAAAAAGGGCATGTGGCACGACCTTGTCCACTGGAAAATGAGAAAGGTACTGAACAAACTCAATAAACGACAGGAAAAAATTTCACTTTGAGTGATGCTGAAGTAAAGTCAGCTCCTGATCTAATGCACGGGATGTGTTATATCAACAATCTGTCTTTAATTGTATTGTTTGATTCTGGCACGAGCCATTCTTTCATAGCAATAGAATGTGTGGGGAAGTTACAGCACCCTATTGCGGAGTTACCATACAAGTTAGCGGTGGTGACACCTACAAGAGGAAAAATAATTACCTCCTCAATGTGTTTGAATTGTCCTATTGTATTGAGTGATAGATCCTTTGTAGTGGATCTAATCTATCTATTTTTGGACGGTATAGACTTCATCTTGGGTATAGATTGGTTAATCCAGAATCGAGTCCTTCTGGATTGTTGCAATAAGACTTTTGAGTTTCTCTCAAACCTTTCGAAGAACCAAAAGTATAGCAATATCAGTACTTATAAACCTATAAGGAGATAAGGAATGGGGATCTGAGATGTGTTTTCCTGTATACTATCAACTCAAGTATGAAACAGGAACTACTTAAGATTCTAATAGTCTATGAATTCCCAGTGGTTTTTACCTTTAAGATTTTTGAACCTCCACCGATGAGAGAAGTGAAATATTCTATCGATTTAGCACCAGAGGCGAGGCCTATTTCTATCAGTCCTTATAAAATGTCTCATGTGGAATTGCAAGAGCTTAAGTAAATCAAAGAGTTGTTAGAAAAGAACTTTATCAGACCTAGCGTATCACCTTGGGGAGTACCTATATTGTTTGTAATGAAGAAAGATGGCAGTTTGAGACTGTGCATTGATTACAGGAAACTAAATAAGGTCAACATTAAGAATAAGTATCCATTTCCCAAAATAGACAATCTATTAGATCAATTAAAGGGAGATACTTTTTTCTCTCAGATCGACTTGAGGTCAAGATATCATCATATCAGAATTAAAGAAGAAGATATTCCAAAAACAACTATCAGAACTTAGTATAGGCACTATGAATTTTTAGTAATGCCTTTTGGGGTCATGAATGCACTTGCAGTCTTTATGGACTATATGAATCGCATTTTTAGACCCTACTTGGATCAATTCGTAGTAGTATTCATAGATGATATTTTAATCTACTCTAAGAGTGAGGAAGAACACAACCAGCATCTTCGATTAGTACTTCAGGTCTTGAAGAAAAAGAAACTTTTTGCTAAGGTAGAAAAATGTGAATTTTGGCTTAAAGAGGTGAAGTTCTTGAGTCACGTAATTTCTAAAGAAGGTGTCTCAGTGGATCTCAGTAAAACTAAAACAGTGCTCAAATGGGAGAGGCCGAAAACTGTGATTAAAATTAGAAGTTTTCTGGGTTTAACAGGATATTATAGAAGGTTTATACAGAAATTTTCTCAAATAGTTTTGCCTTTGACTCGATTGTCCAGAAAGGGAAGTCCCTTTAATTAGACTGAAGAATACAAGAATAGTTTCCAAGAGCTTAAAGTCAAATTAACTTCTCCACCTATTCTAGTTGTTCCTAATCCTTCTGGATGCTTTGTAGTCTATACGAATACTTCCAAGAAAGGTTTAGGTTGTGTTTTGATGCAAGAAAGCACAGTGGTTGCATATGCGTCTCGACAATAGAGACTGCATGAGGAGATCTATCCCACTCATGATTTAGAGTTTACTGCGATAGTTTTTGCCCTGAAGATGTGGAGACACTACTTGTATGGAGCTGTATTTGAAATATATAGTGACTACAAGAGTTCAAAGTATCTCTTTGACCAAAAAGAATTGAATATGAGGGAAAGAAGGTGGATGAAATTCATTAATGATTACAAATTTTAATTAAAGTATCACCCAAAGAAGGCAAATGTAGTAGCTGATGCGTTGAGTTGAAAGTCATTGCATGTAAGTCAAATACTGATAAAAGAAATGGAGCTAATTGAGGAATTTAGAAATTTAAGATTATCAGTTATAACTATCCCTGGAAGTCTGGTTGTTAGTGAGTTAAGATTTGAAAGTGACTTAAAGACTCAAATTAAGAAAGCACAGACACATGATCAATTTTTACAAGATCGAAGAGATCAGCTTGACTTTGCAATGTCAGAGGATAGAATTATTATGTATCAAGGCAAAACATGTATACCACAAGGAGAGAATTTGAAGGCTATGATTATGGAAGAAGCTCATCAAAGTAAGTATACAATCCATCCAAGATCTACCAAAATTTATCAAGATTTGAAAAGATTGTACTGGTGGTCAAGAATGAAGAGAGACATTGCTGAATATGTGTCTAAGTGTTTGGTTTGTCAAAAGGTGAAGATATAAAACCAAAAACCTTATGGGATGTTACAACCTTTAAAAATCCCTGAGTGGAAGTGTGATAGCATATCTATGGATTTTATTATCTAACTACCTAAGACTCAGACATACCATGATGCGATATGGGTAATAGTAGATAGACTGATGAAATCTGCGCACTTTCTACCAATTAAGAAAAACTATTCGTTGAATAAGGTAGCCTAGTTGTATATGAAGGAAATTGTACTGTTACATGAAATTCTTAATAGTATCAATTCATATCAAGATCCTCGATTTACTTTGAGTTTGTGTATAATAATAGTTATCATTCTAGTATTGGAATGGAACCCTATGAAGCTTTGTATGGTAGGAGATATAAATTTTCTTTATGTTGGAAAGAAGTAGGGGAGAAAAGGTTTTTGGGGCTCGAGTTTGTGCAACATACTTCTGAGAAAATACAGATAATTCGAGATAAAATGCGAATAACTCAGAGTTGACAAAAGAGCTATTTCGATAGGAGAAGGAGACCGATGCAATTCCAAGAAGGGGAGCATGTATTCATGAAAATTTCTCCTACTACTGGAATTGGCCGAGCAATGAAAGTTAAGAAATTAAGCCCGAGATATTTAATACCTTATCAAATTTTGAAAAGGATAGGGTCATCGACGTATTAGATTACACTTTCTCTGCTTTTGTCGAATATGCATGATGTGTTCTATGTTTCTCAACTTTGAAAGTATCTACCAGATTCGTCACAATCAATTCAAGAAGAAATAATAGTTGTAGACGAGAATCTAACCTACTAACCAAAGCCGATAGTAATTCTAGATAAAGACGTAAAACAGTTGAGAAATAAAATCATTCCATTGGTGAAGGTAGGTTGGGAGGGTTTAACAATGGAAGAAGCTACTTGGGAAAGGGAAGATGACATGAGACAAAAATATCCACAACTATTTAAAGATAGGTATACCTTGAATTTTGAGGACAAAATTCTTTTTAGCGAGGGAGAACTGTAACGTCCCCGATTTTTCCTTATATTACTAATTGAAGTTTTCTCCAGGGAGGAGAAAACGTTTTGGATTTCAAGGGAAGATTAAATTATTTTACAATTTTACTCAAGTCAAACAAGATCTTAGGATGGCTAAAATGACATTTATGTAATTTCATTGAAATGGCATTATTGTAAATTCCTTGAGATGGTATTTATGTAAATTCTTTGAGATGACAGTTTTGTAAATACTCTAAGATGGAATTTTTGTAAATAATGGAGGATGTCAAAGTTGTAAATATGAGGAGGTAAGTAAGAAAAAAATTTGATAATTATGAGGGAGAGGAAGTGTCGGCAAAAAAGAGAAAGAAAAGAAAAAGGAAGAAAAGAAAGAGGAAAAAGAAGAGAAAGAGGAAGAGGAAAGAAGAAGAAAGAAAGAAGAGGAAAGGGAAATCAAGGTAAGTTTCTTGGTCATCTCTCTAATCTCATCATCTTTTCTTAAGGAATATCCTAATTCACAATATGGATGTAGGATTTTTGTGTGGTAGGAATCAAGCACACAAGTTTAAAGATTTGTTTGAGGTAGGCTTAACACCTATTCATAAAATTTGTACAAAAATATATATACTTTTAGATGTGTTTAGATATGATTTTAGATAACACGTGGTCTGTATATTTATATAAAATTCTGTTTTGGTTGTTTGGACATACATATGGGTACATGGATTACATAAAAGAAAAACAAAGGAGAAGTTAGACTAAGCTAAATTTCAGAATAATTTGGAAAGCTTCTATTTTTGGAATTCTGGGAAAATTTGGCAAGGATTTTAAAGAAATTGTCAACATATGAATTGTAGATATATGTCTCACGGATCTATAAGCTTTGAGATAACTTAATTTGGAGTCCATATGAGGGAGATATGGATAATTAATGAGCAAAGGTTAGAATCAATCTAGAATCTATGATGGTAAAAATAAGCATTTGATTTTTAATTTTTTGGAAATAATTTGTAATGAATTTGAAAAAATGATAAACATGAAAGTTGTAGATAATTGTCTTAAATTTTTATAGGCTTTGAAATCACCTTAATTGGAGTTGCTTCAGCATGGGTAGACCGTGTTCATGGCTATTTTTGAGCACGTTTGAAGTATTTTTCAAGCATAGCCATGTCTTGGAACATGGTCAGGCCATGTTGGGTGCTGAATTATCATATATTTTTTTACTGTTTTCTACCTAAAAATAGTCTTGTTTATTGAAAGATTTTTAGGAAACATATATCCAAGAAAAATACTTTTAAAATGATGATTTTGGTATCACAAATTACCTTTTTCTTTATTTGATTCAAAATGAATCATATTGGATATTGGTATGTGATGAATGATTATTAATCATTGGGTATAAAAATGATGCATGTCATATTATAAATGTGATTGAATGGCAAGCGTAAAGCTCATGGCGAGTTGCTTGATAATTATACATTGCATTTGATGAATATGAATTTATCTATACATTTATATGTATGGATGAATATCCACAAGTTGTATGGCTTGAGACGGTATTGAGTAGGGGATGCCCTATTAGCTTGAGTAAGCCAAGGGAGGGCCACTCCAACCAGGTGACAAAGGTAATTTGAGGAGGCAGATGGGTGATGAACTCACATTCCCTAATTACTTATTATGATTGTAGTCGATCGGTCACTATCCATATAGAAAATGAGTGAATTGAAGATATTAAGAGCTGTAATATGTTTGAGTATTAAAAAATAGTGGAGTTTCAGTGCATATATAATATGTTAATTATGCATAACCGAAGTAATGATTTTGTTTCTAAATTTTAATATATTTTGTAGCTTATAAAGCTGAATATAACTTCTATTTTTTTTTCATTATATTTTATGTATCTTAAGTCTACTAGAAACCTTTGTTCTCACTATTATTGTGGTGTTATGTTCAAATAAAAAGAAATGAGATGCAATAAGGAATGGTGTTCCTGATGGAGATCTCAATATCAGCACCACTTCCTCACCCTTTGTGTTTCAAGGGTAGAATGCTGTATAGGGACTCTTAGTTGTGTACTGAAATATTGTATTGTATAATTATTACATGTGTGAGGTTTGTAATATATATATATACTTACACACACACACACACACACACATATATATATTGTGTTTATACATATGACATATTTAACATGCGAAATATAAAAAAAAAAATAACAATGAAATAAATAAATAAAAATAAAAGTAAACAGGATCTTACAAGAATCATTTTCATAAATGCACTTTTTTACATTATGTCCCTTTTTACAACAGTATGAGCTGGTTATATATGAATTACTAGACATGGTAGTGGTACAAAGTTTTTATAATATTTATCTCTAGTTTTAAGTTTGTAATCAATACCTGCCTTATCAAAGACACTTCTTTGATTACCAAGCATAATATTTAGATTATCCCTTCCTTTTATAAATTTTGCAAGAGTATTATTTAAATCCACTTTTTCTTTTTCTAATTTCTTATAGTTTGAACAAGAATGAGAAACACATTCATTTTTCTTCAATGATGAATTTTCAAATTTTAGAGAGACATTTTCTTCTTTCAAAATAGAATTTGTTTCTTTGAAATAATTATTTTCTTTCTCTAATTCTAAAATATTCTTTTCAAAGGTTGGAAATTTATTTATCAAAATAGTAACCGTTCTAGCAACTTCTACATATTCATCATGTAACTTTTCAAATGCATTTTGCAACTCATCATAAGACGGTTGAGAAAAATTACCTCACTTTTGGCCATCAGAGAAAGGTTGGCTTCTTCATCCTTTGAATCTAGATCATTATCACTCCAAGTTGCTACATATCCTTTTCTCCTTTTGTCTTTATCTTCCCTTCTTTTTTCGTCATAAAATTCTTGTTTCTTCAAGAATTTTAAGCACTCCAATTTAATATGCCCTGGCTTTCCATATTCACAGCATGTCATAGGATCTTTGCTCCCTCCTTCTTGATTTCTTCTAAGGGGTGGCCTGTTTCTTTTCCATTTCCTGATTAATCTATCAAACTTATTAACAAAATGAGTAAGATTTTTAGGGTTTAGTTTATAATCTTTAGAAGGATATTCATTTCCTTCATCTTCATCTTCTTAGTGGTATGATGTGGCCTTAAGGGCTATGGAAATCTTTTTCTTATCTTCTTCTTCTTTAATGTTGAACTTAGTAAGGTGAGCTTCATACTCTAGGAGGTTTCTAAATAATGTTGATACGGATTATGTAAAGGTTCCTTGAGCTTCTTGAATTACAGTCACCTTAGGATGCCACACCTTTATGAGGAACCTTAGGATCTTGTTGACTTAATCCTGACTAGAGTACACTTTTCCTAACGCTACCAAGTGGTTAACAATATAAGTAATCCAAATTTACATATCCTTGATAGACTCACCATTTTTCATCTTAAATAATTAATATTGGTGTATAAGTGTGTTTATTTTGAACTCCCTTTGATACCAAATGATGCGTTCCTCTAAACGAAGAAGAAGAAGAAAGACTCTAGAAAATAGAAAAGAAAAGATAGGACACCAACCAAATCTCAAGGAGCCAAATCTCTTATACCAAATGATGTGTTCCTCTAAACGAAGAAACAGAGTGTTTGGAGAAAGAAAGGATCGTCTTGAAAATTTAACGGATGTTTGATCGCCACGAGTTGCCTCGATAAGATCGGATTCAGTTCTTTGCCCAAGAACTAAGGGAAGCTCTCACTTTAGGAGAAAACTCAATATTTATTAATCATCAAAATCTGTTTTAATACATGAACCTAACAAACTCTTATATAGACAATCAAATCTAACCATAGTAGGAAAGCAGAAGGCCTTAAACTCCTAATTGGACTTCTAATAGAATTTGGCCCAAATAACACTAGTTATCTGGCCCAACTAAACTAACAAAAAATAAACCCATAATTAAACTACTATTTGGGCTGCATAAAGAATGGGCCCAAATACTAATAATATCCAAAACAAAACATTTAATCTAAAGCCCATAATACATCTTTAGCCTATGCAGATTTGGGCTAATTGTCTTTAAGATCCAATAAACTTTATTGGGCCTCCGAACTGCCCTCTTCAAGGCTGCAAAGTGTGGCCACTTGATGTCTTGACTTGGCCCAATAACTTCCTCTTTAGCCTGCACATCCAAGATCAAGCCCAGTAAAGCTTCCTTGGCCCTCTTCACCCTGCTCCTAGTCATTGGACCGCTTATCCCTTGCAAAGGATCTTGGAAACGGTTTATAGTAGCTTTGACAGCACCTTGATCTCCATCATTCCCTCCCTCCTCGAAAGGATTCGTCCTCGAATCAAAACCATCACCTACATCAAATAAAGACAAGTCAACAACATTGAATGTAGCACTAATATTGCCATACTCACTAGGTAAATCAATCTTATAGGCATTGTCATTGATTCGCTCCAAGACTTGAAAAGGTCCATCTCCCCTAAGATGTAACTTAGACTTTCTCTGAACCGGGAACCTCTGTTTGCGCATATGTACCCAAACCCAATCACCAGGTTCAAATACAATTTTTGTTCGACTTTTGTTGGCTTGCATTGCATATTGCTTATTCTTCCTCTCAATGTTAGCTCGAACTTTAGCATGCAAATCCATTACATATTCAGCCTTTTGCTTACCATCCAAGTTAACAAACTCATTAGTAGACAAAAGTAAAATATCCAAAGGTGTTACAGGATTAAAGCCATAAAAAATTTCAAAAGGACTATAAGCAGTAGTAGAATGCACAGATCTATTGTAAGTAAACTCAACATATGGTAAAGGTCTTTCCCAATGTTTCAATTTTTTTGACATAATAGCACGTAAAAGTGTAGTAAGTGTCCTATTAACTACCTCAGTTTGCCCATCTGTTTGAGGGTGTGCAACAGTAGAAAATAGAAGTTTAGTTTCTAATCTTCCCCATAATGTACGCCAAAAATGACTTAAGAACTTAACATCTCTATCACTTACTATTGTTCTAGGCAACCCATCCAAACACACTACTTCTTTAAAGAACAGATTAGCTATGTGTGTTGCATCATTGGTTTTAGCACATGCAATGAAATGAGCCATTTTTATAAACCTATCAACAACCATAAAAACACTATCCTTACCACTTTGAGACCTTGGTAACCCTATCACAAAATCCATAGAAATATCATACCAAGGCTGTGTAGGGACAGGTAATGGGGTATAAAGGCCATGTGGCATAACCTTAGACTTAGCTTGTTTACATGCCACGCATTTAGCACAAAACGAAATGATATCATGTTTCATGTGAGGCCAACAAAAATGTTCATGCAGAATTTCTAAAGTTTTAGTGACTCCAAAATGCCCCATTAGACCTCCACCATGACTCTCCTTAATTAATAAGGCACGCATAGAACACGTAGGCACACAAAGTTTATTCTTTTTAAACAAGTAGCCTTCATGTCTATAGAAACCATCAATAACACGCTTATCACAAGAATTCCAAGCAGATCCAAAATCAACATCATTAGTGTAACATCCCGTAATTTTTTAGATATTTTCCTTACAAATTCTTCACCTTACATATATGCATAGAAATGTTCTAATATTAATGGAATAGGTAAAGAAAGAAAACCTAAGAGGAAATATTAGAAATAAACATGTTAAAGAAAGGTGATAATCTTAGGTAAAGAAAGATAAATTTTTGTGAAGTAAGTAAAGGTCTTAAAATTTCAAGAAGATCGGATTATGGTAAATTTTCTTAATTTAAGAGCAAAAGTTACTAAGTTTAGTATCTCCACCCGTAATTGGGCTTTAACCTATAGAAACTTCATATAGAGTTTTTCTACTTCACATGAATTTTTAGCAAGCCAATAGGATAGCCCAAGGAAGAAATAAAACATAGACTTGGACTAGGATATAGAAATTGGACCGGTAGCCCAAAAATCATGAAAATGTGACCAAGCCCATTATGAAAGGAAGAATTTTAACCAAAGTAAGGAAAATGGGCAAGAATGAGCCCAAACCCAAGAGAAAAAATAAAAATAAAAATAAAATTAAAGTGATGAAATATTGGTGTAATCAAGATTAAGTGACATGGCATTAAAACAAAAATTTAGCAAGTGGTGTGATTCTACATACATCATTTTGGCAAGTGGCATAATAATACAAGGCTTTAGGACAAAAACATCTATATCCTACATTCATAACTTTAGCAAGTGGGTAATAATACATAGCATTATGACAAAACATCATTATCCTACATAAATAATTTTAGTTAAGTAAGGAAAATTCAAGGGCTAGAAATTTGCCACTTAAAAAGGAAAATCTATCATACTTGATTAAGACAAAAGAAAAAGGAAATGAATCCCTAAATCAAAGGGATCTTGCCCCATATCTTGAGAACATATCATCATAATTTTCAAAGTACAAATCTCCTTTTTCTATGCATATATTGACTAAGGAAGAGGAAGACAAGAACATAAGTTGTTTGTTTTCCAAAAATTCAACAAAGCGTATCCTAATTGTGATAAGGTAGACTCATGATCATGAAAGGTGAATTATTTGGTAGTCTATATAAGAAAACCCACCCTTACAACATTAGAATTTCGTCCAAGTGAGGGAGAGAAAAAATAAAAGCAAGGTAGTGTGAGGAAAGGAGAGAAAGAAAGGAAGAAAGAGGAAGGAGAAGTCTAGGGGACTAAGTGCTCCAGGTAAGTTTAACAATATTTCTTTTTGAAGAAAACCTTTGAAACTCATAATATTTATATGAGATTTTGATCTTAGAACTTTGATGATTGGTCATGGATATCATGTTATATATTGATCTTGCATGTGATGTATGTTTGAATACTTAGGTTGGTGTAGATAGTTCTGCATGGGTATGGCTATGGTTGACAGAATTTTAAGCTTCGGTATTTTAATTTCTGGGAACAATCTATAAGGAATTAAAATAAATGGTTAACATGAGAATTAAATATATATGTGTAACGGATTTTCACCCACTGGAATCATTCCATTTGGAGTCCATATGAGATAGCTATGGTCTGATTAGTAGTCAAAGGTCAGAAAATGAATCATCAGGGAAGAATATGTTAGGATAGCTTCGGTAATTTAATTTCTAAGAATTATTGGTAGGGAATTAAAATAAATGGTTAACATCAGAATTAAAGATATATGTGTCACAGATTTTCACCCACTGGAATCATTCCATTTGGAGTCTATATGAGATAGCTATGGTCTGATTAGTAGTCAAAGGTCAGAAAATGAATCATCAGGAAAGAATATGTTAGGATAGCTTCGGTAATTTAATTTTTGGGAATTATTGGTAGGGAATTAAAATAAATGGTTAACGTAAGAATTAAAGATATGTGTGTCATGGATTTTTAGCCACTGGAATAATTCAATTTGGAGTCCACATGTGGTAGATATGGTTCGATTAGTAAGCCAAGGTCAGAAAATGGTTCATCAGGGAAGATTATGTTAGGACAGCTTTTGTATTTTAATTTCTGGAAATTATTTGTATGGAATTAAAATAAATGGTTAACATGAACGTTATATATCTATGTCTCATGGAAATATACCCACTGTAATTATGCAATTTGGAGTTCATATGAGGTAGATATGATCCGATTAGTAAGCAGAGGTCAGAAAATGTTTATTCAGGGAAGAGTATGTTATTAATGTTTTAGTTTTTGAATTTCTGGGAATATTCTATAGGAAATTAAAATAGCGTGCCAACATAAAAATTATAGATATATGGCTCATGGATTTTTACCAACTGGAATAACTCAATTTGGAGTTCCAATTTGGGAGATATGGTCTAATTAATCAGTAAAGGTCAGAACCTATCCGAGAGGAACTATCCTGTACTTTGAGGGAGTAATATCACCTTCGTTTCTTAATTTTTCACTACAATATTCAACATAATAGTTTTAGATAATTTTTTTATCTTGAAATGGACACCAAGATCACCTACATCAGAGTTAAATTGAGGGAGTTATGCTCTGATTAGTAAGAGAAGGTTAGCTAGGATAAAAACTTGCATCAAGAAAATAAAGAAATAAAATTAGTATTTAAAAAAGAAGATGAATCTTAATAAATGACTAGTATAGCCATAGCCATTGCCATTGTATGAACTTCTTACCATCTTAAGTGTGAAATTTTGACATGGAAATATTTTATAAAGCGATATTTGAAATGGTTTTGTTCATGGCATGGTTACCAATGATTTATGGTAATAGTTATATTTTGATGAACATACTTGTTATTGAAAGCATATTTTTGGCTATCATTATGAAATGAAAAGAAATGAGCACGGTCACATGGCAACCCGTGTGGTGCACCAGTAGGGGACGCCCTACCAACGGTTATGATCATGATAATGAGAAAAGAAAGAGAAAGTGGGCCATGTCGGACGGAGCGAGAAAAGCCCGTACCGGAGAGTAGAGGATACTCACCCTGACCAGGGTAGCTTGAAATGAGAATAAGTTGATGGCCATCATATGATATTTTGAAAATAGTTAATTCTATCATACATATCATTACAATATGATTCTTATGTGCATAGATATAATGCATTCATGTGACCAAAGATATTTTCTGTAGTTTATACAGCTGAACATGACGTGATGAGCTTTACTTATAATAATTTATTGTTGAGCTTACTGGGATTTAATTTTCACTATATTTCCATATCATGTTCAGAAAATTATTTATGCAACTTTTGTTTCTAAGACTCTGGCTTTTAGTGCACATTGGATCGAGTTACTTTATGTTGGGCAGATTTCAGAATCAAATAAGATGTTTGTGGTCGAGTTGGCTCAGATCCCGGTGAAGGTGCAACCACCCGCACCTGTATCTCCGGAATTGGTCAACCAAAATAAACAAGATGTAAATATCTATGTGTTTGATATGTTATACGTCTGTTTTGATTAATGACATGTATGTGAACTCAATATTGTATAATAATAAAGGAAAAAAAAAGAGGTTGTTACAATTAGCATACAAGTCTTTAATGTATTCAAGACCAAGCAACTTAGCATGTAAGAATGTCAACAATGCATATCTTCTAGATAATGCATCAGCTACCACATTTTCCTTTCCAGTTTTATACTTAATCACATAAGGAAATGTCTCAATCAATTCTAACCACTTTGCATGCCTCTTATGCAACTTACCTTGGGACTTCAAAAATTTTAAGCTCTTATGATCTGAATGGATAATGAACTCCCTTGGCCATAGATAATGTTGCCAAGTTTGCAAAGTCCTCACCAATGCATATAACTCCTTATCATAAGTAGGATAGTTTAGTGCTGCCCTATTTAGCTTCTCACTGAAGTATGTAATTGGTTTAAATCCTGCATCAAAACAGCACCTATACCAACTCCAGAAGCATCACATTCAATTTCAAAAGCTTTATCAAAGTTAGGTAATGACAGCAAGGGTGCATTAGTCAGAAGATTCTTTAAAATGTTAAATGACTTCTCATGCAAATCATCCCATTTAAAGACAACATTCTTTTTAACAAGTTCATTTAGGGGTGCAGCAATAGTACTAAAATTCTTTACAAACCGCCTATAGAAACTTTCTAAACCATGGAAAATCCTAACTTCATTAGCATTCCTAGGTGTAGGCCAATCTCGGATTGCCTTAACCTTGTCCTCATCCACACTAATTCCATGAGAATTAACAACAAAACCAAGGAACACTACTGAATCAGAACAGAATGTGCACTTTTTCATGTTAGCATACAATTTATGCTCCCTAAGCACATCAAAAACAGCACGCAAATGCAATACATGTTCGTCAATATTTTGACTATATACTAAAATATCATCAAAGTAAACTACCACAAACTTTCCAATGAAAGCACGTAAGACATGGTTCATTAATCTCATAAAGGTACTGGGTGCATTGGTCAAGCCAAAGGGCATTACTAACCACTCATATAAACCATATTTAGTCTTAAAAGCAGTTTTCCACTCATCTCCCTCTTTCATGCGAATTTGATAGTAGCCATTCTTTAAATCAATTTTCGTAAAAACACTAGAACCATACAACTCATCAAGCATGTCATCTAATCTAGGAATTGGATGCCTATACTTTACAGTGATTTTGTTGATGGCCCTGCAATCTACGCACATGCGCCAAGTACCATCCTTTTTAGGCACAAGAATAACAGGTACTGAACAAGGACTAAGACTCTCCCTCACGAATCCCTTCTGAACTAGGTCATCTACTTGCCTCTGAATTTCCTTCGTCTCCTCAGGATTAGCTCGGTAGGCAGGTCGATTAGGGATGGATGATCCAGGGACAAAGTCTATCTAGTGCTCAATGTCTCTCAAAGGTGGTAGTCCATGTGGAATCTCCTCAAGAAAAACATCAGTGAATTCCTGTAACAAAGACACAACCATTCTAGGCAAAGATAGGTTAGGAGTGTTAGTAAAATAAATATCCTTGTACATGAGCACAAGGAGGTTTGACTTGCATACCAAAGCACTCTTCACCTCACTTTTTAGTGCAAAAGCGCTCACTCTTTTATTTTTCTCTTTCTCTGGCTTACAACTCTCTCTCTTTTTCTGCTAACATGTCTCAACCTCTCTCTCTTTTCTCTCACTCTCAATTTTTGCCTTACTCTCTTTCTTCTCTTTTTCTATTGTTTCTCTCAACTTACATTCTTTTGTAATTCTCACTTGATCAGCAAAAGCTTCAGCTGGCTTTAGGGGTGTCAGAATAAAGGTTTTCTTATGTATGGTTAATGTATATTGATTCTTGTAACCATTATAATTAGCCCTTCTATCAAATTGCTATGGACGTCCCAACAACAAGTGTCCAGCATGCATTGGTACTACATCACAAAGCACCTCATCTTTATAGTTACCAATAGAAAAAGATATGCAAACCTGATTGGTCACCCATATATCTCCCCTATCATTCAACCATCTTAGCCTATATGGCTTAGGATGTTTCAATATGGGTAAACCTAATTTATCAACCATCAAGGTACTAGCTACATTAGTGCAACTTCCACTATCAATAATTAAGCTACATACCTTGTTATTCACGTGGCACTTGGTTTGGAAGATGTGCTCACGTTGTTCATCATCAACATCATCATTAGGTTGCATATTAAGAGCACGTCGAGTAACTAATACTTCTCCATGCACTGGTTCACCAATCTCCATGTCACTGCAATCCTCCAATGGTGGCATCTCATCATCACTTGAATGCTCACTTTCCATGCCTCCATCATCAAGAAGAACAATGGCTCTCTTGTTAGGACACTGTGATGCAATATGCCCCAACCCGTGACATCTAAAACATTTTGTATCTCGTGCTCTAAAGGAAGTAGAAGTATCATTCTTAGCCTTGGGATTAGGGGCTGCAATTGAATTCCTCCCCTTGCTCTCTTCCTTCGGCCTAGTAGCAGACTTATGGTTATCTTGCCAATTCGGCTTCCATGGAGCTTTAGGAATTGAGCCAAATTTAGAAGATGTTCTAACTTTTAACTGCTTCTCAACTTTAATTGCTTTATGCAGTAAATCCTCCATCTCTACATAATGGTGCATATCTACTACATCTACAATTTCTGTCCTCAAACTACCTATAAACCTTGCCATTGTAGCCTCTCTATCCTCTTCAATATTAGCTTTCATCATGGCCATCTCCATCTCATTGTAGTAATCCTCTACACTCATAGATCCTTGATGCAGATTTTGTAATTTTCTGAACAAGTCTTTATAGTAATGGCTAGGAACAAACCGTTTTCTCATCACAACCTTCATCTCTCCCCATGACCGAATAGGTCTCTCACCACTTCTTCACCTATTAATTGTTAATTGATCCCACCAAATACTAGCATAGTCAGTAAACTCCACAACAGCTAGCTTCACCTTTTTCTCCTCAGTATAATCATGACACTCAAACATATGTTCTACCTTCCTCTCCCACTCTAAGTAAAGTTCAGGGTCACCCTTACCTTGGAATGTAGGAATAGTCATTTTTATGTTTCCCAAGCCACTATCACGCCTAAGAGCTATCCTCCTTTCCTTTCTTGACCCGAATGCTTCACTGTCTGAATATTCCCCATCTCCCTTATCAAACCCAAACTGTTTGGTAAGCTTAGGCTGGGATGGTGAATCAAGGTTATCCAGCCTCATATTCAGCAACTTAAATTGATCTTGAACTGCTTTCAGGAAGAGTTTAAGGTCAATTTCAGGTTGATCTTTTTCACTACTCATGTTTGTCTCACAAACCTCACGTGTTTTGCACTCAATTTCACTCTCTTTCCCTTAAAGCTCTTAAACAAGAACCTGATCAACAAACTTATCTAAGAAAACAAGTGAATTAAGAAGAATAAATTTTCAGACAATGACAACCCTAGGAACTGAATTTAAAAAATATGAGGGATACTAATATCAGTATGCTGCTTTTTTTTTTTACGAATTTCTCTTCTTTCTTTTTTTCTTTCAGCTCACCTCTTTTTTTTTAGCGAATTTCCTTTTTTTTTACCAATTTTTTTTTGTGCAGAAGAGACCAAATTCAACTAGGACTAGGAATCTGATTTTTTTTTTTGAATTTTTGAACAAGAAACCAAATTGAAATAGGAATAGGACTCTTTTTTTTCGAAATTCAATTTTTTTGGAAGAAGAAAACTATATTGACTAGTACTAGGAGTTAGAATAAAAGTAGGAAAAGAAAATTGACTAGAACTAGAACTCTTTTTTTTCTTTCTAAAAGAACTAGAAGAACATTAACTAGAACTAGAACTAGAACCCTAATTTGACCTAAAGAAAGGTAGAAGAAGAAGAAAGACTCTAGAAAATAGAAAAGAAAAGATAGGACACCAACCAAATTTCAAGGAGCCAAATCTCTGATACCAAATGATGCGTTCCTTTAAACGAAGAAACAGAGTGTTTGGCGAAAGCAAGGATCGTCTTGAAAATTTAACGGATGTTTGATCGCCATGAGTTGCCTCGATAAGATCGGATTCAGCTCTTTGCCCAAGAACTAAGGGAAGCTCTCACTTTAGGAGAAAACTCAATATTTATTAATCATCAAAATCTGTTTTAATACATGAACCTAACAAACTCTTATATAGACAATCAAATCTAACCATAGTAGGAAAGCTAGAAGGCCTTAAACTCCTAATTGCACTTCTAATAGAATTTGGCCCAAATAACACTAGTTATCTGGCCCAACTAAACTAACAAAAAATAAACCCATAATTAAACTACTATTTGGGCTGCATAAAGAATGGGACCAAATACTAATAATATCCAAAACAAAACATTTAATCTAAAACCCATAATACATCTTTAGCCTATGCAGATTTGGGCTAGTTGTCTTCAAGATCCAATAAACTTTATTTGGCCTCCGAACTGCCCTCTTCAAGGCTGCAAAGTGTGGCCCACTTGATGTCTTGACTTGGCCCAATAACTTCCTCTTTAGCCTGCACATCCAAGATCAAGCCCAGTAAAGCTTCCTTGGCCCGCTTTGCCCTGCTCCTAGTCATTGGACCGCTTATCCCTTGCAAAGTATCTTGGGAACAGTTTATAGTAGCTTTGACAGCACCTTGATCTCCATCACCCTTACTTGTCTAGGACCCTCATGGGCTATCTTTAAGGCATCCTACATCTCTTTAGTAGTACTACAATTTAAAACTCTAAAATACTCATTTTGGCTCAAAACATTTGTAAGAATATTTTTGACTTTCGCATTCAATTAGACATTTCCTTTATTAGATTCTATCCAAGCACTTTTAGGTTTAAGTATGGCTTAATCTTCTTCAAAAACTTAGGAATGAATGGACCATTCTCAATGACTTCCAACAAATCAATATCAATAGCCTCAATAAAAAGTTTCATCCTAAGCTTACATTCTCAATACAATTTTGACCATTAAAACCTGGAGGCATGTTAATGAAATACCTTTTAGGCAAAATGCCATCACCCATTCCAGCCATGATGCTTTTGAGATGGTTTAGTCTTTAGCCAAGAGCTCAAGCTATAATACCATTTGTTAAGAATGGTACACACCCAAGAAAGGGGTGATTTTGGTGTTTTAGAAAATTTTATCCTGAAGTGGAAGAAAGGATGTAAATGTAAAAACTTTTTGCACGAACACAAATGAAATTAAAATCAAAACCCTTTACAAATGCCAAAGTAACTTTTATCATAACATCAACGCCAAATTTTAGCAATTAACAAATAAGGCTATAAAAAACTTATAAATACCAAAGGTGAGAAAAATAGAAAAACAAATAAACCAGAAAACCAAAAGATGTGCGGCAACTTAGAAATGTTTTTTCAAATAATGCTAAATAGAATAAGTTAAAGGCAAGAAATAAAAAAAAACATAAGTGCAGCAAAGTTCAAAGATGTAGAAGCGTAGAAAACCAAAAAAGATAAACAAAAGGGTAGTGAATCAAGACACCGAGATTTATCCTTGTTCATCTCAACTATCGAGCCTACATTTAGTCCCTAAGCCACAACTTGAAATTTCCACTATAAACCACAAGTTTAACATGTGCATTTGTGAGTCACTATAACTACACAACTCCTCAGATTTAGTAACCAGGTTCACCTCCTTACAATCACTTTGCAATAAACTTTCCAATGATTTACCATATCCAAACACTTTAAGGAACCTCCCCTTGAGTCACACCTCACAAAAGAATAAGTAGAAGGCTAACAAAATTCTCTTAAAGAGTGTATATTACAAATTAACCACCTATGTTAGAAAAAAAAATCAAGACCTTAAATATAAAATAAGGTTTAACCATGAGTTTTCAAACTTCTCAATGTTTAGTGGAGCTTAGTATGAAATGTAAAATATCCATTAGAGGCCATTTACAGTTGGATTTAATGAAATCTTACAATTGTTAAGCCTTTAATTTCTTTACCATTATGGCAATAGGCGATTGTTAAAGTCTATAGGCACTTGTTGTCATGTTAAGTCCTTGAATTACAGCCATCCATAATGTGCATAAATGTATATTGAATACTATAGGCAATTGTTGCTCTGTAAGTTAGCTTTTGTAAAAATATCCAAAACTGAATAGACGTTTGTAGCAAGTATTGTCACTTATAGGTTCTTGTGAACATTATTTTTCAAATTCCAAAATCTAATAGCTATCTAAAGCTATTAATTGGCGCTTGTTGGTCATTGGTTTGTAAATTTTGCTCTATTTCTAGCAAACAAGCTTCTTTTAAAGGCTTTTGTTGCACTTTAAAAAACTTTAGTTATGAGCAAATCACAAACTAATAACCAATAAACCTCAAAAAACCAATCTTACACATTATTAAAAACATTGTATGAGCTCATAAGTTCTCTAAGTTTTTCTTAACATGAAAACTGAGTCTAGGATACCTAAAAGATAAAAACATCTTTATCCTTGAGGTTCCTTTGACTTGAATCCATGACAGCTTTATGCATTCCTTGATAAACTTCATGAGTGCTTAATGTGATTTTTGGCCATAAATGATAAGAATGGAAGAAGTTGTATTAGAAGTAATGGACGGAAGGTATTTATAAAGATACTTACATATAAAAAGATGTAACTATATGAACAGTTCGTATACCAACTTTAACTAAATTTTAAATTATAGTAGTTGGGCTATATTCCCTAATACCTATCCTTAATTCAAGGAATCTTTATCTTCCCTTTGAACCAAGGTCTATTGTCATAATACAACTTCTTTGATCTAAACATTCTTCTAAGGACTTAACTCCAAGCTTAGCTTTCAAGTAATTAAATTTGGTATGAGTGAGAGGCTTATTGAATAAGTTAGTTGGATGTTCTTCATATGAGCTGTGCTACACCATAACCTCTTCACCTTGAACCTTTTCTCTTAGAAAGATCATATCTAGGTGAGTATAAAGTGTTAATCCCACAAGGATGGGTGTTAGTTGGATGTTATAAATTACTGTACTTAAATTAATCCATCTACCAATTGAATAGTACAAAAAGAAGTTGATTTAGAATATAAAACTAAAATAAAATAAAATAGAAAGCAAAAGTAAACCAAAAACTAGCAATGGATTGGGATTCTAATTTCACCATAATTAATCCACTTTTCTCTTATCTATCTCTTTAACCTAGAATTTATTATCCTAATTGCCAGTTGAGACACCTAAATTATCCATTATTATCTCTTGAGATTTAATAGAAACACATTTAAATGCTAACCCATTATGTCACCATGTGAATTAAAAGAAGCACATATTTATTAAGATATATGGCTCTCAATTAAAGATTGCATAGATCATGCAATTATATCTCTATGTCACATGCAATCTATAGTTTACTACACAATAAACTAGACACATAAATCTTATTTTGGTCTCATTATGATTAACAATTCATTTAATTAGTGATCAAGCAATTAGAAGCATTAAAAGCAGTGCAGAAAACTAATAAAAATAACTCATTGATTAAATTGAATAAACAATATAAATGTTCATAATTAGGCTACATTGTAGCCCTAGAAATAAACTAGTTCATAATAGAAGAATAAAAATAAAGAAGATAGAAGAAGAAAACTCAGATTTAGAGATAGAATTAAAGCTGCTATCTAGAGAAAGCTTAAGCTCCTCTTCTCCTCTATAAATTTATAATCCAAGGGTCTTTTATAGGTGAAATAGATCTTTGAATCCTTCTCGAATTCTATGTTTAAAAGATCTTTCAATCTAACTTAAACTCTTTTAAAAATACTCAATTATTGTCCTAGCATCATGATGCCAATATCTAGCATCTTGACTCCAGATCTTACAAAACTTAAAACATGAAAGCTTCATATCTTTTTTTTATCCTTCCATAGTATCTTGAATTATCTTCATCAGAGTTCGTATGGGGAGAGTTATGCATAGATTAGTGAACTAACATTGAAGTTATCCAAAATATGCTATTATTTCTCCTTTTCTCTAATTTTATCCAAATTCTACTCAATTTTCCATCTTTTTTATACTTAAAAAATAAACACACAATTATACATAAATATAACATCAATTACTCAAAAAAATAATAAGCCAAAAGGATATTTAATTTATGAGTATACAAGTCACTTATCAAATACCCCCCAAACTTATATTTTCTGCTTGTCTTTAAGTAAAACTATAAAACAAAAAATTCAAAATTATGCATTGAATGCCAACTTGTTTTGAATTACTAAACTTTGCCTTAAAAATTTCAAAAAATTTGTAGCTAAAAAAGAATTCAAAAATTATAGTCATTTATAAATTTAACTCAAATACAGTTTATATTTCACTATTTTGAATCTTAAATGTGTGTGAATAACCTTGTGACACTTATCCTCTTGTAGTTAGATGAGTTTATGCAACCCAAAATTTTAAGTATAAATCTCTAGATAATTGAAGTTTTAATAACTCCATAAGTTTATTTTTCTTGCCACTCTACACTAAAGTAGGCTATACACCATACCTAGGATCAATAGGGATTCTGTTTGTAATGTGTGGCTTGAGTTTAAGGTAGGATAAAAGATATTACATTTAGGCCCACAAATCACAATTGCATATGATCATTCTTCGTTTTTTTTCATAGAGCTTTTACAATCTGTCATTGAATTTTTCCCTAAACTTAATTTCTACTTTCTTTCTCCATTCATATTTTTTTTTCATTCATCAATTTTTTCTCAACTTTATCTCCTTTTCTCAATTTTTTTCATTTCCCTTTTTTCATAGGTATTTTCTTCTCCCCTTTTCTTTGCTACTATTTTATTTGCAACTTTCCTTCTTTTTCTCATTCCATGCTCCATCCTTTTTCCCTATAGAAATATAGCTTTTAATATAATTTTTCAATAATAATCATGTATATGAGTGAAAAAGGTAAAAACAAGGATATTTTTATTTAAGGCTTAGTTAATAATATGGGTATAAAAGAAAATGTTCAATTAAGCTAAAATTAGGGAGACTAGGGGTATAATAATTTATAGGTAGGTTTGAAAGGCTCAAACTATCCCAAAAAATGCCTAAATTCTTTCCTAAATGAGGTGTTAGCCTAGGATTTCACCTAAAACGACAATCAAATAAGTTCTAGAGTCATATGAGATCATATATATAATTTTTAAATCACATAAATCTTCTTGTAATTACAAAAATCACACAACTTGCTAGAATGCAATTAATAGTGCATGCATTGAGGATAATCAAAATTTTCAGTACAAAGTTCAATCATTCATACATTCATAAATTTCACACCTAAATTTAAAGTTTACATTGTTCTCAATGTAACAATATAAGAAAAATTAGGTATAAAGGACTTCCATGAATATTTGGCTCATTGATAGTTGATTTTTGTAGGAAAAGTTGGCCAAGCCCTCTATTTCTGCTTATCATACTAGCGTCGCACAATTATAGAAGTCTAGGATTCAAAGCAAGGGACATAGCATTGTGACAGTAGGATGTTGCATTACGGCACTGAGGCTTTTGGAAATTGATTTCATAGGCCTGCAAGTCTGGCGTTGTGATGATACAGATGGAACCGTAACATTGAGTTGAGTGAAAAAAATTCTAGCTCTTTCTCTTTTCTTTTTCTCTTTTTTTTCAATAGCAAGGTTGCCTCTAGGTAAGTGCTTTAAAACAGTCAGATTCTTCAAAAACTAGGGTCACCAAGGGGAATAAGTGCTGCTTGCTCTTTGTAAAACTTTGCATTTTCATAAGCGTCACCTAAAAATACATAGCAAACATATTTAGGTGATAAATTTAATTTTTTAGGACTATAAATACCTGTTGTTGCTGCTGCATAAATTTCAAATTCCAACATGGCTTTATTCTGCTCAAATTTCCCTTCATCTTTACTTAGTAATGCTTTATGTTGTACTGCTCCACAAATGAATATAGAGTGAAGAGGTTCTTCACTAGCCGTAAGTAAATTAAATGCTTGAGCTAAGGTAATGATACCTTACTCTGGAAGACTAGCAAGTGCATTCTTTTATAGGACTTCTTCCACCTAAGAGTTCTCCATTGCTTCTTCTTAAAAGTGTTGGCCTCCTCTATTTCTAACTCAGTTAGCTATATGTCTCTACAAGGGTTTCATTATTCACTTGCTCTTTTGGTTCTTCCTCAGTATTACTAAGTAGAGAACTTTGAAATCTTTTAATAATAATTTTAGCAAACTTACACATATGAAGCTCTAAGTCTTTAATAACAACTCCTACACTCTCGATGACAGTATTTGTTCTTGCCATAAATTGATTAGTGGCATATGTTAATTGATTTGTGGTCTCTGTGAGTTTAGTATTGTTCTCTGTGAGTTGGGCAAGAGTATTTTCTAAGGAAACTTTAGGTGGTTATGGCTAAAACTGAGGTGTAGGGCATATAGTCTTAACACGTACTAACTGAATTGATTAGTATTTATCATAACCTAGGAAAGATCTCCTTCTAGAGGGATCGATGGCTGAGGCTAAAACTGATTATCTTGCCATGAGAAAGTTGATTGTACCACCCTTAGTCATAATTGTTGGAATAAAAATTGTTTAACATGTAATAATTTCCAACAAACTAGGTCGATTTTGTTTGGGATGGAGCATATGGATTACTAACTTGGTCTTCATAATTAGAATAGAGTTCATAATTTGTGGGGTTGGCATAATACTAAGGTGCCCAATTATTTCAGTTATTCATAATTTCTGGATTAGATATGTCCTATTAATATATTGTTTGAAACTTCACAGCAAGAGGGTGCAGTAAGTAAAGGAAAATGAAACTCAAATCAGATTAGGACTACTTAGTAACAGTATTAATAAACAAATTAATCCTCGAAAATTATGACAAAAACTTGATATGCAGACATTAATCTTTGTTTATGTGCAAGCGTACACTGTTGTTGTCAAGTAATAAAAATCTCTAAGTGAGTATAGAGTGTCGATCCCACAAGTATTGGTGTAATTAATTATTGTACTTAAATTAATACTTATTCCAATTAAATAATGTTAATAAAAGTTGATTTAGAATATAAAACTAAAATAAAATAAAACAGAAAGAAAAAGTAAATCTGAAATTGTTAAAGGGTTAGGATTCTAGGGATTTCAATTTCACTATAAATAATCTACTTTGCATTTATATATCTCTATAACCTATAATTTTTTATCCTAATTACCAGTCAATATGTCCTAAATTATCTACTAACCTTTCTCGAGGTTCAATAGAAATACTTTTGAATGCTAACCCACTATGTCCTCATGTGAATTAAAACAAGCAAAGATTCATTAAGATCTATAGCTCTCAATTAAAACATGTACAATCTATGCAAGTATATCTTTATCTCATATACAATCTATAGGCAACTACACAATGAGCTAGACACATAAATCTCCTCTCTGTTTTATTATGATTAACAATTCATCTAATTGGTGGTTAAGCAATAAAAAGCATTAAAAACAATGTAGTAAACTCAATTTAAGAAAAATAACTCATTGATTAAATTAAATAGACAATACAAAAGTTTATAATTAACTACATGAAAACTCTAGAAAATAAACTAGTTCATAATAGACATAAAAATTAAGAAGATTGAAGAAGAAAACTCAAATCTGCATATAGAATTGAAGTTACCATCCAAAGAATACCTAAGCTCCTCTTCCTATCCCTAAATTCATAGCCAAGGGTCCTTTTAAAGGTGTAATAGATTTTTGAATCCTTCTCCAACTCTATTTTTAAAAGGTCTTTTAATCCAACTTAACCTCTTTTATAAATGCTCAATTATCGTCCTAGCATTGCATGCCAATATCCACCGTCGTAAAGCTAGATCTTCTTACAAAACTCAAAACATGAAATTTGTAGATCTTTTTCTTAAATTTTCATATCCTCTTGAATCATCTCCATTAGAGTTAGATAAGAGAGTTATGCCTAGATTAGTGAAGCAAAATTGAAGTTGTCCAAAATTTACTATTCTTGCTTATTTTCTCTAATTTTTTTTCTCCAAATTCTACTCAATTTTCCATCTTTTTTCTACCTACAAAATAAACATAATCACGCCTAAATCTAACATAAATTACCAAAAAAATACAAAATTCTAAGCCAAAGAATACTTAATTTATGAGTATAAAACCCATTCATTGCCTGCCCTTGTAAGCAAATCATTAATGTATTTGACTTAAGCTAAATGAAGAGAGACATATGATATTCTCTTAACATTAACTCTCAATGTAACACCCTGAATTTCTATCAATTATATTCACAAAATAGAATATTAAGAAAGGTTAAAAAAGATTAAAAAGGCGTAATTATAAAGAAATAATTATGGATATTAAATAAGGAATTTCCTATTTTTGAAGGAAATAATCAAGGATGGAATAGTAATTTCTTTGCCTGTAGGGCCAGAAAGGGGCAACAATAATAGGGATAAGGAGCTATGAAGAGAGTTGCACAAAAATCCATTGGAATACACCTCAAGAGGAGATTAAACACTTGGCAAAATTTCCAACTCACCAAACAAGGCCTTAACCAATGGTTAGTTCCAAAGTAATGGCATGGCATTTTTGTAATACTTAGAGTTTTGGAGAGTGGTTGATAAGGGAGAAAAATCTTCTCCAAGAAGCTACCATTTTTTTAATTGTTTCCCTTGACTTATTGAGCAAGTCGCCAGCCAAGCCTAAGGAAGCAGAAAATATCCACAGCAAAGGGAGAAAGAGGAAGAAGGAAAAGGGAAGAGAGAAAGAGAAAGAGAGAGAAGGAGAAGAAGAGTGAGAAAGCTAAAGAAAATGATGTGAGCATGACTAGCGAATGGAAATGGAATGCAGACCTGCTGGAAGTCCCAAGTGGACCTGTCATAAGAGCTCAGGCTAAAAGATTCAAAGAGGAATTTAATGGTCTAATTTTAGAAGCCCAAAAAGGAGATACCTGCATCAATTCAAAAAGAAGAGCGCAAAACTGGTCCATATCATTAAAGCCCACTTAAATATGGGTCAAGACAAGTCAATCTGAATATGGGCTTAAAGTGCAAGAAGATTGAAGGCTAAAAACTGAATATAAGCCCAAAATAATGGATTTATTTAATGGCCCAATTTAAGCTACGTTTTTTTTTCTGATTTATTTACTTTTAGTATTTTATTTATTTGGCTAGGAAAGTTTCCTATTTGATAGTTTTTAGAAGAGTTTCCTATTTGTATTTTTCCTTGCCCTATAGGAGTTTCTTATTTGATAGTTTCTAGAACAGTTTTCTATTTCTATTTTTCATTGTCCTATAGGAGTTTCTTATATAGTTTTCCTTCTAAGTTTAGGTAATTGGCCTATAAATAGGTATGTATACTCATGAACAATTCAAATTATCATATATACTATTGAGAGTGTTTTCTCTTTGGTTCTTTAAAGAATTTTTCTAAACTTATCAAGATTTATCTTGTGGCGTTCAAGTAAGACTTATCACTCACAATCTTCTTCCTCTTTCTTGAGTGTGGCGTCTGCAATATTTCTATACCTTTGGTTCTTATCTCTTTATAGATAACGGGTCAAGGTCATTTTATTTTTAATTTATTTTTGTTATAAATCTGATTGGAATTCGATCCTTCTAAGCGGATCCCATATTGATTCCGGGTCTCACTACTCTTGGTGAGGTTCATATCAGGGGTTCACATCAGAAAAGGTGAGTAATCTTCCCTAATTTTGTGTTCTAGATATGGAAATTCTTGGATCTTATGTTGTGGGGGATACGGGTGCCTTGTATGCATTTATTGAAGTATAATGGTAGGGTAGATGGAAACATTGATGATATATTTATGGTGGTAATGGATGATTTTCATATATGTGCAAGATGTGGTAATTTGTGAAAAAATTTAGTGGTTAGAGTTTAGAGTTTAATCTATGTTTTGACGGTTATGCGTTGTGGATAATCTAAATTTTATATTCTTAAAATGTTGGTATGGATGTGTGTTGGTTTGTTGGCTAGTTTTAGGAGAAAAGGGAGAAATTTTCTAAGTTTCGAGCCTAGAGCACGGTTGTGCTTGAAGGCACGGCCAGGCCGTGCTCTGGGTTGGATTTGCAAAATGGTGCAGAACACAGCCAGAGAACGGCCATGCTTGGTGACACAGCCAAGCCGTGCTCTGTGTTGATTTTTGGAAAACACGGGCATGTTGTGGGGAAACATAGGGAGGAAGCACAGGCATGAAACATGGCTGTGCTTAGGGGCACAGCCAGGTCGTGCTTCATGCTGTCTTGTTCTTTTTCACTACTTTTTGAATCCTAACCAAGAATACATGTTTATGAAATGAGAATTGGAGTTCTATGAGTCATATATATCAAAGAAAATTTGTAGTATTTAATTGGTTGAGTAATATCTTTTGAATTAACAATGAATGCATGAAGAAATGAGGTATAAATGCTATATTTGCATGCTATAAATCACTATTATGTGCAACCAAAAAGGGGTAAATGATATGAGGATGTTATGGAAAGATGAAAAAGCATATATGCTTTACCTTATGTAATATGATGAGTTATTATAGCATTCATGAGAGCAAATGTTGACTATGCTCATGATAATTAATATGTATGCTCTTTGTTGAGACAAGTGGTTGGAAAAACATGTAAACGACATGAACATGGTCAAGAGGACCCTCTCTGAAGCAGGGTGGCCTGACAACAGATGTCACCTTGCTGTATTGAGTCAACTGCTGGTCATTAACATGATCATAGCCGTTAGTAGGGTGTCTCCCACTGGTGTACTACACGGACCACCATGTAACCGTGCTCATTTCTTTTCTTTTCTTTTCACATTAATAGACAAAAATATGATTTCAATAAGAAGTATGTTCATTATATTCACATGTCATAATTTATCATCAAAGTATAATCATTACCAAAAATCATTGGTAATCATGCCATGAATATAATCATTTTCAAATGTCTTTTATAAAATATTTTCATGTCAAAATTACACACATAAGATGGTAAGGAGTTCTTGCAATGGCAATGGCTAGGGTATAAACTAGTCATTTATTATTTTCATTTATAAGATTCTTCTTCTTTCTTAAATATTATTTTCATCTCTCATTAATTAGAGTATAACTCCCTTATTTTAACTCCGATTGAGGTGATCTTGGTGTCCATTTAAAGCCAAGACAAACCTCTAAAACTCTTATGCTGAACATTTTAGTGAAATCATAAGGAATATTGGAGTTATTACTCCCTCAATTTCAAAGTTATTTCTTCCCAGATAGATTCTTACCTTTACTTACTAATCTAATCATATCTCTCTCCTATGGACTATAAATTGAGTAATTCCAGTGGCTAAAAATTCATAAGTATATATATATATATATATATATATATTTCATGTTAACCATTTCTTTTAATTCCCTACAAATTTAATGTGAGCACGGCTAGTGAATGGAAATGGAATACAAACTTGCTTGAAGTCTTAAGTGGACCTGTCATAAGAGCTCGGCTAAAAAATTTAAAGAAGCATTTAATGGTCTAATTCTAGAGGCCCAACAAGGAGATACCTGCATTACTACAAAAGAAGAGCTAAAAGTGATACATGTCATTAAAATCCATTTAAATATGGGTCTAGATCAACCAATCTAAATATGGACCTAAAGTACAAGAAGATTCAAGGCTGAAGATTAAATATAGGCCCAAAATCAATGAGTTATTTTATGGCCCAATTTAAGCTACGTTTTTCTTATTTATTTAATTTTACCTTTAGTTTGTTTGACTAGGAAAGTTTTCTATTTTTTGGTTTCCTTATTTGACTAGAAGAGTTTCCTTTTTTTAATTTTCCTTACCCTGTAGGAGTTCCCTATTTGATGGTTTCTAAAAGAGTTTCCTATTTTTAACTTTCCTTGTCCTATAGGAGTTTTTTATGTAGTTTTTCTTGTTAGTTTAGGTTATTGGCCTATAAATAGGCATGTATGCCATTGACAAATATAGATTATCATTAATAATATTGAGAGTGTTTTCTTGTGGCGTTCAAGCAAGACTTATAACTCACAATTTTCTTCCTCTTTCTTGAGTGTGGCGTCTACAATATTTCTTATACATTTGGTTCTTATCTCTTTATAGATCACGGGTCAAGGTCATTTTCTTTAATTTCTTTTGTTATAAATCTGATTAGAACACGATCCTTCCAATCAGATTCCATATTGATTTCGGGTCTCACTACTTTTGGTGAGGTTCATATAAGGGGTTCACATCATTTAGTAACAGAGCCAAAATTCTAAATCAGGTTTGATCTATCCTATTTGTTTTCTTATTATTATTTCATCTTACTATCTTGTATCTTTTTTTTCTGTGTTCTTCATTCTTGTTATTTTCTAATTTTCATTTTATTTCTAGTGTTCCTAGTTCAAGTGCATATATGAAAAAAAAAGAAATTAAAAAAAAAACAAATCGAAATTAAAAAAAGGAAAAAAAGTGTAGAATTCTAAAAAAAAAAATTAGAACCCATTATTGTTGAAATTCAAGTTTTCTACCTAGACTTTGCAATCTATCTTTTAAAAAAATAGTGACCTAGTAATTCTAATTGCATCAATTTTTTTTTTCTCGCTTTGATCTTTTATTTCATTTGTTTTTCTTACTTTGGTTATTTTTTCTATCTGAATTGTTTCCTTTTCTCTAGTCATTGATTTCTTTCTATTCTAGTTGCTTCTTGTTGTGATTTTTCTTATTCAATTTCTTATCTTGTCTTTAATTTCTTTTTTTTTCCTAAAAGTTCTATTGCTTTGTTCCCTTCGTTTCTTTAAATTTTTTTCTTTTTCTTCTTCCTTTACTCTTTGTATTCTATTAGTTGAGTTTGGATTGTTGCAAGAAAATTTTTGTTTGAGTTCAATAAAGAACTGAAAAAGGGGACTAAGAGGGAAAAAAGGAAAGAGAGTATGAGAGCTTATAAGAGGGTAAAAGCCAAATCAAGTAAACACGAGTGTGAGTGCCATTAATCTCGAGAGAAAAACGTGAGTTAGTGTTGTGAGATTTTTTTTGTAGTCTAACATTGGTTTTGCAGGAAAAATTATGTCACACAAGACAAAAATACTTCCGAAGGTGTGTCGGGAATGGTAGATCCAAAGTTGATGATGGAAGCTTTAGTGAGTGAGATGAGATGATTTTTGAAAGAGTAGATTGAACAAGTTCATGATAGTTTAGATCGGGTAGAGAATGAATATATAGAGCAATCACAAAATACTCCTAATCTGCGTAGGAGAGAAAGAGTTCAACTGAAGAAAGCGAGTTTTGAAGCTGAAGAGTATTATGGAGATGGTTTTGATGAAGATGACAATGATTTGAGTATTAATAATAGAAAATATGGTGGGAGGTTTAGAGAAGTTAGGAATTGGAATAATAATAACTTGGCTAGTATTAAGATGAAGGTTCCATCATTTCAAGGTAAAAATGACTCCGAAACTTATGTAAAATGGGAGAGAAAGATGGAGTTACTGTTTGATTGTTATAATTATTCTGAGTTGAAAAAGGTAACATTGGTTTCCAAGGAATTTACTGACTAAGCTATTATTTGGTAGGATCAATTGGTTTTAAATTGGAGACGAAATGGAGAAAATCCTATTGAGACGTGGGAGGAGATGAAAGTAGTTATGAGGAAGCGATTCATTCCAACTCACTACCATAGAGACTTAATTAAGAAGTGTCAATGCTCCACTCAAAGGTCCAAAAGTGTTAAAGACTATTATGTTGATCAAGTGGGGTTACAATAGAAAGAGAATGAAGAAAAGAAAATGAGTGAAAGAATTAAGAGAGAAAAAGAGAGAGATGCTAAGAAAATTATGAGAGAAAAGGAGATAGAGGACAGAAAAAGTATGATAGAAAAAGAGAGAGAGGCTGAGAAAATTAAGAGAGAAAAAGAGAAAGAGGTTGAGAAAATTATGAGAGAAAAAGAGATAGAGGACGAGAGAATTAAGAGGAAAAAAGAGAGAGAGGTTAAGAAAATTATGAAAGAAAAAGAGATAGAGAGGATGAGAAAATTAAGAGAAAAAAATGAGAGAGAGGCTGAGAAAATTAATGGAGAAATAAAAAGAACCAATTGGGTCATTGAAAGAAAAATCGAGAGAAAACAAATGAATTTTTATGCAAGAGAAAGTGTGATAAAAAATGTTTTGTTTTCAATTTTTCCAATGATTGTATTAATGAGCTTAACTCTTATTTACCCAATATTGAAATTTCTCTTTTGCAGGGTAATGTTCTCAATGCATGTGAGAAAGTGCCATCTGATAAGTTCTTTGGGCATAATAAATTTATGTTTAGAGAAAATGAATTGTGTATACCTAAATATTTATTGCAAGATTTGCTTGTTAGGGAAGCTCATGGATGTGGTTTAATGTGGCATTTTGGCATATCTAAGACTTTAGATGTTCTACATATGAAACATGATGCAAAACAAATATGTGAACAATTTTTAACTTGTAGACAAGCTAAGTTTAAGATGAAGCCTAATGGTTTATATGCTCCTTTATACATACGTAATGAACCTTGGGTTGACAAATCTATGAATTTTAAGTTGGATTTACCTAGGTCAAAAAGGGGTAGCAATTCTATATATATGGTTGTTGATAGGTTTTCTAAAATGAAACATTTTATACCATATTATAAAACTGACGATACATCTTATATTGATGATTTGTTTTCCAAGAAAATTGTGAGATTGCATGATACGCCTAGGAGTATTGAGCGTGTTAACTTAGATGGTTAGAAGAAAGCCAATTCTGTTAAGAAAATCTATAAAAAGGAAAGGCAAGACATTAAGAGAAAAATTAAGTATTATGTCAACAAACCTAAAAAGGGACACAAAAGAATTGTATTTGAGCCTGGAGATTGGGTTTGGTTGTATATGAGAAAGGAAATGATTCTACCTCAAAGGCATTTAAAACTGCTTCGAAGAGGATATGGTTTATTTCAAGTGATTGAAAGAATCAATATCAATTCCTACAAGCTAGATCTTCCAAGTAATGATAATGTTAGTGTGTGTTTCAAAGTTATTCATTTAACTCTTTTTGATATAGGTGCTGATTTGAGAACAAATCCTTTTCAAGAAGAGGGGAATGATGTGAGCACGCCTAGCGAATGGAAATGGAATGCAGACCTGCTTGAAGTCTCAAGTGGACCTGTCATAAGAGCTTGGGTTAAAAAATTTAAAGAAGCATTTAATGGTCTAATTCTAAAGGCCCAACAAGGAGATACTTGCATTACTACAAAAGAAGAGTTAAAATTGGTCCATGTCATTAAAACCCACTTAAATATGGGTCAAGACCAACCAATCTAAATATGAACCTAAAGTACAAGAAGATTCAAGGCTGAAGATTGAATATAAGCTTAAAATCAATGAGTTATTTAATGGCCGAATTTAAGCTACGTTTTTCTTATTTATTTAATTTTACCTTTAGTTTGTTTGATTAGGAAAGTTTTCTATTTTGTGGTTTCCTTATCTGACTAGAAGAGTTTCCTATTTTTAATTTTCCTTACCTTGTAAGAGTTTCCTATTTGATAGTTTCTAAAAGAGTTTCCTATTCTTAACTTTCCTTGTCCTATAGGAGTTTTCTATGTAGTTTTCCTTATTAGTTTAGATTATTGGCCTATAAATAGGCATGTATGCCCTTGACAAATATAGATTATCATTAATAATATTGAGAGTGTTTTCTCTTTACTTCTTCAAAGAACTTTTCTAAACTTATCAATATTTTCTTATGGCATTCAAGAAAGACTTATCACTCACAATCTTCTTCCACTTTTTTGAGTGTGGCGTCTGTAATATTTCTCATACCTTTGATTCTTATCTCTTTATAGATAACGAGTCAAGGTCATTTTCTTTAATTTATTTTGTTATAAATCTAATTAGAATACGATCCTTCCAATCGGATCCCATATTGATTTTAGGTCTCACTACTCTTGGTAATGGTCATATCAGGGGTTCACATCAAAATTCTTCCCAGAAATTCAAACACAGAAACTTACCTAATAAATTCTTCCCTGGTTAACCATTTTCTGACCACTGTTTACGAATTAGGCCATATCTCCCTCATTTGAACTCCAAATAAGGTGATTCCAGTGGCTAAAAAATATGAGAGATATATATACATTTTTCAAGTTAACCAGTTCTTTTAATTCATAATCGATTCTTCCCAGAATTTCAAAAATAGAAGCTTCCCTGGTTACTCCGAAATCCAGTTTTCTTAGCCTCGCCTTTCCTAAAGTTCTAGTTCATCCTTTTATTAAGCCCTCTTCCATTTTTCTTCCAAATTTCTACCTAACCATAGAATTACTCATCTCAACATTTAATTATATTTCTTATTCAATTTAACATATTCCATCATCCACTTCAAAAGAAAAATAGAATCAAATCATGCATCACTAAGGGTGTTTCTCAACAGAAATTTCACAATGATTTTGTAACGCCCCCAATTTACGTTATGTAAAATAAACATTTTTTTTACAATTATTTTCGTAATCAGATATTTCCCATAAAGATACATAATTCAATTCTTTATCATGGGAACAGATACATATATGATCTCTCATGTATACACAATATACAGACCAAGTCTATAAACATCAAAGTACAACAGAAACAAGGATCCTGCCTGTAGCATTCAGAGCACTCTAGAATACAAACACAGTATAATTCAAAGACCGTGAGTCTTGGAAGCAACGTAGACTCACCCAGAGAATATATCACCTATCTGCCAAATTAAACTCTGATATTTTTACCTGAAAAATGTGGAAATATCATGTAGTGAGTTTGACAACTCAGTGAGCAAATAATTCCTCCTATGACCTCTTAGGTCAGCATATGGATGTACTTATATTTTAAAATGTGTCATATAGAAAATATAGTTCAGAAGTAAATTCTAAAACTCTTACTTAGAGATCTCAAATTAGAAATCTGACACCGTAGATAGATTCAGAAGTTAGATAAACATTAGGATATGTATTTCTTTCGGTCATTTGGTAACTTTTTATGTGGCGGTGAATAGTAATTTCTGCGCGTGAATAGTGGCAGTGAATTCCGCGTGAGTGAATAGTGTTTTCGGCAGTGAATAGTGACCAAGCTCCCTAGAGTCATTTTCTAAGTCTTTGGATCCTCCGGACACGTTTTTGAGGTCTAATTGGTCAAATTCAGCTTGAAAAAGTACAATTTAGGGTTGTCCAATCAGGAACCTTACCCTGTGAGTAGACAATTCTTTCTATGACTTGCACCATGCTCTTCTTAAACTATAAATGTATTATTGTTTCTGTTTATAAATTATTTATACTATTATAAGTTTATGAAATGTGTTAAAATATCTGTTATACTTACGAACTGGCACATAGTTCAAGAAGAGTATGGTTTTAGAAATGGATTTTGGAACTCATTAAATATGTGGTTCTAAATGTATTTATCATTATTTGATAAAGTGAATATTATGTGCACGATGCATTGATTTGTAAAGCTATATACTTGTGAAAATGATGCATGTCATATTATAAATGAGATTGAATGGCAAGCATAAAGTTCATGGCGAGTTGCTTGATATTTTACATGTATATATATGTATTGATGAATATCGGCTGGTTGTATGGCTTGTGACGGTACCGAATAGGGGATGCCCTATTAGCCTGAGTGAGCCGGGGGAGAGCCGCTCCAACCGGGTGACAGTGGTAATGTGAGGAGGCAGGAGGGTGATGTACTCACATTTCTTGATCACTTATTGTGACTAGGGTCGAGGTCACTATGCGTATTGCAAATGAATTATATTTTCATTGCATTGACCAGATCGTCGAGTGAGGCAGGTCATTTTCAAATCAAATTGCATTGACCAGATTGTCGAGTGAGGCAGGTCATTTTCAAATTGCATTGCCCAAATCGCCAATTGAGGCATGTCATTTTCAAATCAAATTGCATTGATCAGATCGCCGAGTGAGGCATGTCATTTTCAAAAGTGATGATTTTATCTCCAAATCTTAATATTTTACTATAGCTTATACAACTGAGCATAACAACATTTGTTTAATGATCATACCATGGTGCATATGGTTTTAGATATCTGAATATCCTTTGATTTAAGAATATTTGAAATACGGGTCCCATATGAATGTACTTCTGAACTGTATTTTCTATGTGACACATTTTAAAATATAAGTACATCCATATGCTGACCTAAGAGGTCATAGGAGGAATTATTCGCTCACTGAGTTGTCAAACTCACTACACGATATTTCCACATTTTTCAGATAAGAATATCAGAGTCTAATTCGACAAATAGGTGATATATTCTCTGGGTGAGTCTACGTTGCTTCCAAGACTCACGGTCTTTGAATTATACTATGTTTGTATTCTAGAGTGCTCTGAATGCTACAGGCAGGATCCCCGTTTCTGTTGTACTTTGATGTTTATAGACTTGGTCTGTATATTGTGTATACATGAGAGATCCTATATTTATCTGTTCTCATGATAAAGAATTGAATTATGTATGTTTATGGGAAATATCTGATTGCGAAAATAATTGTAAAAAAATGTTTATTTTACGTAAATTATATTGGGGGCGTTACAAGTTGGTATCAGAGCATTAGGTTTCCCTGTGGTCATCAGAACAAAGGATTCTTTAGTAGGACCTTTAGTATCGATATGAGCCGGACATATTTATACTTCAGGTGCTGCTGAGGGATTCTATAGGCTTTCAAATTCCTTTCTATTCCAAGTTGCTAAAGTTTATAGTATAAGATAGATTGTGACATTTTAAGAAGTTTCTATGGATCAATTATAGCTTGAAAGTGAAAGAGATATGCGTCTTAAAGAATTTAAGAATTGATACAAATACCAAATATGGTGGTTTCTGAATGTGACATCCGATGTACCTAGTTGTCTAGATATGGTAGACTATGATGTGATATTGAGAATGGATTAGTTGGCATTATGTCATGTCATTATGAAATGTCACTATAAAGTGATTAAATTCAATATTCTTGGGGAATTTTCTTTCTTGATATAAGGAGATCGTAGTGAGATACCCAGTAATCTAATCTCTGCTTTAACATCCCATAAGTGATTATAAAAAGGTGTCAAGAATATTTGACAATGATGAGAGTTGTTGATATAAAGTATATCAGTATAAATCAAGTTACAGTGGTTAGAGAATTTTTTGATATAATTTATGAGAAATTGCTAGGATTACCCCGAAACAATAAATAGAATTTGGTATTGATTTATTTCCTGGAACCTAACCAGTTTCTATATTTTCATATAGAATGGCACCCACTGAACTTAAAGAACTGAAAAAGGAATAGTTAAAAGACATGTTAGACAAGGAATTTAAAAGCCCTAATACTTTTACTTAGAGTGCTTCAGTTTTATCTGTGAAAAAGAATGATGGATCACTATGACTATGCATAGATTATAGACAAGTGAATAACGTGATAATGTGGAATAAATACTCATTACCTCGTATAGATGATCTGTTTGATCAGTTACAAGGTGCTTAATGTTTTTCAAAATTGATTTGAGATATGAGTAATATTAATTGAGGATAAGAGAAGAGGATGTACAAAAAATTTCTTTTAGAACTCATTATGGGCATTATGATTCCTTAGTTATGTTATTTAATTTGACAAATATCCTAACTGCATTTATAGATTTAATGAATAATAATTAGGTCATCCCTGGATCAACTTGTTATTATATTTATTGATGATATACTAGAATATTTCAAAAGTTCAGAGGATCATAAGCAACATTCAAAGATAGTTTTACTAACTCTAAGGGAGTATGGTTGGTAAAAATGGTATCTAAGTAGACTCTAAGAAAGTAAAAGTGGTACAATCAAAGCTACGTTTTACGACATCTAAAGATGAAGATCCAAATCCAATTTGCACTTTCTGCGGTTGTCTGTCGTCCATTCTATTTGAGCCATAGTTGGATCAGGTACATGAACATATGCTTGTAAAGCGTCAATCAACTCCTCAGCATTTGAAGCTGAAATGAGAATTCGCCGTGCTGAGTGTGAGATGAACCTTTGTTCCACATCATGATGAAGAAAAGACAACAGACTGTCAAAGAAGTGGTTAACATTTAACAAACCTATCGGTTTGTGATACATATTCAGTTGTGTCCAAGAAACTATTTGAAAAATCTCTTCTAAAGTACCAAAACCACCTGGTAAGGCAATGAAGGCATCAACATTGCTCATCATTCTAGCCATGCGTTCATGCATGGAAGCTACCCTAAACTCTTCCCCAATTGTCTTTCCTACGTTGTTAGATGCAGCTAGAGCTATAGGAATAATACCTAGAACTCGGCATCCTCCTACATGGGCAGCTGTGGACACACACCCCATTAATCCACGGTTACCACCACCATAAACTAAATCAATTTTTCTCCTGGCCAGTATCATACCCAGGTTTTGTGTAGCTTTCACATACTCTCCATCTTTTCCAGGACTGGAACCACAAAAGACACAAATAGTTCGGAATTGGCGAAATGCAATTCCCTCCATAGCTGCACACACCTTAACTTATACTATGAAAGTAAAGAAATTAACGTGTGCATTTATAGAACTCAGAGAATGGCATACTTATGATAGCTATGTGAATAGGCCGGGAATAATTAGAACAATATGTGAGTGATTGGTGGATATTAGCTAAATTGAAGGTGAAATTTTCAAAAATGACGGCAAGCATGTATATGTATAGTAGTTGTGATAGTCACTCATATTAGGCATATCAAGAGAATAAGGTTAAGATATCATCAGAATTTTGTCTTTTCCTTATTTGTGCTTGATAAAGTATTGATGTCTTGATTCTTGTAGGGAAGTTGTAGGAGATAGGCGTCATTGTAAAAAAAAAAGTGAAGATGCAAACCAGATAATTATTGAAGAGGGACAATTAAATGATTTTTCTTGTTTTCCCAATGTTCTTACCAGTCGACTATCGGTATTATTAAGTCTACTAGCTATGTTGAGAAATTTTAATTTAGACTGGTTATTTTACAGTTGATTGATTACATCTATTTTGAAGCAAACAACTGCATCCTACCAGTTAACTACATATTCTTTGATTTTCACATGCTTTTATAAGCTCAGAAATGTTTGCTTTCTTCATGTGCTATCTTTCCACCGAATACCAACAGATTTAAAGTAGATTTTGGCACGTATATTCAAACCTTGCGGCCACCGATTTTTGTCGAAATAGTAGCTAGATTTTGTTTACAAATTTTCAAGAATTACGGCCATCGATTTTAATTTTATTTCAATGTTTCATCCAAATTTCTGACTTCCTATTTTGGCACCATGCTCTATTATGAATTCCATATTTTCTGCTACATTGTCCTACATTAATGTTTGGCATTAAATGCAAAGTTCTTTTCCCTCATTACAAGAAAAGTTAATTTATTTTCTCTGCAACTCAGTTATTTTGTGTCCAAGTGGTTAGTAGATTAACGTAATAGAAATTTTGAAAGGAATAGATGGATGATGATCTAATAGTGCTTTAACGAATGTAATCAAGGGAATTAACACAGTTGAAGATTTGAGAAGTACAGTATGGGACGTAGGATTTAAGTTAATCTTAAAATTTTTAATTTGGAAACATGGAGAATATTTTGGGAATCATCTGAGAATAATGTGATTGTGATTTTCTACTTCAGATCTACGGCGATTCAACGGTGGATTTGAAAAACTGATCGGTCAAAACTAAAGTATTCTTCGTCTTGGATCCAGTAACACCTTCAGTTTTGAAATCGGAAGCCAATAGGCACTCCAGATCGAGAGATAAAGTTGTATATTACTATTCACTCACTATTTAAAATTCTCGATTTCTCTTCGAAATTGCAGTCGTTGTCTTCCTTCCCCCGTATCTCCATTTTATTGTCATTGTTTTTTTTAATAATATTATTATTTAATAATTAATAATAGAATTTTCTTTTATATAAATTTATATAAATTCCATTTTTCATCCAAAAATATCCCAAAAATTTCTAAAAATTTACATTCTCATAAACCTTTGGTTAAACTCTTAAATCATAATTTTTCTTGATAAAAATCGTTATAAAACAAATTTCAAAATAAATATCTTTATTCATATTAAAAGAAAGGATATTTCTAAAAGTATCATAAAAATTCATTAAAGGCCAGTATAATTATTTAAACAACACAATACTTCTTTTAATAGCAAAATATAATCATTTTTAAATTTGCTTATAGCAAAATACTATCATTTAAAAAAATATAAAATTACGCGTCAAAACGTAAATTCTCATATTTCTTTTGTGATTCTTTAATCCACGTAATAAATATACATATTTTCTACGGTTCTTATCTCTATTTTCAAAATTCTCTCTTTTATTCTAAATTTTCTTTAATTGGAATTTTCGTTAAATTTTACGGTTATTACAGTTTTCGCCTAGTTGTTTGCGGCCATACTTAATTTATCAACATAACCATATTCCATCCATTTTTACCACATCCCAATATGCATCATAGCAGTACAAAAATCCCTTAAAGTTGGCCACCCATAGCCATGCCTAAGAAGAAAATTCCCATACCAATATATATGCAGTCAAACATTCATTACATGCAAGATCAACATGTAACATGACATAGCAACATCCGTGGCCAATCATTAAAGTAGCAAATTTCATCAAAGTTCTAGGATCAAAATCCCATAAAAATGTTACAAATTTAAAATATTTTCTTCAAAAAGAGATATTGTTAAACCTACCTAAAGATCTCCGTAACTCAATTAGTGAATTCTTTTTCTTGTTTCCTCTTGAAGTAAATGGCAAGATTCCTCCCTTCCCTTAGCTTTTCCTGCAGCTTAAATAAGAGAAGGAGGGTGAGTTTTGAACCACAAGGATGAAGGGAAAAGATGGATTCAAGTGGAGATTAAGCTAACTTACCTTGAGTACTTTGTCCTCTAGACTTCTCCATTTTCTTCCTTCCTCTTTTCTCCTTTCATTCTCTCATTTCCTCACTCTACTTTACTTCTATTTTTTCTCTCCCTTACTTAGATGAAATTATAATGTTATAAGGGTGGGTTTTACTTAAATAAACTATCAAGTGGTTCACCTCTTATAATCATAGTTCTACCTTATCATAATTAGGATGCACTTGGTTTTTTTTTGGGAAAGACAACTGAAGTTCTAGTCTTCCTCTCCCTTAGTCAAGATATACATAGCAAAAGGAGATTTGTATTTAAAAATCATGATAAAATGTTCTTAACACAAGGGACAAGGTCCCTTTGATTTAGGGATTCATTTTCTTTTTATTTTATCTCACTAAGTATGATAGGTTTGTCTTTTTAGGTGGCAAATTTGTAGCCCTTGAGACTCCCTTGCTTGGTTGAAATTATTTGTGTAGGATAAAGATGTTTTGTCATAATGCCATGTATTATTACCTACTTGCTGAAATTATGAAAGTAGGATATAGATGTTTTGTCCTAATGTCATATGGCCTAATCTTGATTTTTTCCTCTTAGATTTGCAGTCATTCTTGCTCATTTCTTTTGCTTTAGCTGAAATTCTAACTTTCATGGAGGGCTTGATCACATTTTCATGATTTTTGGGCTATCTGTCCAACTTCTATATCCTACTCCAAGTCTATGTTTTATCTCTTGCTTGGTCTATCCAATTGGCTTGTTAAAAACTCATGTGAAGTGGAAAAATTCTATATGAAGTGTCCATAGGTGAAAGCCCCATGTATGGGTGGAGTTGTTAAACTTAGGAACTCTAGCTCTTAAATTAGGAAAAAGTACCATAATCCAATCTTCCCAAAAATTTATCTTCCGTACTCAAGAACTTTGCCTCTCTTTAGTATGTTATTTCTAATTTTTCCTATTAGATTTTCTCTCTTTACTTATTCCCTTAATGTTAGAAACATTTTCTAAGCATACATATAAGGTGAAGAATTTTTAAGGCTTATATTTCCTTAGATATCTAAAAATTGTCTAATAATTTTATTTCCTTAATTAAATATTTTTGTACCTTTATTAATAAAAGAAACGAAATTAGGGATGTTACATTTCTCTCCCCCTAAAAGAATTTTTTGATGTGAACCCCTGATATGAACCTCACCAAGAGTAGTGAGACCCAGAATCAATATGGGATCCAAATTCAAGGATCGTATTCCAATCAGATTTATAACAAAAATAAATTAAAATAAAATGACCTTGACCCGTTATCTATAAGGAGATAAGAACCAAAGGTATAGAAATATTGTAGACGCCACACTCAAGAAAGAGGAAGAAGATTGTGAGTGATAAGTCTTGCTTGAACGCCACAAGATAAATCTTGATAAGTTCAGAAAAGTTCTTTAAAGAACCAAAGAGAAAACATTCTCAATAATATATATGGTAATCTAAATTGTTCATGAGCATACATACCTATTTATAGGCCAATTACCTAAACTTAGAAGGAAAACTATATAGGAAACTCCTTTAGGACAATGAAAAATAGAAATAAGAAACTGTTCTAGAAACTATCAAATAGGGAACTCCTATAGGGCAAGGAAAAATACAAATAGGAAACTCTTCTAGAAACTATCAAATAGAAAACTTTCCTAGTCAAATAAATAAAATACTAAAAGTAAATAAATCAGAAAAAAAAACGTAACTTAAATTGGGCCATTAAATAAATCCATTATTTTGGGCCTATATTCAGTTTTTAGCCTTCAATCTTCTTGCACTTTAAGCCCATATTCAGATTGGCTTGTCTTAACCCATATTTAAGTGGGATTTAATGATATGGATCAGTTTTGCGCTCTTCTTTTTGAATTGATGCAGGTATCTCCTTTTTGGGCTTCTAAAATTAGACCATTAAATTCTTCTTTGAATCTTTTAGCCCGATCTCTTATGACAGGTCCACTTGGGACTTCCAGCAAGTCTGCATTTCATTTCCATTCGCTAGTCGTGCTCACATCAATTTTTTCCTCAAAATTTTAGAAATTACTTAATAAGAACAATTACAGATATTTCTTCTTCATGACTTCTTCCAGCTCCCACGTTGATTCTTTCGGAGTCAAATCTTCCCATAACACCTCAAGCAGGGGAATGGTTTTATTCGTCAATTGGTTCACATCGTTGTCCAATATGAATGCTGGTACTAGCTGGTATGTCATGTTGATGGAGATCAAGGTGCTGTCAAACCTATTCCAAACTGTTTCCAAAATCCTTTGCAAGGGATAGGCGGTCCAATGACTAGAAGCAAAGCAAAGCAGGCCAAAAAAGCTTTATTGGGCTTGATCTTGGATGTGCAGGCTAAAGAAGAAGTTATTGGGCCAAGTCAAGAAATCAAGTGTGTCACACTTTGCAGCCTTGAAGATGACATTAAATAGAGCTTGTTGGATCTTAAAGACAACTAGCCCAAATTTGCATGTCTAAAGATGTATTATGGGATTTATGTTATATTTTTTCTTTTAGATATTTTTAGTATTTTGGGCCCATTCTTTATGGCCAAATATGATGTGTTCCTCTATACGAAGAAATAGAGTGTTTGGTGAAAGCAAGGATCGTCTTGAAAATTCAACGGATGTTTGATCGCCATGAGTTGCCTCGATAAGATCAGATTTAGTTCTTTGCCTAAGAACTAAGGGAAGCTCTCACTTTAGGAGAAAACTCAATCTTTATTAATCATCAAAATCTGTATCCAATACATGAACTTAAAGAACTCTTATATAGACAATCAAACCTAACCATAGTAGGAAAGCCAAAAGGCCTTAAACTCCTAATTGGACTTCTAATAGAATATGGCCCAAATAACATTAGTTATCTGGCCCAACTAAAACTAACAAAAACAAACCCATAATTAAACTACTATTTGGGCTGCATAAAGAATGGGCCCAAATACTAATAATATCCAAAACAAAACATTTAAACTAAAGCCCATAATATATCTTTAAATCAATGTAGATTTGAGCTAGTTATCTTCAAGATCCAACAAACTTTATTGGGCCTTCGGACTGCCCTCTTTAATGCCATCCTCAAGGCTGTAAAGTGTGGCCCACTTGATGTCTTGACTTGGCCTAATAACTTCCTCTTTAGCCTGCACATCCAAGATCAAGTCCAGTAAAGCTTCTTTGGCCCGCTTTGCCCTGCTCTTAGTCATTGGACCACCTATCCCTTACAAAGGATCTTGGGAACGGTTTAGAGTAGCTTTGACAGCACCTTGATCTCCATCATTCCCTCCCTCCTCAAAAGGATTCATCCTCAAATCAAAACCATCACCTGCATCAAATAAAGACAAGTAAGCAACATTGAATGTAGCACTAATATTGCCATACTCACTAGGTAAATCAATCTTATAGGCATTGTCATTGATTCGCTCCAAGACTTGAAAAGGTCCATCTTGATGTGAGCACGGCTAGCGAATGGAAATGGAATGCAGACCTGCTGGAAGTCCCAAGTGGACCTATCATAAGAGCTCGGGCTAAAAGATTCAAAGAAGAATTTAATGGTCTAATTTTAGAAGCCCAACAAGGAGATACCTTCATCAATTTAAAAAGAAGAGCGCAAAACTGGTCCATATCATTAAAGCCCACTTAAATATGGGTCAAGACAAGCCAATCTGAATATGGGCTTAAAGTGCAAGAAGATCGAAGGCTAAAAACTGAATATAGGCCCAAAATAATGGATTTATTTAATGGCCCAATTTAAGCTACGTTTTTTCTGATTTATTTACTTTTAGTATTTTATTTATTTGACTAGGAAAGTTTCATATTTGATAGTTTCTAGAAGAGTTTCCTAATTGTATTTTTCCTTGCCCTATAGGAGTTTCCTATTTGATAGTTTCTAGAATAGTTTCCTATTTCTATTTTTCCTTGTCCTATAGGAGTTTCCTATATAGTTTTCCTTCTAAGTTTAGGTAATTGGCCCATAAATAGGTATGTATGATCGTGAAAAATTCAGATTATCATTTATATTATTAAGAGTGTTTTCTCTTTGGTTCTTTAAAAAACTTTTCTGAACTTATCAAGATTTATCTTGTGGCGTTCAAGCAAGACTTATCACTCACAATCTTCTTCCTCTTTCTTGAGTGTGGCGTCTGCAATATTTCTTATACCTTTGATTCTTATCTCTTTATAGATAACGGGTCAAGGTCATTTTATTTTAATTTATTTTTGTTATAAATCTGATTAGAATACGATCCTTCCAATTGGATCCCATATTGATTCCGGGTCTCACTACTCTTGGTGAGGTTCATATCAGGGGTTCACATCACATCTCCCCTAGGATGTAACTTAGACTTTCTCTGAACTAGGAACCTCTCTTTACGCATATGTACCCAAACCCAATCACCAGGATCAAATACAATTTTTGGTTGGCTCTTGTTGACTTGCATTGCATATTGCTTATTCTTCCTCTCAATGTTAGCTCGAACTTTAGCAGGCAAATCCTTTACATATTCAGCCTTTTGCTTACCATCCAAGTTAACGAACTCATTAGTAGACAAAGTTAAAATATCCAAAGGTGTTAGAGGATTAAAGCCATAAGCAATTTCAAAAGGACTATAAGTAGTAGTAGAATGCACAGATCTATTGTAAGCAAACTCAACATGCGGTAAAGCTCTTTTCCAATGTTTCAAATTTTTTGACATAATAGCACATAAAAGTGTAGTAAGTGTCCTATTAACTACCTCAATTTTCCCATCTGTTTGAGGGTGTGCAACAGTAGAAAATAGAAGTTTAGTTCCTAATCTTCCCCATAAAGTACGCCAAAAATGACTTAAGAACTTAACATTTCTATCACTTACTATTGTTCTAGGCAACCCATGCAAACGCACTACTTCTTTAAAGAACAGATTAGCTATGTGTGTTGCATCATTGGTTTTAGCACATGCAATGAAATGAGCCATTTTGCTAAACCTATCAACAACCACAAAAACACTATCCTTACCACTTTGAGACCTTGGTAACCCTATCACAAAATCCATAGAAATATCATGCCAAGGCTGTGTAGGTACAGGTAATGGGGTATAAAGGCCATGTGGCATAATCTTAAACTTAGCTTATTTACATGCCACGCACTTAGCACAAAACGAAATGACATCATGTTTCATGCGAGGCCAATAAAAATGTTCATGCAGAATTTCTAAAGTTTTAGTGACTCCAAAATGCCCCATTAGACCTCCACCATGACTCTCCTTAATTAATAAGGCACGCATAGAACACGTAGGCACACAAAGTTTATTCTTTTTAAACAAGTAGCCTTCATGTCTATAGAAATCTTCAATAGCACGCTTATCACACAAATTCCAAGTAGATCTAAAATCAAAATCATTAGCATACATGTCTCTAATATATTCAAAACCAAGCAACTTAGCTTGTAAGGATGTGAATAACGCATATCTTCTCGACAATGCATAAGCTACCACATTTTTCTTCCCATTTTTACACTTAATCTCATAATTTAATGTCTCAATGAATTTTAACCATTTAACATGCCTTTTATGCAATTTACCTTGGGACTTCAAGAATTTCAAACTCTCATGATCTGAATGGTTAATGAATTCTCTTGGCCATAGATAATGCTGCCAAGTTTGCAAAGTCCTCATCAATGCATATAACTCCTTATCATAAGTAGGATATTTTAATGCTATGAATTCCTGTATCAAAGACACAACCATACTAGGCAAAGAAAGGTTATGAGTGTTAGTAAAATAAATATACTTGTACATAAGCACAAGGAGGTTTGTCTTACATATCAAAGCACTCTTCACCTCACTTTTTAATGCAAAGCACTCACTATTTTATTTTTTTCTCTCTCTAGCTCACAATTCTCTTTCTTTTTCTGCTCAGATATCTCAACCTCTCTCTCTTTTCCCTCATTCTCAATTTTGGCCTTACTTTCTTTCTTCCCTTTTTCTTGCTCACTACTCTCTTTCTTTTTTTGCTCACATCTCTCAGCCTCTCTTTCTTTTCTCTCACTCTCAATTTTGGCCATACTCTCTTTTTTCTCTTTTTCTTTTGTTTCTCTCAACTTACACTCTTTTGTAATCCTCACTTGATCAGCAAAAGCCTCAGTTGGCTTTAGGGGTGTTAACATAAAAGTTCGATTATGCATGGTCAATGAATATCGATTCTTGTAGCCATCATAATTAACTCTTCTATCAAATTGCCATGGACGTCCCAACAACAAGTGTCTAGCATGCATCGGTACTACATCACAAAGCACCTCATCTTTGTAGTTACCAATAGAAAAAGATACCAAAACCTGATTTATCACCCATATCTCTCCACTATCATTCAACCATCTTAGCCTATTTGGCTTAGGATGTTTCAATGTGGGTAGACCCAATTTATCAACCATCAAGGTACTAGCTACATTAGTGCAAATCCCACTATCAATAATCAAGCTACATACCTTGTTATTAACGTGGCACTTGGTCTGGAAGATGTGCTCACTAATGTGCTGTAAAGTTTTACCAAATAACCGCAAACGCACGGCGTAGCTATAGCTAGTCCGGCGAGTATGGGTCGTATTCCACAGAGAGTGATGCCAATTACCAGAATTATGCAAAACGAGCTATCTAGATCGATGTAAAGTGATAGAGAGTTTGTCACAATGAAACAGATGAAAATAACCAATTAAACAAACCTAGGGTTACGGTTCACCACACTTATGATATTCAACATCCAATTTATACCTCTAATTGCAATTATCTAGGTTATTGGGGATGGTTTAGCCTTAATTAACTAGCAACCTCTTTCAAGCATTACTAATCGTACCTAGGTTAATCCAATTGCCTACTTTCGTGGTTCTTAGTTCAACCTAGGTCCATTAAGTTCTATGCCAACCATGGAATACAATTAATCGGTTTTCTCGTGCCCATTAATTGATTCATTCCTAGAGAATCTTAAACTACTTTCGTGATTAAGATATCCCTAATTAACTATTAGGTTCAGGTATTAGTTTTCACCTTTCAGTCCATCAACTAATATCCTAAGACGTGATAAATATTATCCAAACATTCATCAACTCATATAACCAATGTTTAATAGCTAATCCTAATTAACCATGGATAACACAATTAGGGTTCCAATAGTTCAATGTGCAGAGTGTAACATCACACCATAAGTAGGTTTACCAAAAACCTAGATCAAAACTCTACTCAAACATAATAAAACCATAAGCTAAAACCAAATTCATTAAGCAAATCATAAGTATTCAATACAAACCAAGACAATGAATTGAAATAGAGAAAGTGCAGAGATAGAAAGATAAAACCTGAATGGAGAATGAAATACAAGTAGAAATTGCTGTCAAATCTACTCTATGAACATGAATCAAACTATAATCCCACTCTAAATATAATCCTAAGGTGTTTCCTAAGCCTAAAAACTCATTCCCCAAGTGTATTTTCGGTCCTCCTTCTTTGTAGCTGCGGAACCCCAAGCATATATATCAGTTTGGGCACCCAAAACCCTAAATTTAGTGCTCTTTATGGTCCCCAAAGCATGGCCGTGGTCCAGGACACGGCCTGGCTATGCTTCGGGCTGGAATTTGGGGAAACGCTGCAGCATCCGCCCAGAACACGGCCAGGCTGTGTTGCAGGCCTCCAAGCACGGCCTGGCCGTGCTAGGGCCGTGCCGCCCAGACTCTTCAGAATTTGCCAAAGTTCCAAACATGAAAGTTGTAGCTCTATGTCTCGTCTTTCCACAGCCACCGGAATCACCTTAATCGGATCTAAATTGGAGGAGATATGACAAAATTAGTAACCAAAGGTCAGAATTCATCCTACTGCACTATGATTTTGACTTGAGAGCTCTGTAACGCCATGAAATCTCCTGAATTTGACTAAGTGTTCAACATAAAAGTTGTATATTATTGTGTTATCTTTTCACAGCCACTTGAATCACTTTGATTGGAGGTCATAAGACGGTGAGATGCTCAAAACAGTGCTGAAAGGTCTGGAATTGCTGGAATGTAGCATTTTTCCATGAATTTCTTATCCTTTTCTTCTTCCTTTGTTCTTAATTATGATCACATCAGTGTGTTAGGGACTGCCATGCTTCTTTCTGGTAAGCTTCCTCCTTGCTTCCTCCTCATCTTGTTCCATATCCATTTGGCCCTTTTCATGATTGTTTTCCCTTGCTTCTTGGCCTCTTTTTCTCACTTACAAGCATAAAAACAACCAAAGCAAAACATAACGAAAAGAAGGGAAATAACCACAAGTTTACTATGAATTAGGGGATAAAATATAGCCATTAAGTACTCAAAATACCCCTTTATCAACTCCCCCATGCTTAAACCTTTGCTTGTCCTCAAGCAAATAACATATCATATCAGGAAGGGGGAAGATGCAATCAAATTCTAGAGGATAGAAAAAATTCTCCTATTATATATCTGCTTCTATTGTTACCATTGGTTGTATGCATCAAATTGATTTTTGTACACTCAAGTAGGCCACCTCATCCTTTAGATCTCCCTATGTTGCCTTACCCTTATTTCTATTTTATCACTCTGGTTCTCATTCAAACTGGTTTACTTTCCATCATTTTTTTTCTTTTTCATTCATTTTTTTTAGAAACATGTAGTGAGTGCATTTTATGCTCTATCTCACTAGGGTAAAGGCATTTAGGTACTCATACTAAGGCCTTTTTGGTGCCTTGAAGGGGTACTCAGAGTGAAAACTTTTTGGGGTGCACATTCCCTCATTTTTCACCTCTCCCTTCCTCCACACTCTCATAGTGTTAAAATAAAAAATAGCATGTAATTCATAGCACAATAGAGAGATATTTTTCAAAAAATTAGAGGTTTAATCCTAGAAGAGAGAGACTAAAGTTTAAACTAGCTATTTCATACCCTATTGTGCATCACATGTTCATGAGTTAGAATCAACCTATATTATGCCAATCTATCTCTAAAATAGCAAACTTTATGATTATACAATGAAACAAGACATAAAATATGCAACCAGTAAAAACCACAATCCTAAAGTCACTCCCCCATGCTTAAACTTGACATTGTCCTCAATTTCAATATAAATGAAAGTACAAGCAAAGGGAGAAGTAACTTACTTGTTTACATGGCCCAATTATGCTGTTGTTTGGATTACCCTTCTTCTCTTTCTCTTTTTTTTTTGCTCAGGCACGGCCGTGCCTCGTGCTGTGGGCTAGAAACTTAGGAAACTCATGCAGAATTTTGGGTTGCGTGGGGCACGGCCGTGTTCTGGGACACGGCCTGCCCGTGCTTCTCGCGGGTGGCACCTTTTCTTGCAGCTTTCTGACCGTGCTGCACGGGCAGCCCATGTTGCAGGCTGGAAGCTGTAAATTTTCGAATTTTTGCTCAGCTTTTGACTCTCCTTGATTTCCCTTAGTTTTAGACATTGTATATCACCTTGGGCACATGGGAATAGACCTATAAATCATGAGGAAACACTCATTGAACCTATAACCAAAGAAATCAACTAAAATTAAAGATGAAGACTAAACTAAAAACCAAAATAACAAAACTAAAGGAAACTTTAAAAGTTAAAATGTTGGTTGCCTCCCACAAAGCGCTTGTTTAAAGTCTTTAGCTCGACTCCCTTTTCATGCTTTCCACTCATGGAGGCTTGAAGAGAGTTTTAATAACTCTCTTTGCTATCCATTTCCTCTTAGTGTGGTGTATGAGGCTTTTCCTACTGGCCTTCAAAGATCCTCTTGGTTCATTCTTTTCCTTCTTAGCTCCATTCAAGCTTTAAGGAGGTGGTTTGGGTTCAAGCTTTGTATCTTTCACTTCCTCCTTAATTTCTTGCCTTTCTCCCCCCTGTTTGACATAAACATTGGAACTTTCCACAGAGCATAACTCAAGTGGGTCAGAAGGAGAAAAATTCATGGCATTATCATTCACATTAAGTTCAGTTAAGCCAATCATGTTGCAAGATTCACCTAGAGATGGAGGGTGCATAGTATCATTCAAATTATATTCTACTTTTTCATCCCCTACATTCAATGAAAGCTTTCCATCTTTCACATTTATATTGGCGCCAGCCGTAGCTAGGAAAGGCCTTCCAAGAATGATGGGGATTTTATCATCTTCCTCCATATCTAGAATAACAAAATCAACCGGTATATAAAATTTACCTACCTTTAGAGGAACATCCTCTAACATACCTACCGGATGCTTGATGGATCGGTCAGCCAAGTGAAGGGAAAGGGTTGTGGGCTTCAAGTCACCCATCTGAAACTTTTTGCACACCGAGAGAGGCATGAGGCTGACACTTGCTCCAAGATCACATAAGGCTTTGTCTATTTTCATATCTCCAATGGAGCAAGGAATGGAGAAGCTTCCGGGATCCTTAAGCTTTTGAGGAAGCTTATTCTGAATTTAAGCACTAGATCCCTCTGTTAGTGCCACCAAAGCATACTCATCAATTTTTCTCTTGTTTGAGAGGATCTCTTTCAGGAATTTTACATATGATGGCATTTGGGAGATGGCTTCTAGGAATGGAATGTTGATATTCAGCTTCTTCAGCACATCCAGAAATCTCCCAAACTGTTTCTCTTGCTTAGCTTTAACCAATCTTTGAGGAAAAGGGATTGGTGGCTTGTATGGTTCAGGAGCCATATATTTTGGCTCTTCTTCCTTCTTTTCCTCTTCTTCTGGTTCCTCTTCTAATTTCTTCTCAGATGCAGCCTGAGGTTCATTTGTCTTTACCTCCCCACTTCTCTCAGATTCAGCCAACTGCTTACCACTCCTCAATGTAATGGCATTACAATGCTCTCTGGGGTTCTCAGTTTGGCCTAAAAGTCTGCCAAAGTTCCTGTTAGATAGACTTGCCTGCTGTGCTATCTGAGTCTCTAGCATCTTGCTATGAGTAGCAAGTGAGTCTACCTTAGAGGCTAAATCTTTAATAGCCTCATTCATAGAATAATTCTGGGCTCTAAATTCATCATTCTGCTTACTCTGTGTAGTGATGAAATTTTCCATTAGAGCCTCCAAATTTGACTTTGGCTGAGGAGTTGGGTTGAATGGCCTCTGATTTTGAAACCCAGGAGGCTGCCTGAAGTTATTCTGAGGCTGCTGATTTGCATTCAGCTTGTAAGAGAGAATCGGGTGGTTCTTCTAGCCTAGATTGTAGGTGTTGCTATAAGGATTGCTTTTTTGATTATCGTTCACAAAGTTCACCTGTTCACAATCTTGAGGTACAGAATTTCCAAATTGACAATTATTGGCCATATGGCCAACACACCCACAGATCTCACATGTAGAAGATGAAGAAGGACCAACAGCATTGATGCTCAATTTATCTAACTTTTGAAACAATGCATCAACTTTAGAAGTAAGATGATTAAACACATCTACTTCATACATACCTGCTGGTTTCCTCGGCCGCCTTTCACTAGACCATGAGTAGTGATTTTGAGCCATATCTTCAATTAGGTCATATGCCTCATCTACAATTTTATTCATAATGGCCCCTCCAGCTGCAGCATCCACAGACATACGGGTTCTGTAAATTAGTCCATTGTAGAAGGTATGGACTATAAGCCACTTCTCCAACCCATGGTGCAGGCATATTCTGAGGAGCTCTTTAAATCTTTCCCAAGCCTCATACAATGACTCACCATCTTTCTGAGCAAAAGTGGTGATTTGGTTCCTTAGATGGGCTGTCTTGCTCGATGGAAAGTACTTGGCGAGAAAAGCATGAGAAAGCTGCTGCCAAGTGGTGATGGACCCTGATGGAAGAGAGTGCAACCATGCACGGGCCTTATCCCTCAAAGAGAAAGGGAATAGTCTTAACCTGATGGCATCTGAGGATACCCCATTCAGCTTCAAGGTGTCACAGTACTCCAAGAAGACTGACAGGTGGAGATTAAGGTCTTCAACAGGTGACCCTCCAAATTGATTCTGCTGAACCATCTGCAAAAGAGAGGGCTTCAGCTCAAAGTTGTTAGCTTTAACAACTGGCCTGACAATGCTGGGATTTAGGCCATGTGTATCTGGGGTGGTAAAATCCTTTAGAGATCGGTTATCTCTCTCCCCCATGGTAGCTGCAGAATTTCCTTGCTGCTGTATTCTTCTTCTCCTCCGGAGGGTGCGCTCAATTTCTGGGTCAAATTCAACAAGGACTTTGTCCCCTCTTCGCATATAATAGCCACACACCTATGAAGGATGAAAAACGTGCAAAAACCAGTAAAAGAAAATTATGCAGAAAAAACAGAAAAGAAAATGATCTAGTCTAGCTATGTCGCAAAATATCTAATATTGACTATTGCTCCCCGGCAACGGCGCCAAAAACTTGATGTGCTGTAAAGTTTTACCAAATAACCGCAAGCGCACGGCGTAGCTGTAGCTAGTCCGGCGAGTATGGGTCGTATTCCACAGAGAGTGATGACAATTACCAGAATTATGCAAAACGAGCTATCTAGATCGATGTAAAGCGATAGAGAGTTTGTCACAATGAAACATATGAAAATAACCAATTAAACAAACCTAGGATTACGGTTCACCACACTTATGATATTCAACATCCAATTTATACCTCTAATTGCAATTATCTAGGTTATTGGGTATGGTTTAGCCTTAATTAACTAGCAACCTCTTTCAAGCGTTACTAATCGTACCTAGGTTAATCCAATTGCCTACTTTCGTGGTTCTTAGTTCAACCTAGGTCCATTAAATTCTATGCCAACCATGGAATACAATTAATCGGTTTTCTCGTGCCCATTAATTGATTCATTCCTAGAGAATCTTAAACTACTTTCGTGATTAAGATATCCCTAATTAACTATTAGGTTTAGGTATTAGTTTTCACCTTTCAGTCCATCAACTAATATCGTAAGACGTGATAAATATTGGCCAAACATTCATCAACTCATATAACCAATGTTTAATAGCTAATCCTAATTAACCAAGGATAACACAATTAGGGTTCCAAAAGTTCAATGTGCAGAGTGTATCATCACACCATAAGTGGGTTTACCAAAACCCTAGATCAAAACTCTACTCAAACATAATAAAAGCAGAAGCTAAAACTAAATTCATTAAGCAAATCATAAGTATTCAATACAAACCAAGACAATGAATTGAAATAGAGAAAGTGCAGAGATAGAAAGATAAAACCTAAATGGAGAATGAAATACAAGTAGAAATTGCTGTCAAATCTACTATATGAACATGAATCAAACTCTAATCCCACTCTAAATCTAATCCTAAGGTGTTTCCTGAGCCTAAAAACTCATTCCCCAAGTGTATTTTTAGTCCTCCTTCTTTGCAGCTGCGGAACCCCAAGCATATATATCAGTTTGGGCACCCAAAACCCTAAATTTAGTGCTCTTTACGGTCCCCGAAGCACGGCCGTGGTCTAGGACACAGTCTAGCCGTGCTTCGGGCTGGAATTTTGGGAAAACGCTACAACATCCGCCCAGAACACGGCCAGGTCGTGTTGTAGGCCTCCAAGCATAGGCTGACAGTCCTAGGGCCGTACCGCCCAGAATTTTCAGAATTTACCAAAGTTTTGAACATGAACATTGTAGCGCTATGTCTCTTCTTTCCACAGCCACCGGAATCACCTTAATCAGATCTAAATTGTAGGAGATATGACAAAATTAGTAACCAAAGGTCAGAATTCGTCCTACTGCACTGTGGTTTTGAATTGAGAGCTCTGTAACGCCATGAAATCTCTCGAATTTGACTACTTGTTAAACATAAAAGTTGTATATTATTGTGTTATCTTTCACAGCCACTTGAATCACTTTGATTGGAGGTCATAAGACAGAGATATGCTCAAAACAGTGCTAAAAGGTCTAGAATCGCTGGAATGTAGAATTTTTCCATGAATTTCTTATCCTTTTCTTCTTCCTTTGTTCTTAATTATGATCACATCAGTGTATTGGGGGCTGCCATGCTTCTTTTTGGTAAGCTTCCTCATTGCTTCCTCCTCATCTTGTTCCATATCCATTTGGCACTTTTCATGAATGTTTTCCCTTGCTTCTTGGCCTCTTTTTCTCACCTACAAGCATAAAAACAATCAAAGCAGTATCCAAAGCAAAACATAACGAAAAGAAGGGAAATAACCACAAGTTTACTATGAATTAGGGGATAAAATATAGCCATTAAGTACTCAAAATACCCCTTTATCACTCACACTGTTCATCATCAATATCATCAATAGACTGCATATTAAGAGCACGTCTAATAACCAATATTTCTCTATTCACTTGCTTACTAATCTTCATATTATTATAATCCTCCATTAGTGGAATATCATCCTCACTAGAATCACTAGAATACTTGCTCTCCATACGTCCCCTTTCTTCCTCACCAAAGTCAAACTGTTTGGAAGGCTTAGGTTTGGATAATGACTCGAAATTATCTCACTTCCTATGTATCAATTTAAATTGCTCCTGAACCGCCTTCATATAAAATTTATGATCAACTTTAGGTTGATTTATTTTAGTGCTCATGTTTGTCTCACAAACCTCACGTGTTTGCACTCAATTTACTCTCTTTCCCATAAAGCTCTTAAACAAGAACCTGATCAACAAACTTATCTAAGAAAACAAGTGAATTAAGAAGAATAAATTTTCAGACAATGACAACCCTAGGAACTGAGTTTTGAAAAATATGTGTGATACTAATATCAGTATGCTATTTTTTTTAACGAATTTCTCTTCTTTCTTTTTTTTGAATGAACTTCAGCTCACCTCTTTTTTTTTAGCGAATTTCCTTTTTTTTGACGATTTTTTTTTTGTTGAAGAGACCAAATTCAACAAGGATTAGGAATCTGATTTTTTTTTTAATTTTGAATTTTTGAACAAGAAACCAAATTGAAATAGGAATATGACTCTCTTTTTTTCGAAATTCAAATTTTTTAGGAAGAAAAAAACTAAATTGACTAGAACTAGAACTAGAACTAGAACTCTAATTTGACCTAAAGAAAGGTAGAAGAAGAAGAAAGACTCTAGAAAATAGAAAAGAAAATATAGGACATCAACCAAATCTCAAGGAGCCAAAGCTCTAATACCAAATGATGTGTTCATCTATACGAAGAAATATAGTGTTTGGTGAAAGCAAGGATCGTCTTGAAAATTCAACGGATGTTTGATCACCACGAGTTTCCTCGATAAGATCGGATTTAGTTTTCTACCTAAGAACTAAGGGAAGCTCTCACTTTAGGAGAAAACTCAATCTTTATTAATCATCAAAGTCTGTATCCAATACATGAACTTAAAGAACTCTTATATAGACAATCAAACCTAACCCTAGTAGGAGAGCCAAAAGACCTTAAACTCCTAATTGGACTTCTAATAGAATATGGCCCAAATAACATGATGTGAACCCCTGATATGAACCTCACCAAGAATAGTGAGACCCTGAATCAATATGGGATCCAATTGGAATGATCGTATTCTAATCAGATTTATAACAAAAATAAATTAAAATAAAATGACCTTCACCCGTTATCTATAAAGAGATAAGAACCAAAGGTATAAGAAATATTGCAGACGCCACACTCAAGAAAGAGGAAGAAGATTGTGAGTGATAAGTCTTTCTTGAACACCACAAGATAAATCTTGATAAGTTCAAAAAAAGTTCTTTAAAGAACTAAAGAGAAACAATCTCAATATTATAAATGATAATCTGAATTGTTCATGAGCATACATACCTATTTATAGGCCAATTACCTAAACTTAGAAGGAAAACTATATAGGAAACTCTTATAGGACAAGGAAAAATAGAAATAAGAAACTGTTCTAGAAACTATCAAATAGGGAACTCCTATAGGGCAAGAAAAAATATAAATAGGAAACTCTTCTAGAAACTATCAAATAGAAAACTTTCCTAGTCAAATAAATAAAATAATAAAAGTAAATAAATAAGAAAAAAAACGTAGCTTAAATTGGGCCATTAAATAAATCCATTATTTTGGGCCTATATTCAGTTTTTAGCCTTCAATATTCTTGCACTTTAAGCCCATATTCAGATTGGCTTGTCTTGACCCATATTTAAATGGGCTTTAATGATATGGATCAGTTTTGCGCTCTTCTTTTTCAATTGATGCAGGTATCTCCTTTTTGGGCTTCTAAAATTAGACCATTAAATTCTTCTTTAAATCTTTTAGCCCGATCTCTTATGACAGGTCCACTTGGGACTTCCAGCAAGTCTGCATTTCATTTCCATTCGCTAGTCGTGCTCACATCATTCCCCTCCTCTTGAAAATGATTTGTCCTCAAATCAGCACCTACATCAAAAAGAGTTAAATCAATAACTTTGAAACACACACTAACATTATCATTACTTGGAAGATCTAGCTTGTAGGCATTGATATTGATTCTTTCAATCACTTGAAATAAACCATATCCTCTTCGAAGTAGTTTCAAATGCCTTTGAAGTACAATCATGTCCTTTCTCATATGCAACCAAACCCAATCTCCAGGATCAAATATAATTCTTTTGTGTCCCTTTTTAGGTTTATTGACATATTGTTCAATTTTTTTCTTAATGCCTTCCCTTGCCTTCTTATAGATTTGTTTAACAAAATCAACTTTCTTCTTTTCATCTAAGTTAACACAATCATCCATCGATAAAGGAATTAAATCCAAAGGAGTTAATGGATCTAAACCATGCACAATTTCGAAATGTGAAAACTTTGTTGCAAAATGCACACTCTTATTATATACAAACTTGATATGTTTCAAAAACAAATTAGACTCAATACTGGGCATGCCATGCAATCTCACAATTTTCTTGAAAAACAAATTACCAATATGTGATACATCATCAGTTTTATGACATGGTATGATATGTGTCATTTTAGAAAATTTGTCAACAACCACATATAAAGAATCTCTACCCCATTTTGACCTAGGAAAACTCAACACAAAATCTGTAGATAAGTCAATCCAAAGTTCACTACGTAGATACAAAGAAGTATATAATCCATTAGGCTTCATTTTAAACTTAGCTTGTCTACAAATTAAAAAATGTTCACATAATCGTTTTGCATCATATTTCATAAGCAGAACATCTAAAGCCTTAAATATGCCAAAATGCCACATTAAACCACCTCCATGAGCTTCCCTAACAAGCAAATCCTGCAATGAATATTTAGGCATACACAATTTATTTTCTTTAAACAGAAATTTATTATGCCCAAAGAACTTATCAGATGCCACTTTCTCACATACATTGAGAACATTACCCTGCAAAATAGAAACTTCAATATTGGGTAAGTAAGAGTTAAGCTCATTAATACAATCATTGGAAAAATTGAAAACAAAACATTTTTTTGTCAAACTCTCTCTTGCATAAAAATTCATTTGTTTTCTCTCAATTTTTCTTTTGATGACCCAATTGGTTCTTGTAATTTCTCCATCAATTTTCTCAGCCTCTCTTTCATTTTCTCTTTTAACTTTCTCGGCCTCTATCTCTTTTTCTTTCATAATTTTCTCAACCTCTCTCTCTTTTTCTCTCTTAATTTTCTCGGCCTCTCTCTCTTTTTCTATCATACTTTTTTTGTCCTCTATCTCTTTTTCTCTCATAATTTTCTCAACATCTCTCTCTTTTTCTCTCTTAATTATTTTATTCATTTTCTTTTCTTCACTCTCTTTCTTTTGTAACCCCACATGATCAACATAGTAGTCTTTAACACTTTTGGAACTTTGAGTGGAGCATTGCAACTTCTTAATTAAGTCTCTATGGTAGTGACTTGGAATGAATCGCTTTCTCATAACTGCTTTCATCTCCTCCCACGTCTCAATGGGTCTTTCTCTATTTTGTCTCCTGCTTAAAATCAATTGATCCCACCAGATAATAGCATAGTCAGTAAATCTCATGATTGCCAACTTTACCATTTTCAACTCAGAATAGTTGTGACAACTAAACAACAACTCCATCCTTCTCTCCCAATTTAGATAAGCTTCGGGGTCATTTTTACCTTGAAACGACGGAACCTTCGTCTTAAAACTACTCAAGTAATTTTTTTCCCAATTCCTAACTTTTGTAAACCTCCCACCATATCTTTTACTCAAATCTCTGTCAACTTCATCAAAATCATCTCTATAATACTCACTACTTTCAAAACTTACTTTCCTCGGTTGAACTATTTCTCTCCTATGCATATTGGGTGTATTTTGAGAATTCTCTACCCGATCTAAATGTTCATGAATTGTTCTATCTCCTCTTTCAAAACTCGTCTCATCTCACTCACTAAAGTTTCCATCATCATCTTTGGATCCACCATTCTCGACACGCCTTCGAAAATATTTTTGTCCTTGTGTTACATGATTTTTCTGCAAAACAATGTTAGAGTAAAATAAATTCTCACAACACTAGCTCACGTGTTTCTCTCAAGATTAATGGCACTCACACTCGTGTTTACTCAAATTTTGGCTTTTACCTCTTATAAACTCACACTCTCTTGCCTTTTTCCTCTCTTAGTCCACTCTTTCAGTTCTTTATTGAACTCAAACAAACTCACACAAAAATTTTCTTGCAACAATCCAAACTCAACTAATAGAGTATAAAAAGTTAAGGAAGAAGAAAAAGAATAGAATTTTAAGAAACAAAGGGAACAAAGCAATAGAACATTAGAAAAAAAAAACAAAATTAAAGACAAGATAAGAAGTTGAATAAGAAAACATCACACCACGAAGCAACTAGAATATAAAGAAATCACTGACTAGAGACAAGGAAACAATTAAGATAGCAAAAAAAACCAAAATAAGAAAACCAAATATCAAAGCAAAAGAAAACAAATTTATGCAATTAGAATTACTAGATATCTTTATTTTTTTTTAAGATCAGAATGCAAAATCTAGGTGGAACTTGAATTTCAACAACAATTGGTTCTATTTTTTTTTTCAAATTTCCTTTTTTTTTTCAGAATTCTACACTGTTTTTTTTTCATTCTTTTTTTCAATTCCGATTTTTTTTCGAATTTTTTTTTTCAGAATATGCACTTGAACTAAGAACACTAGAAATAAAACGAAAATTAGAAGATAAAAAGAACGAAGAACACAAAAAAAACGAGATAGTAAGATGGAATAAGAATAAGAAAACACATAGGATAGATCAAACCTGATTTAGAACTTAGGCTCTGATACCAAATGATGTGAACCCCTAATATGAACCTCACCAAGAGTAGTGAGACCCAGAATCAATATGGGATCCAAATTCAAGGATCGTATTCCAATCAGATTTATAACAAAAATAAATTAAAATAAAATGACCTTGAACCGTTATCTATAAGGAGATAAGAACCAAAGGTATATAAATATTGTAGACGCCACACTCAAGAAAGAGGAAGAAGATTGTGAGTGATAAGTCTTGCTTGAACGCCACAAGATAAATCTTGATAAGTTCAGAAAAGTTCTTTAAAGAACCAAAGAGAAAACACTCTTAATAATATATATGGTATTCTAAATTGTTCATGAGCATACATACCTATTTATAGGCCAATTACCTAAACTTAGAAGGAAAACTATATAGGAAACTCCTATAGGACAAGACAAAATAGAAATAAGAAACTGTTCTAGAAACTATCAAATAGGGAACTCCTATAGGGCAAGGAAAAATACAAATAGGAAACTCTTCTAGAAACTATCAAATAGAAAACTTTCCTAGTCAAATAAATAAAATAATAAAAGTAAATAAATCAGAAAAAAAAACGTAGCTTAAATTGGGCCATTAAATAAATCCATTATTTTGAACCTATATTCAGTTTTTCGCCTTCAATCTTCGTGCACTTTAAGCCCATATTCAGATTGGCTTGTCTTGACCCATATTTAAGTGGGCTTTAATGATATGGATCAGTTTTGCGCTCTTCTTTTTGAATTGATGCAGGTATCTCCTTTTTGGCTTTCTAAAATTAGACCATTAAATTCTTCTTTGAATCTTTTAGCCCGATCTCTTATGACAGGTCCACTTGGGACTTACAGCAAGTCTGCATTTCATTTCCATTCACTAGTCATGCTCACATCATTCCCCTCCTCTTGAAAATGATTTGTCCTCAAATCAGCACCTGCATCAAAAAGAGTTAAATCAATAACTTTGAAACACACACTAACATTATCATTACTTGGAAGATCTAGCTTGTAGGCATTGATATTGATTCTTTCAATCACTTGAAATAAACCATATCCTCTTCGAAGTAGTTTCAAATGCCTTTGAGGTACAATCATTTCCTTTCTCATATGCAACCAAACCCAATCTCCAGGATCAAATATAATTCTTTTGTGTCCCTTTTTAGGTTTATTGACATATTGTTCAATTTTTTTCTTAATGTCTTGCCTTGCCTTCTTATAGATTTTCTTAACAAAATCAACTTTCTTCTTTTCATCTAAGTTAACTCAATCATCCATCGATAAAGGAATTAAATCCAAAGGAGTTAATGGATCTAAACCATGCACAATTTCCAAATGTGAAAACTTTGTTGCAAAATGCACACTCTTATTATATACAAACTTGACATGTTTCAAAAACAAATTAGACTCAATACTGGGCATGCCATGCAATCTCACAATTTTCTTGAAAACAAATTACCAATATGTGATACATCATCGGTTTTATGACATGGTATGATATGTGTCATTTTAGAAAATTTGTCAACAACCACATATATAGAATCTCTACCCCATTTTGACCTAGGTAAACTCAACACAAAATCTGTAGATAAGTCAATTCAAAGTTCACTACGTAGATACAAAGAAGTATATAATCCATTAGGCTTCATTTTAAACTTAGCTTGTCTACAAATTAAAAAATGTTCACATATTCGTTTTGCATCATATTTCATAAGCAGAACATCTAAAGCCTTAGATATGCCAAAATGCCACATTAAACCACCTCAATGAGCTTCCCTAACAAGCAAATCTTGCAATGAATATTTAGGCATACACAATTTATTTTCTTTAAACAGAAATTTATTATGCCCAAAGAACTTATCAGATGCCACTTTCTCACATACATTGAGAACATTACCCTGCAAAATAGAAACTTCAATATTGGGTAAGTAAGAGTTAAGCTCATTAATACAATCATTGGAAAAATTGAAAACAAAACATTTTTTGTCAAACTTTCTCTTGCATAAAAATTCATTTGTTTTCTCTCGATTTTTCTTTTGATGACCCAATTGGTTCTTGTAATTTCTCCATCAATTTTCTTAGTCTCTCTTTCATTTTCTCTTTTAACTTTCTCGGCCTCTATCTCTTTTTCTTTCATAATTTTCTCAACCTCTCTCTCTTTTTCTCTCTTAATTTTCTCGGCCTCTCTCTCTTTTTCTATCATACTTTTTTTGTCCTCTATCTCTTTTTCTCTCATAATTTTCTCAACATCTCTCTCTTTTTCTCTCTTAATTATTTTATTCATTTTCTTTTCTTCACTCTCTTTCTTTTGTAACCCCACATGATCAACATAGTAGTCTTTAACACTTTTGGAACTTTGAGTGGAGCATTGCAACTTCTTAATTAAGTCTCTATGGTAGTGACTTGGAATGAATCGCTTTCTCATAACTGCTTTCATCTCCTCCCACGTCTCAATGGGTCTTTCTCTATTTCGTCTCCTGCTTAAAATCAATTGATCCCACCAGATAATAGCATAGTCAGTAAATCCCATGATTGCCAACTTTACCATTTTCAACTCAGAATAGTTGTGACAACCAAACAACAACTCCATCCTTCTCTCCCAATTTAGATAAGCTTCGGGGTCATTTTTACCTTGAAACGACGGAACCTTTGTCTTAAAACTACTCAAGTTATTTTTTTCCCAATTCCTAACTTCTCTAAACCTCCCACCTTATCTTTTACTCAAATCTCTGTCAACTTCATCAAAATCATCTCTATAATACTCTCTACTTTCAAAACTTACTTTCCTCGGTTGAACTATTTCTCTCCTATGCATATTGGGTGTATTTTGAGAATTCTCTACCCGATCTAAATGTTCATGAACTTGTTCTATCTCCTCTTTCAAAACTCGCCTCATCTCACTCACTAAAGTTTCCATCATCATCTTTGGATCCACCATTCTCGACACGCCTTCGAAAATATTTTTGTCCTTGAGTTACATGATTTTTCTGCAAAACAATGTTAGAGTAAAATAAATTCTCACAACACTAGCTCACGTGTTTCTCTCAAGATTAATGGCACTCACACTCGTGGTTACTCAAATTTTGGCTTTTACCTCTTTTAAGCTCACACTCTCTTGCCTTTTTCCTCTCTTAGTCCACTCTTTCAGTTCTTTATTGAACTCAAACAAACTCACACAAAACTTTTCTTGCAACAATCCAAACTCAACTAATAGAGTACAAAGAGTTAAGGAAGAAGAAAAAGAATAGAATTTTAAGAAACAAAGGGAACAAAGCAATAGAACATTAGAAAAAAAAACGAAATTAAAGACAAGATAAGAAGTTGAATAAGAAAAAATCACACCACGAAGCAACTAGAATAGAAAGAAATCACTGACTAGAGAAAAGGAAACAATTGAGATAGCAAAAAAACCAAAATAAGAAAACCAAATATCAAAGCAAGAGAAAACAAATTTATTCAATTAGAATTACTAGATCACTTTGTTTTTTTTAATATCAGAATGCAAAATCTAGGTGGAACTTGAATTTCAACAACAATTGGTTCTATTTTTATTTTTTTTCGAATTTTTTTTTTCAGAATATGCACTTGAACTAAGAACACTAGAAATAAAATGAAAATTAGAAGATAAGAAGAACGAAGAACACAAAAAAAAAAAGAGATAGTAAGATGGAATAAGAATAAGAAAACACATAGGATAGATCAAACCTGATTTAGAACTTAGGCTCTAATACCAAATGATGTGAACCCCTGATATGAACCTCACCAAGAGTAGTGAGACCCAGAATCAATATGGGATCCAAATTCAAGGATCGTATTCCAATCAGATTTATAACAAAAATAAATTAAAATAAAATGACCTTGACCCGTTATCTATAAGGAGATAAGAACCAAAGGTATAGAAATATTGTAGACGCCACACTCAAGAAAGAGGAAGAAGATTGTGAGTGATAAGTCTTGCTTGAACGCCACAAGATAAATCTTGATAAGTTCAGAAAAGTTCTTTAAAGAACCAAAGAGAAAACACTCTCAATAATATATATGGTAATCTGAATTGTTCATGAGCATACATACCTATTTATAGGCCAATTACTTAAACTTAGAAGGAAAACTGTATAGGAAACTCCTATAGGACAAGGAAAAATAAAAATAAGAAACTGTTCTAGAAACTATCAAATAGGGAACTCCTATAGGGCAAGGAAAAATACAAATAGGAAACTCTTCTAGAAACTATCAAATAGAAAACTTTCCTAGTCAAATAAATAAAATACTAAAAGTAAATAAATCAGAAAAAAAAAACGTAGCTTAAATTGGGCCATTAAATAAATCCATTATTTTGGGCCTATATTCAGTTTTTAGCCTTCAATATTCTTGCACTTTAAGCCCATATTCAGATTGGCTTGTCTTGACCCATATTTAAGTGGGCTTTAATGATATGGATCAGTTTTGCGCTCTTCTTTTTGAATTGATGCATGTATCTCCTTTTTGGGCTTCTAAAATTAGACCATTAAATTCTTCTTTGAATCTTTTAGCCCGATCTCTTATGACAGGTCCACTTGGGACTTCCAACAAGTCTGCATTTCATTTCCATTCGCTAGTCGTGCTCACATCACATTGTCAAAAGAAAAGAAATGAGCACGATCACATGGCAATCCGTGTGGTGCACCAGTAGGGGACACCCTACCAATAGTTATGATCATGTTAATGAGAAAAGAAAGAAAAAGTAAGCCATGTCGGACGGAGTGAGAAAAGCCCGTACCGGAGAGTAGAAAATACTTACCCTGACCGGTGTAGCTTGATATGAGAATAAATTGATAGTCATCATATGATATCCTGAAAAATAGTATTTATGCCATACATGTCATAATTGTACAATTTTCATGTGCATGGATAAAGTGCATTCATATGACCTGAAGATATTTTCTGTAGTTTATACAGATGGACATGACATGATGAACTATATTGATGGTAAATTATGATTTATTGTTGAACCTACTGGGATTTAATTCTCACTATATTTCCATATCATGTTCAGAAGAATAATTATGCAGATTTTCTCCAAGAAACTTATTATTGCTGTACGTTTGATTGAGGTGCCCTACCTTGGGCAACTACCAGTTATATCGGATATATTTGTACTAGATGTGACTGAGATTCCGGTGGAGTTGCCGCCACCCGCACCAGTGTCCCCGGAAGTAGTCTACGTAGATGATTAGGGCTAATATGTATATTTTATACCTTTGTACAAATGTTTGTAAAATAATGGTGTGTATGGAAACTCAGTATTGTATCACTGTTAATAAAAATTATGCTTGGTTAAATTAATTATTATTATGAGTTAAGTAGTTGAAATTAAAGCAGTAATAACTTCATGGAATTTTTCAAATATAAAAAAAAATTGTTACATTTAGATAAATGGAGTTGTTACACATATAGTTCAATTCATATTTGAATATTTACCATTAGTGCTAATTTCCTGTCCTTTCTTGCTTTTAGTTAATCAAAATACAAGTAACCTAATTAACCTTAATTACTAAACAACCCTCTGACAAGTGCTAAGGATTTAATCTAATAGCAACAATAAGAATTAAAGAAATCAGTAAAGCTAATACGACATAGTTACAAGAGGTTGCATTTAGTTTAGTTAATTATTCTTCCTAGGTTTAACAATTCCTGACATAGAAAATCATTAACCCTAGTTAGTTGGTAAATTAGAGGGATCAAACAATTCTAGATTTAATATATAATTTTGCAATAGATTTAAACAACCAATAAATTAGTAGGTCTCCCTAACAATTAAATGAATTATTCATAAGATGAAGAATAGAAGAACAACTTATACTCACATTATAAATTGAATAATTAGAAAAAAAAACCGAATCTTACAAGGTAATCAATTTTGAGGTTTCCATTTCCTTGGATCAATTAAAGTAAACTAGCCATGTAGGGCCATAATAAAAACACTAAATAAACTAAAGAAGAAGAAGAAAAAGCTCTGCTCCAGAAGTTATCTAAAGATATATAAACTAAACCTAAACTAATCTAGTTAAAAACAGATTTGTCGCACTAGATTTGCAGTGCTAGTGGTTTCGGAATCCTTCTCAAACTCAGTTTCTTTTTGGCATCAGGACTCTAGGTTTTTATAGTCACAATGTCACCATTACTAGAATTCAGAGCTACTACTTGTCTTTCTAGTTTCAAAGTGTTGAAGCTATTGGATTTTGACTCTGTTTTTCTATGTTCTGGGGTGGCAACGTTAGAGCTTTTGTCTTGATTTCCCAAGCTTTTGTTCTTTTGCTCCAATTTAGCTTCCTTTTGCGTCTAATGCCTCAAATTTTCTCTTAAATCACAATACAAGTTTTATAAGTGTAATTATGCATCAAATAGATATAAAACACTAAGTATTATGGAAGAAAAAAATAATATATTATAGACATATCAAATACCTCCACACTTAGCCTTTTCTCATCCTAGGGCAAATCTCAATGTTACCACTATATTCAGGTTCCAATGCCATTAACAAAGAACAATCAAGCTTTTCAAAAATTCATAACACATCATGAATCAAACATTCTTTTCAACTATTTAATAAGCAACTTTACTTTGAAGATTATAATAAACCAAACATGCAGACCCTCACAGAAATAAGATCTCTTCTCTCATGTGTTTGAAAGGTATGTGTTTCACTCAAATTCTTCCTAATTTAAATACTATACCATAGGCTTGCATATTTTCTCATTCACTATCAGTAAGATCACATGCAAAACATAAATCAAAAGGACTTTTCAATGGTTGAATTGGGTTTAGGATTAAGGTTGGAAGTGTTTGGATAAGCAATTTAAAATCCTTTTAAAACTACTAGAGCAAAATATAGACAATTTACTCTATTTAGAGGTTTTTTTTTCACTTTTTCTTTTATCTAAGCCACGTAAATTTTTTTCAAGATTTGAGACATTTTTCATTTACAACAAAGGATACTTTTGCAAAATATCTTTCACCTTTGCATACATTTTCCTCTTTTTTCTCTTTTTCTTTTGCTTTCTATTCTTTTCATTTTTCATCACAAGGGACTTCACATATTGAAATTCAAATTCAAACTCAAGTTCCCTTTTCACCAATCACAGCCTCACCACAGCATTAAACACCCTCGACAAACTTATTTCTTTTACATATCATAATTATTGAACAATGCTTCTTCTAACTCCTTGGCTTAGGTAAATACACTATGTTAGGAACAGTCAACCCCCCAGAGGGGGTGAATTGCGTGTTTCAAATTTTGCACTGAAGTATAGAAGAAAGAATGAGTTTCAAAAACTTTTGCGAACTTTAAGATAAGCTTTCTATGAAAAACTAGCAAATGAAAAATATAAAGCTTACAATGAACTTAAATACAAAATCCATAAAACAAGTTTTCTTATGAAAAAGATAAAACCAGAAAACACTTTAAATAAGAGATAAAATAAATAAAAAAATTTGTACACATGAAATCAAGTCAAAATATGAAGACAAAAGAAAAAATGCAGCCAAGCTATCATATGAGAGAAAGCTTAGGAATACTAGAAAGCTTAAAGAAAGGGAGTGGGGAAGGCAAAGTATTATTTATATAGGTTTAACTTAACTACCGAGTCTATGTCTAGTCCCCAAGCCGCAACTTAAGATTTTCACTATACCAGAAGTTTAAAATTGAGAACTTATGAGCATCTTTACAATCTTACAACTCAAAGAGATGAAGTTTATAGTTTTTGGAGATCAAGTAAAATTGGAATCAATGAAATTAGGCCATTATAAGGCTATAAATCTCATTCCAAATTATGCTCTAGTCAACCACTCAAGGTTATAGGCACTTATTGTTATGAAAATTCCTTATTTTTAGCTTTCTAGAATGACAATAGGCCCTACTAATAGCTATAGGCACTTGTTGTTCTTGGAAATGAAATTCCAAAAGAATATAGGCATCTAATGGATGATATGGCTTTTGTTGGTCCTGTTAACCATTAATTTTAAAAACTCTAAAAGGCTATAAGCATCCAATGCCATCAATAGGCACTTATTGATTGCTAGTTTATAAATTTTGCTTTCTTTTAAGCCCTTAGGTGCCTACAAGCTCAACATGCTTTCAAGGCACTTTGAAAAACATAATTTTGAGCAAATTTTACAAACTAAATCCCTAACAAACTTTAAAAAACCAATACCAAAGATTTTTAAAATAGTTAAGAGCTCAAGGTTTCCTAAGTTTTCTAATTTACACAAAACTAAGACTAAGGCAACCTAAAGAGATAAAAAACCTTTAAATTTAGGTTCCTTTGCCTTGGTTCCATGCAAGCCTTTGATGCATCCCTTGAAATATTCATGGAAGCTTTTGTTGCAACTTTTCCAAACCTATTCATTTCCTAAAAAACTCTTTTTACTTTGTTTGTTATCATTAAAACCATTAAAGGTGCATCAATAGAGTCAACAATCTCCCCCTTTTTAATGATGATAAACCAAATAGGAGGAAAGCTCCCACTCAAAATGTGCATACTTCTTGGCTGATAAACAAGCTTATAGTAGAAAAGATTTTGAAAAAAAAAATTGAAAATATATGTTATGGTTTTTAGAAAATATCAAACATCATTCTCATCAACCGTCACCATGCATTATATATTAATGACATGCAACATTCTAGCATGCATTTTCAGAGTACTATATATAGATATAAGTCCAGCAAGCAAATATATACCATTCAGGATAATATATATATATATATATATATATATATATATATATATATATATATATATAAAGAGAACTAACAAACCATAATTTTGTACATTTCTCCCTTTGTCATCAACAAAAAGGGAAAAAGTAAAATAGATATAAAACAAAGGTTATTGTTAGTTTTAGGAAAATACATATATTAAAAATAGTAAGAAATAAGGGTGCTGTTGATGCCCCTGCAGTTGAAATCCTTAATACCCTCTTCCAAAAAAGTTACCCTGTCAACTATCATATCCACATAATCTTCAAGATTGACTATTCTTCCATCTATTACAATATACATGTTCTTAATCTTCTGACCAAGAGATTTGTTGATGTTAATGAGCCTTTGGTTCATACCAATTAATCTCTAATCTATGCAAATTAGCCTTTGATCAATATGATTTAGCATACCCAAAATGACATTTTCATGCCCAGAAGAACTAGCCTCAACTTGAAAAGGTGGAGGTGGCCTAGGAGCAACTTTTTCTTTCCTTTTCCATTTCCCATCTTTCTTTTCAAAGCTCATCCTTAGAATTGTGGTTACATTAAACACAGAAGCCTTTCAATCTAAATATCCCTATACTTAATTCCAGAGTATTTGAGAATTTTGGAAATTGAAGATACATAGGGTAAAGGACCATTTGCCCTTCTTTGCAGAGATATCATTCTCTTCATAAGCATATAAGGATAGTCAATTACTTTTCCTTCTAGCATGTAATACATCAAACATTACTCAGTGTCATTTACATAATTTAGATTCCCAGCATATGGCAAATGAGATAATGCAACATAACATACTCAAAATCAATTTCCTTGGTCAGTACCCTATTGTATGCTTCATTAATGTGAACACCATATAACTTGGGCTGAGACATTTTCTTATTATACCATGGTAGGTTCTTTTGCATATGACCCTCAATATCACTAATCCTAGCATATTTTTCATCTAGTTAATGCAACTTAAGAATTTGTGCTAGAAGATCTCTATCAAAGGCAAATTTTACTTCTCTAATAGTTGAGCTAATAATGAAATTTTCCTCATCAAATTCCAAGTTAGTATAGAATGCTCTAACTGTAGTGGGTGAGAAGGGTTCCTCTAAAGCAACAAAATGTTCAATACCTTTTGCATATATGATCTCACTAATCAACAGGTTTTCATCAAGCAAAATATTTAAATCATAGTACTTTCCATCTATAATAGTTCTCTCCATAAATTTTTTAGTGTACCTTTTCTCTTGAGTGGTATAGCTAAACAAAGGACCTAAGCTTTGAAATGAGCTCGAAGTGTTTCCTTGCTTTCTTGGTTGTTTTGCAACTAACTTAGATGCCATTGCCTCTAATTTTGCAAATAATCTGAAAAATCCAAAAACTAGAACCCTAACTTGTGAAGCTTGAGAGAAATGCAAAGAATGTAGCTTTAATTCGCAAAAAAATCCACCAACTTGTATATGGGTTTTGTATTTTAGTGAGTTATAATGTGATTCAACAAAAGATTTTGCAAGAGATAAATGAGGATAGGAGAATTTTAGAGGGAGCACTTGGATTACACCCAAAAAAAAGAGGGATTTTTTTTCAATTAAAGCACTTCTTAAAACCCATAGGCGCCTATCGAGTTCATTGGGTGCCTATTGCCTTATGTTTTGTGAGAAAAATATTTTCAATGGGTACAATGGGAACCTATCGAGCTATGTAGGCATCTATTACATATTAGTTTTCCCTTTAGGGTTCAAAACCCCATCAGCACAAGCGTTCAATATCTTCTATGGGTACCTATGGCTTTTTGTTTTGCTCCCAAATCTTCTTTGCCCAATTAGCAAGCATGCTTCATTGAGCATCTATTATCTACTATTTTTCCTTAATCTTCTTAAATGGACGTCCAATTGGTTTAATGGAAGCCTATATGCCTCTATTTTCCCTTGAAAACTTATCCAAATTCTTCAAAACTCATCTTCTCAAACTATTTCCACTCTTGAAGCTTGAAAATAATTGAGGTGCTTAGTAATGGGTATATCAAAGACTAAGGGGGACTTGCACAACAAAATTTAAGGCTACTTTAATGCCTAAGTTAGAAAATCTTAGAAAAATGCAATCACATCAATGAGCAACGAATACGAATTTAAAAAAATACAATACGAAAGGATCTCACCCATTTTTCATGCTTTTGGAGGTTACCTTTCATCAATCAGCAAAAGCAACCACTCCTTTAAGTGAGACACTTGGATGGAGCTTTAGATAAGTAAATTATGCACTCATTGTCTAAGTCCCACATGCAAAACATAGTATTTCTTTCACACAGGTACCTAAGTCTTTTTGGGTCCTTGAGGGTTAGAAGTATCAATAGTACCTTTAAGTACCTATTTCATTTTGTTCCCACACACAAAAACATTCTTATAAAAACATTTTTTTGCATTATAACCCTTTTTACAACAATAAGAACAAGTTATATTTGGATTGCTTGACATGGTAGCAAGCACAAAGAAATTCTTATTTTATTTTTCTATGGTTTTTTGTTTAAAATCTAAACCATTCTTGTCAAACACCCATATTTGGTTATCGAGCAGCATATTCATATTATCTCTCCCTTTAGTGAACTTAGCTAGCACATTATTCAAGTCCACTTTGTCTTTTTTTAGTTTCTTACGATTAGTACAAGAAAGAGAGATATAAGCACTTTTCTTTAGAGAAGCATTTTCATATTTCAGAACATAATTTTTTTCTTTTAAAAAATCATTTTCTTTTTCCAAATTAGAAACTTTATTTTCAAAAGAATATTTATTTTTTAGTTAAGTAAGCATTTAAGCAAAAACAACATATTCATCATACAATTCTTCAAAAACATCTTGCAATTTGTGTATTCCTATTTCATGTTTCCTAACTTGCAATACTCATAGCAAGTAATAGGATATCTACTTCCTCCTTCTTGGTTTCTTTTGAAAGGTGGCCTTTTTCTTTGCCTCTTTCTTACGAACTTATCAAACTTTTTAAAAAATAATGCAAGATTATTGGGTGTAAGCTCAAATTACTTGTAGAGTTTTCATTACCTTCATCACTGTAATCTTCATCTTTTTAGCGAGATGATATTGCCTTGAGAGCTATAAACATTTTCTTCCTATCTTCCTCTTCCTCAATATTAAACTCAGTAATGAAGGCTTCGTGCTCCAAAAGATTTCCAAATAGGGTTGACACAGATTGAGTAGAGGGTCCTTGTGCTTCTTGGATAGCAGTCACCTTGACCTATTATTCCCTTGTCAAGGACCTAAGAATCTTGTTCACTTGTTCACTAAGAGTATATACTTTTCCGAAAGCTACCAAATAATTTACAGTATGAGTCAAACGTATTTGAATATCTTTAATGGATTCTACATTTTTCATTTTAAAAAGCTCATATTGGTGTGAGAGTGTTAACTGTAGATTCTTTAACTTTCCTTGTGTTCTCATAGACTATTTTTAAAGCATCCCACATCTCTTTAATGGAGCCATAACTTGAGACTCTAAAATAATCATTTTGATTTAATGCACTTGTGAGGATGCTTTTATTCTTGGCATTGAATTGGATACTCCTTTTATCAGATTTAGTCCAAGCACTTTTGGGCTTAGGTCATGTTTAGCCTCATTTAACAATAGTTGAAATGAAGGGAGCATTTTCAATGATTTTTCATAAATCAATGTTAGTAACCTCTATGAAAATCCTCATTCTTAACTTCCAATAAGTATAGTTTTGACCATTAAAATCACGAGGCTTATTAAAGGAATACCTTTAAGGAAAAATAGTATCACTTATTTTGACAATGTAACTCTTGAGACAGTTAAGACTTTTCCCAAGAGTCTGAGCTCTGATACCACTTGTTAAGAATGGTTCACTCCCAAGAAGGGGTGAATTGGGTGTTTCAAAATTTTGCATTGAAGTATGGAAGAGAAAATGAGTTTGAAAAACTTTTGCAACTTTAAGATAAGCCTTTTATAAAAAACTAACAAATGAAAAATAGAAAGCTTGCAATAAACTTAAAATACAAAACTAGTAAAACAAGTTTTGTTATGTAGAAGATAAAACCAGAAAACACTTCAAATTAGAGACGAAATAAAAAAAAACTCGTACACAATTATAGTTTATACTAGGCCAAAAGCTATAGCTGGCAGTCAGGGCGTAACTCTTTCTACTTAATCATAATAATTCAAGCATCACACATTAACTTGACCATCACCTAAGCCTTTGCCATAGGACAATTGCTACCACAATTCAACCAATAGCTTCTTTCTTAATGGGCTCACTAATGGCAGTACTTTGAGCTAAAAGATTAATAACACTAATGGCATAAACATGATTTTTATTATCAGCAGGTTTTATGGCATCACATACATTAAACTTAATAATTTCACCATCAAATTCTATAGTACGTGTGCCATTATAAACATCTATTATAGTTTGGATGTCTTTAAAAATGTCTTGTTAGGAATGGTTCATACCCAATGAAGGTGAATTGGGTGTTTCAAAAAACTTTGTATTGAAGTATGGAAGAGAGAATGAGTTTGAAAAAGTTTTGTAAACTTTAAAATCTTTTACGAAAAACCAACAAATAGAAAGTTTAAACTAGAAAACAAGTTTTCTTGAGCAAAAGATAACATAAAAAAGCACTTTAGATAAAAGGAAAATATATCAGAAAACTTGACACAAGTAATCAAGCTAAGAGATGAAGACTAAAAGCATAAATTGCAGCCAAGCTATATATATAGAGGTAAAGAGTAAAAAAAACTAGAAAGCTCAAAGCAAAGGAGTGGGGAAGGCATAACAATATTTATACTGGTTCAACACAACCATAGAGCATGCATCCAATCAACAAGCGACAACTTGAAAGTTCTACTATACAAAAGGTTTAACCAGACACTTGTGAGCCTCTTGACAACAACATAACTCAACCGAGTTGGAAAAACACTACATTCTCTTCCCGTACAACCAAATACAACAACAACATTGGGTTTCCACTGTAACATCCCGTAATTTTTATTTTTAAATAATAATGTTTTGCTATCACATACCAATAAATTGGGGGCGTTACACCCACACTCAAAATTGTCAAGGTTACCTCTCCTTGACCCAAACCACTTAAAGGAAATAATGTAGATGGCTCAAAGACTCTCTTACAATGTGTATGATATATAATTATAAGCCAATATTAGAAAAATAGAAGAAAGCAATAGCTCAAATAATTTTTTACAGAGTGTATGAAAATTGGTTGTCATGTTTGCAATCATATTTATAGAAATAAATAAATAAAATGAGTAAAAAACACAAATTCAACTAGACACATTCCCTAGCAGCAATGCAAAATTTTGGTGCGTTGTCGTGGGCATCCAAAAATAATAAAACTTTGTCCTTTGAAAATAAATATAGTAGTAGGAGTAAACGTTGAACCCACAAAGAGTGATTAACTAAAACTTATAGTTTTCTGAATATAAATACATTAGAAAATAAACAACTAAAAATAAATAAAAAAAATCAAATAAGAGATTGATTCAATGAGATGAGTATTTGCCAGAGTCAACTTCCACCATTAGAATTATACCGCTAATCATCAATCCATATAATACAATTCATATTTGAATATTTATCATTGGAACTAATTTCCTATCCCCCCTTAGTTTTAATGAATCAAAATATAAGTGACCTAATTAACCATAACTACTAAACAACCCTTAGATAAGCTATAAGGATTTAATCTAATAGCAACAATAAGAATTTGAGAAATTAGTAAAGCTAAACAATACAAGACAAGTGGTTACATTTAATTTAGTCAATTATTCTTCCTAGGTTTAACAATTCCTAACGCAATAAATCATTAATCCTAGTTGCTTCATAAATTTAAGGGATCAAAAAATTACGGATTTGATATCTAATGTATCAATAGATTGAAACAAGCAATAAACTAGAATTCCTCTCTAACAATTAAATGAATCAATCATAAGATGAAGAATAGAAGAACAACTAATACTCAAATTATAAATTGAATAACTAAAGCACAAAATTGAGCTTATAGGGTAATTAATTCTAAGGTTTATGTTTCCTTGGACCAATTAAAGTAAACTAGCCATGCAGGGCCATGATAAAAACACTAAATAAATTAAAGAAGAAGAAAAAAAGCTCTACTCTAGATGTTAACTATATATATATATATATATATATAAACTAAACATAAAATAATCTATTTCAAAAAAAATATGCCACATTGGCACTGCGGCACTGGCCTCCCACCATCGCGATGCTGGTGGTTTTGGAATCCTTCTCAAATGCAATTTCTTTCTAACATCGGGGCTCTAAGTTTTCACCATCATGACATTGTCGTTATTGGAATTCAAGGCTACTACTTGTCTTTCTGGCATCATGATGCCAACATTACATCATAGCGGCATTGGAGTTACTATATTATGACTCTATTTTTCTGGGTTCTAGCATTGTGACACTGGAGCTTTTATCCTGATTTCCTAAGTTTTTGTTGTTTTGGTCCAACTTATTTTCCTTTTGCATCTAAAGCCTACAATTGTCTCTGAAATCACAATATAAGCTTTATAAGGGCAGATAAGCATCAAATAGATATAAAACATTAAGTATTACGAAATAAAAGCATAATATATTATAGACACATCATCCGCCCTAGCCATTTGTTTGCAATGAAATGATTTTGTGACCATTATGTAATTCTACCATGGATTTAGAGTGCATAAAGGTGGAAAAAGCTTCATACTTGCATTTAAGAGGGTATAGCGAAGTAAATCTTGAAAAGGCATATATAAAATGAATATAGTATAGACAACGCAGATTAAAAGTAATGGATGATTGTCCCCAAATGTAAAAAAAGATAAGCTCTCAATGTTTTAAACATTTAGTAAGGAAATTAGGGAAAGGTAGCTAATGATATTTTCCCATACAACAACTTGAACAGAAGTGACGAGCTTTTATTAAATGGCTGAAGATTACATGTTTTAAGTACATAATTTATATTAGAAACATATGAATGCTCTAATCTAGCATGCCATAGAGAAAAATCATTATAACTTTTTGAATTATATTCAACAAAATTTACCATAACCTAGGGTGGTGAATCATTAAATGGAAGCTTTAAATCAGGAAATACAAATAAACCATTCTTAGGCAAGACTTATAGGAGTATCACCTTGGTGTCATGGGATCTTACAAGACACTAATTAGAATAGAATCCAAAGAAAGCTCTATAATCATGTGCAAACATGGAAACACTACAAAATTCTTTATAATTTTAGGCACATGTAAAATATGATTCAAATGTAATAAAGATGAATTATATGGAGACATAAGTGAAAAGTGACCAACACAAAGAATTTGGAAACCTTCACCATTTCCCATGTGTATTTTATTAGTAGCATTTAATTCATGCCCTACAAGAAAAATGATCTTCAGTGGCAACCTTTCAGTGGTGACTTAAAAAGCCATCACTAAAAATTCCTTTCCATGGCGACTTATCAGAGTCGTCATTAAAAGGTAGACTTTTAGTGATGACCATGTATAGTCGTCACAGAAACTTATCATTTAGGGACAACTATGCTAAGTCACCATTAAAAAGTTAGCACTTTCAATGGCAACCTTGCATAGTTATCACTAAAATTTAAAGTAATGAAAAGAGAACGGAAAATTTTTCTTCCTTCTACTCTTAGAACTCTCCACTTTGGCTGCCTTAGAATTCTCTCCTCGCAAAAGAAGGTTGCACAAAGAACCCTACTGCACTAATAACCCCTTATATCGTGAACCACTTCATGGGTGGCTTCCATAAAGAGCAAAATTATACTATGTAGCGACACATCTCAGGTTAGTATTTCCTCTAATTCTTCTGTTTCAGTTTGGGGGTTTCTCTATTGTGGTTAGAGTTTATACTTTTAGGGGTTTTGTTTTGTATTTAAGCTGGGTTTTGCTTTGGTATTATACTTAGTTTAATCTTCTACACTAATTTCAAATTTTGTGAAAGAGAATTGCACAGAGAACCCCACCACATTTGCACAGAGAGCCTCAACGTAAAGCATAAAGAACCTTCTACATCGTGAACTACTTTGTGGGTGGCTACTATGAAAAGCAATATTATACTCTGTAGCGATGCATATGAGGTCAGTATTTCCTCTAATTATTCTTTGTATTGGGCATTTGCTATTGATTCAATTTGGGGGTCTCTCTATTATGGATGGAGTTTATACTTTTGGGGGTTTTGTTTTGATTTAAGATGGATTTTGTTTTGGTATTATAGTTAATCATTTGCACTAATTTCAGATTTTGGGTTATTTTCCAATGCTCGAATGAGTTATTGAGTGGGTGAAAATTCAATTGAGAGAGAGGGCAAACGATGAATTGACTTTATGTGTGTGAAAAAAATAGTGCTTCTGTGTCTTTCAGGAAGCATTTTACTTTGTTCCCTTTTCCTTATGCAATGTTCTATCATTGTAAAATGTGATCCTTCATATAGTTCCATAATATCCTATGTGCTATATGCCACTTTACCTACATGCCCCCTCTCTTTGTTTTCATTATTTTGGTTGAGGCTATAAATAGTGCTCTATGTAGTATATCTAACAGAAGCTTATAAGGAAATTATTTAAAAAAAATTAAGTAGAAGCAGTTTCAAACGTAAAAAAATTATGCTTTGAAAAGTAAACCAATAAAGAAGAAGTATCCTTCACAACCAATGCCAAGCTCCATCTTATAGTACAGTGATGTCCAAAATCCCTCATTAAGATAATTACTTGCATTTTATCTTTCTTAAAAAACCTAAAGTTGACTTTGCCTTATATAGGAAACAATGGATATATATATATATATATATATAAACATTTTAGATATTATGCTTCTAATATTGGTAGCTAGAAAGTGGGCAAATCCAGCTAATTCCTCTCTGCACAAGGAAGGTTTTAGTGATTATCGTGGAGACAACCTAAATGCAAATGCCAAACATGAATATATATTTGTATACCATTAACTTCCATCTCCCATAATATGGTCAAACAATGTGGATAGCTCTGAATTCAAGTTCATGAACCAGCCAAGTTTTTGGCTCTTCATTGTTATTTAAGTGAACTAGAATATTATCTAAGTGTCTCTTATACCTTAAACCGAGATATTATATATTAAATAGATTATTCTCTTCTTTATTATATCTCTTTAATGCATAACGTTTTTGGAATAAGGAAGGCATGTTTTACTATAACTAATGCTAAAGAAATTGTTTTGTTTTCTCTTTGCCCCCAATAATTGATACTTGTTCCTCTATCCCTTTTTTTTCTTTTCTTACTTACTTTAAAGATTGTTATTGGGGTCATATGCTCCCTCTCAGCCACTGCTTCTCAAGGACTTATTTCGAACAGTAATAAACTATTTACTTAGCCAATTTTTTTTACTTTTTAGGAAAGATTCTCTCATTCTAAAAGAGACTCCAAAAAATTCAATTTAATGAATCGTATTCAAACCCAAAAAAAAAAATTCTTGTACAGATATTGATAATAAATTTTATTCTGTAATTAAGCATTTGTAATTTATGAAGTCTGTAAAAATTTAGAATTTAAATCACTGAGTGTTGTTTAACGGTAATAAATTTGGGGAGTTTTCTATAGTTTCAAGTACTTAAATAAAAATTCATGATTGTGATGGAAATAATTATAAGTTGTTTTCTTTAAATTAGCACTTAATTGATTTGTGTGGGAAATGTGTGGAGGATTGTGTAATTCTGTAATTGCTAAATAGAATAAGATTGTCTAAAAGACTCACAATTCTGTAAGTTTGCTAAATAAAGTGAACTAAAATAGGATTGTGCCATTCTGTAATTGATAAACACTAAAATTTTGTTTGTAAAAAAATGTGAAATCACTTTTCAATTTACTGGAAGTTATGTATTGGTCATTTGCTACTTTTTAAGTTACTGCAATTATTTACTCAATTATGAGTTTGATTGATACCTTTATAGTCGTCATCTGAAAAATGTTTGAATTTTCAACAACAAATAGTATGTTTGATACAAGTTTAACAACAAACATCTTCAAGAACCACTGGAACTCTAACTTACTATAGCCATCCAAAAGATAAGACCAAAGCAAAGGCATAGCAATTATTATGCAAAAGCAGAATCATCATTAATTTTTTTCATACTAAATAGAACCAAACCCAACTTTAGAGTACTAGAACAAACATACAAGTATGTATGCAATTATGTATTCTATACATAATATAAATAATGACTAAAATCCAAGACATAATTATAAACATTGTAACTTACCAGCAACAAATTGATGTTGTTGAGTCTAGAAGCCATAAAAATAGTATATTAGTAATGAACTTCCAACAAGTCACTAACCAATTTTCCATGAGAGCAATTTGAAGAGAAGTTAATCTATAACCTTCTTACAATAAGGTGTAGCTAAGCCATTTGCAACTAGAATAGGTTTTGCAGCAATTAAATGAATCATAGGCTTGAATATTCCTAACTTAGATCTTGTAGTCACTTTATGAGTATTTGTTATAAGAGAAAAAAATAGCAGGCCTTGAACTTGGACCAACAAGTTCAGACTCATTAATTGTCGGCATATTTGTCATATAAGAGTATAATAGAGAACTATGATGATTAGTGACACTTTGATTTGTTGCAGCATAAAGTGTAGAAAGAATTATTAGGAATAATTGGTATACAATGTGGCATAGAAAGTGCTTGAGGTAAAGCAATAGGAACTAGTTGTAATGATTTACTTAAGTCCATAAAAGGAAATGAATTTTCATTTAAAAAAACAACATGCATGAAGATAAATACACTTCTATTTGCATCTAAACATTTGTATCCTTTATCAGATGATCTATAACACAAAAAAGTGCATTTAGAGAATCTAAACTACAATTTGTGAGAATTATAAGGCCTTTTAGAAAACAAGCACTGCCAAATATATTTTAGCTTGAGTAATTTGGCTACTCTTTGAAAATCACTTTCAAGGGAGTTTGAAAACTCAACATTAATGTAGGCAACCTATTGAATAGATAAACAACAATATTGAAGGCTTCATTCTAATATTTGAGAGGTGTAGAAGTTACTTCCATAAGTGTGAGTCTCACTTTTGTAATATGATGGTATTTTCCTTTTAAAGACCCATTTTATTCTTAAGTATAAGGAAAATTTATTTTGTGCAAGATACCACTTTGTGCCTCAAGAATGATGAAAAAGATTTTTATTCAGCTCCATCATTTCTTTGAAGGCTTTTAATTTTGGTTCCAAACTACAAATCAACCATTTTTTTTAGTTGTATGAAAGTGGCAAGTGTATCATATTTGTTTCTAAGAAAATAGATCAAGGTAAATTTTGAATATGCATCTACAAAGGTAACATAATACTTGAATCTACTACAAGAAGTAATAAAAGATGGACCCTATTGTTAGACAAGGTAACTAACACCCAAGAGCGGGTGAATTAGATGTTTTGAAAAAGTATAAGTAATTTTCAAAACCCAATTCCAAAACACTTATGATAGATGTTATTTTGATTAAAGAAAGAGTAAAGAAACAATTATAAGAATTGAAGAATAATTATATTTTTAAGTGCATTATCTTAAAGAATTTATAATAAAAAAACATAGCACTTTATAAGGTATATTAAAGTTCATGTAAAAACTTAATTCCAAGAAAATTAAAAAAAATCTTAAAATATGTTCAATAATTGTTATCTTGAGATTCTTATAAGAAAATTTATTAAGTAGCAAATGATCAAATTATATGCTAATCTATGCTAAAAAAAATCTCAAAATAGAGTAGCAAGAAAATAAGAGCTTCAAATGTAAAGAGTTAAGGAAAGAGTGATGAAGGATCACCTACACTTCAAGTTCCTACATTTGAAGGTCCTATCACTAGGGCAAGGGCTAAGGAGATCCAACAAGAATTGGACAAGGTAATGACCTTCTTCTTGTCCAAGGAGCCTTCCATGTTAGTAGCCTTCTCTGAGCCATCTATCAAGGATCTGTCCATCAAGTCTATAGTGACCATTGCAGCTCGTGAAGACCCTAGGAGTGAAGAGAAGACCCCATGAAGTGATTGAACGAATTGTTATTAGTCTTGTGTTTTTTTAGTGTGTTTTTAAGACAATTCCCCTATTTAAATTTTAGTATTTCTTTTCTTTAAGGGGGCGGCTCTAGGACTATAAAAGCCCTCCTTAACATGTTTTCATGAGATTAGACATTTTGTGAATTTAGAAAACTGATTTTTCCTTCTATCAAAAGAGAGATTTTGAGAGAAGAGTGCATTGTTGATTAATCTTACTTAGTTGTTCTTGTGTGTGTCAATCTCCCTAGAGATTGGTGTTCTCAAGTCTCCATAAGCCTCTTCCTTGTGCTTGGTTTCCATGGTCATTGTGTAAGGTTGTAACCGGTAGGGTTTCTTCATCATTTGGTTCAGTTCTTGATTCATAGGACAAGGGTTGTTCCATTGTTTGAATTGGTTCTACGTTCTATTCCTTTTATTTCTATTTTTGTCCATTTTCAGATTTAACCTCCATTGTTGTCTTCTTGTTTGAGTCGTGTCTAGATCGAGAGTTTGTGGCTTATCCCTACATCAAATTGGTATCAGAGCAAGGCCACACCTTACCACCACCACATCACCACCAAAGCGCCGCCACTGGTTTGCTTTGTTCATCTAAAGTCTTTTCCATTTCAGTTTTAATTCATTTTCGTTTTTGAGTTATTTCAGGTCTTCCATTGTTGTGCTTTGCTTGGATTGCTTATGGTTTTGGAGATTGGAACACATTCCCTCACCTACATCATCGTGAACCACCATCAAACACTTGCGTCAGCCTTGTTCAATTACCAACCACCATTCCTAGCCTTCACCATCCATAAAAACAACCATCTTCATTCCCTTGCTACAACAACCAGGCGTGACTTCCAAGGCTGAGCATTAATTGCTCCTAAAAATCAGGCTGTTGTAATTGCTCCTAACTCCTAAAAATTAGGCTATTGTAATTGCTCCTAAAAATTAGGTTGTTGTAATTGCTCCTAAAAATCAGGCTGTCATAATTGCTCCTAAAAATCAGGCAACAAGAAAGACTAAGTCCAATCTGTTATCAAAAGTCAATTTCAAAATTTATAATTGAAATTCCAGGTGTTAATTTCTTATTTCTAATATTCCAAGTTTCATTTCTGTATTTTATTTATTTCTGAGACAAAAAAAATGAAAAGAAAAGAAAAGAAAAGCAATTCAAGTCTCATTTCAGCATTTCATTTGTATTTCATACTATTCTAAGTTGTAATCATTTCATAGAAGTAGTTTGTACTTAGGTCCCGTTTGATACCTTGTGTTGAAGTGATGGAATGGGAATACCCATTCCATTCCATCAGAAAAGCATGTTTGGTTGCCAGAAAGGACAACCTATGGAATATGGATTCCTTTAGGGGTGGGAGAACACATTCCCACGTAAAAAGGAAGGAATGAGGCAAAATGGACTGGAATCCAAGGTAAAATACCATTTTTCTCCTTTTTTTAATTAAATAAATAATAAAAATATTTTTTAAAAAAATTAATTAATTAAAAAATGTTCACAAAAAAAAATTGAAAAAATTTGACTTTTTGTCTACAAAATAATAAATAAATATTTTTAAAATAAATAAATAATTTAGAAAATATTATTTATTATTGATAAAATAAAATAAAATAAATAATATTTAAAGTATTTTTTAAAATTATTAATATTTTTAATAAAATGTTTATATTACTAATTATTTTTTATTTATTTATATTATTTTTAAATAAATTTTTAAGTTAAAATAATATTATTTTATTAATTTTATATTTCAAGGGTATTTTAGTCTTTTTAACTATTTTTATTCAATTCCATTCCATTCCCTTACCAAACGCAATTTTAATCACAACATTCCATTCCTTTCCATTCTATTCTCAATTCCCATTCCCATTCCCATTCCCTCCGTTGCCACCAACCAAACAATACCTTAGTCAATTCTCAAGTGAAGATCAAAGGGATTGCCAAGAGGCCTCAGAGACACCAAAGAGTTCTACAAGCTCTAGCCGTACCCTAGCCTTGTCCCACACTTAGCCAGATCTCGAACCTTTGTAACAACTTTTTTTTAAATACCATCAAGTTATTACCTCGTTACAACTTAACTCAAAATAATATTTATTTAATTTATACAATACAGAGTTTACATACATGTCATTAATCAAAACATACGTATTGTAACATCTCGTAATTTTTAAATATTTTCCTTATAAATTCTTCACCTTACATATATGCATAAAAATGTTCTAATATTAATGGAATAGGTAAAGAAAGAAAACCTAAGAGGAAATATTATAAATAAATATGCTAAAGAAAGGTGAAATTCTTAGGTAAGAAAGATAAATTTTTGTGAATTAAAGGTCTTAAAATTTCAAGAAGATTGGATTAGGGTAATTTTTCCTAATTTAAGAGTAAAAGTTACTAAGTTTAGTATCTCCACCCATAAATTGGGCATTTACCTATGGACACTTCATATAGAGTTTTTCCCACTTCACATAAGTTTCTAGCAAGCCCATTGGATAACCTAAGCAAGAAATAAAACATAGACTTGGACTAGGATATAGTAATTGGACCAATAGTCCAAAAATTATGAAAATGTGACTAAGCCCTCCAAGAAAGGTAGAATTTTATCCAAAGCAAAGAAAATGGGTAAGAATAAGCCCATAATGGGTAGGAATAAGCCCAAATCCAAGAGGAAAAATAAAATAAAATAAATTAGGTGATGATATAATAATGTAATAATAATAAAGATTAGGTTACATGGCATTAAGACAAAAATTTAGCAAGTGGTGTGATTCTACATTCATCATTTTGGCAAGTGGCATGATAATACAAGGCTTTAGGACAAAAACATCTATATCCTACACTCATAATTTTAGCAAGTGGTATGATAATACATGGCATTAGGACAAAACATTCCTATCCCACACAAATAATATCAACCAAATAATGGAGATTCAAGGGCTAGAAATTTGCCACCTAAAAAGGCAAACCTATCACACTTGTTTAAGACAAAAGAAAATGGAAATGAATCCCTAAATCAAAGGGACCTTGTCCCTTATCTTAAGAACATATCAACATAATTTTCAAAATACAAATCTCCTTTTCCTATGCATATCTTGACTAAGGAAGAGGAAGACAAGAACATAAGTTGTTTATTTTCCAAAAATTCAACAAAGTGTATCCTAATTGTGATAAGGTAGACCCATGATCATGAAAGGTGAATTTATTTGATGGTCTATATAAGAAAACTCACCCTTACAACATTAGAATTTCGTCCAAGTGAGGGAGAGGAAAAATAGAAGCAAGGTAGAGTGAGGAAAGGAGAGGAAGAAAGGAAGAAAGAGGAAGGAGAAGTTTAGGGGACTAAGTGCTCCAAGTAAGTTTAACAATATTTCTTTTTGAAGAAAACTTTTGAAACTTATAATATTTATATGAGATTTTGATCTTAGAACTTTGATGATTGGTCATGGATGTTGCTATATCATGTTACATATTGATCTTGCATGTGATGTATGTTTGAATACTTAGGTTGGTGTAGATAGTTCTGCATGGGTATGGCTATGGTTGGCAGAATTTTTAGCTTCGGTGTTTTAAATTCTGGGAACAATCTATAAGGAATTAAAATAAATGATTAACATAAGAATTAAAGATATATGTGTCACGGATTTTTAGCCACTGGAATAATTCAATTTGGAGTCCATATGAGGTAGATATGGTCTGAATAGTAGTCAAAGGTCAAAAAATGGTTCATCAGGGAAGAATATGTTAGGATAGTTTCAGTATTTTAATTTCTGGGAATTATCTGTATAGAAATAAAATAAATGGTTAACATAACAATTATACCTATGTGTGACACGGATTTTTAGCCACTGGAATCATTCAATTTAGAGTTCATATGAGGTAGATATGTTCCGATTAGTAAACAAAGGTCAGAAAATGGTTAATCAGGGAAGAATATGTTAGGATGGCTTCGGTGTTTTAATTTCTGGGAAATTTCTATAAGGAATTAAAATAAATGGTTAAAATATGAATTATTTATTTATGTGTGACGGATGTTTAGCCACTGAAATTACTTAATTTGGAATTCGTATGTGGGAGAAATAGTCAGATTAGTAAGTAAAGGTTAGAACCTACCCGAGAAGAAATAATATTGAATTTAAGGGAGTAATAACACCAAGATGTATTACTATTCGGCTGATATGATTAACATATTAGTTTTAGATAGTTGTCTTAGCTTTCAATAGACAACAAGATCACCTCAATCGAAGTTAAAATGAGGGATTTATGCTCTGATTAGTGAGCAAATGTCACAGAGCACGGCCAGGCCGTGTTCTGGGTGCTTCAAGCACGGGTTAGCCGTGTTCGGGGCTATTTTATAGTACATTTGAAGTATTTTTAAAGCATGGCCGTGTCCTGAAACATGGCCAGACCATGTTGGAAGCTGGTTAAGCCTATTTTCAACATTTTTCTACCCTAGATGAACCTCTTTAACAATAGGGTAATAGTAGAAATCAAATTGGAGAAAAATGCTCTATCAATTTGTAAGAACATGTGTTAAAAATGATATAAATAAGAAGAAATTGACTAAAGGCCAAGCATAAAGAAAATGAAGAGATGAAATTAATATTTAAAAAAGAAGACGAATCTTATAAATGAAAATAATAAATGACTAGTATATGCCATAGCCATTGCCATTGTATGAACCTCTTACCATCTTAAGTGTGAAATTCTGACATGGAAATATTTTATAAAGTGATATTTGAAATGGTTATGTTCATGGCATGATTACCAATAATTTATGATAATAGTTATATTTTGATGAACATACTTGTTATTGAAAGCATATTTTTGGCTATCATTGTGAAAAGAAAAGAAATGAGCACGGTCACATGGCAATCCGTGTGGTGCACCAGTAGGGGACGCCCTACCAACGGTTATGATCATGTTAATGAGAAAAAAAGAGAAAGTGGGCCATGTCGGACGGAGCGAGAAAAGCCCGTACCGGAGAGTAGAGGATACTCACCCTGACCGGGGTAGCTTGAAATGAGAATAAGTTGATGGCCATCATATGATATTTTGAAAATAGTTAATCCTGTCATACATATCATTACAGTATGATTCTTATGTGCATAGATATAATGCATTCATGTGACCAAAGATATTTTCTGTAGTTTATACAGCTGAACATGACGTGATGAGCTATATTGATGATGATTTATTGTTGAACTTACTAGGATTTAATTCTCATTATATTTCCATATCATGTTCAGAAAATTAGTTATGCAGTTTTTTTCTAAGGCTCTAGCTTTTAGTGCACATTGGATCGAGTTACTTTATGTTGGGCAGATCTCAAAATCAAATAAGATGTTTGTGGTCGAGTTGGCTCAGATCCCGGTGAAGGTGCAACCACCCTCACCTGTATCTCCGGAATTGGTCAACCAAAATAAACAAGATGTAAATATCTATGTGTTTGATATATTGCATGTACATTTTTATTAATGACGTGTATGTGAACTCAATATTGTATAATAATAGAAAAAAACAAGGTTGTTACATGTACAACATATCAAACACATAAAAATCTACATCTTATTTATTCAGGTTGACCAATTCCGGAGATACAGGTGCAGGTGGTTGCACCTTCACTAGGATCTAAGCCAACTCGATCATAAACATTTTATTTGCTTCTGGGATCTGCTCAACTGATGTGAACCCCTGATATGAACCTCACCAAGAATAGTGAGACCCGGAATCAATATGGGATCCGCTTAGAAGGATGGTATTCTAATCAGATTTATAACAAAAATAAATGATAATAAAATGACCTTGACCCGTTATCTATAAAGAGATACCAAAGGTATAAGAAATATTGCAGACACCACACTCAAGAAAGAGGAAGAAGATTGTGAGTGATAAGTCTTGCTTGAACGCCACAAGATAAATCTTGATGAGTTTAGAAAAGTTCTTTAAAGAACCAAAGAGAAAACACTCTCAATAATATAAATGATAATCTGAATTGTTCATGAGCATACATACCTATTTATAGGCCAATTACCTAAACTAAGAAGGAAAACTAAATAGGAAACTCCTATAGGACAAGGAAAAATAGGAATAGGAAACTGTTCTAGAAACTATCAAAAAGGAAACTCCTATAAGGCAAGGAAAAGTACAGATAGGAAACTGTTCTAGAAACTATCAAATAGGAAACTTTTCTAGTCAAATAAATAAAATACTAAATAAATCAGAAAAAACGTAGCTTAAATTGGGCCATTAAATAAATCCATTATTTTGGGCCTATATTCAGTTTTTAGCCTTCAATCTTCTTGTACTTTAGGTCCATATTAAAGTTGGCTGGTCTTGGCCCATATTTAAATGGGTTTTAATGACATGGACCAGTTTTGACTCTTCTTTTATAATAATGCAAGTATCTCCTTGATGGGCCTCTAGGATTAGACTATTAAGTGTTTTTTTGAATATTTTAGCCTGAGCTCTTGTGATAGGTCCAACTGGGACTTGAAGCGGGTCCGCATTCCATTTCTGTTTGTCAGCCCTAGCCATGATCTCATCATTCCCCTCCTCTTGAAAAGGATTTGTCCTCAAATCATCACCTACATCAAAAGGAGACAAGTTAGAAACATTAAAAGTTGCACTAACATTATACTCACCTGGAAGATCTAATTTGTAGGCATTATCATTGATCTTTTCAATCACTTGAAATGGACCATCCCCTCTTGGAAGTAATTTAGATTTCCTTTGAGCTGGAAACATTTCCTTCCTCATATGCAACCAAACCTAATCACCGGGCTCAAATACAGCTTTCTTGCGGCCCTTATTAGCTTGTTTGACATATTGCTCAGTTTTCTCTCAATGTTTTGCCGAGCCTTTTCGTGAATCTGCATAACAAATTCAGCTTTCTTCTTTCCATCTAAGTTAACACGCTCAGCCATAGGTAAAAGAGTTAAATCCAAAGGAGTTAATGAATTAAACCCATACACAATTTCAAAAGGTGAAAACTTAGTTGCATAATGTATGCTCCTATTATATGCAAACTCAACATGTGGCAAACATTCCTCCCATGATTTCAAATTTTTTTGTATTATTGCACGTAACAAAGTAGATAAAGTCCTATTATCTACTTCAGTTTGACCGTTAGTTTGTGGATGACAAGTAGTAGAAAATAAAAGTTTTGTCCCTAACTTACCCCACAAAGTCTTCCAAAAATAGCTTAAGAATTTTGCATCTCTGTCAGACACAATACTCCTAGGCATGCCATGCAATCTCACAATTTCTTTGAAAAACAAATCAGCAATATGTGATGCATCATCAGTTTTATGACATGGTATGAAATGTGCCATTTTAGAAAACCTATCAACAACCACATATATAGAATCCCTACCCCTTTTTGACCTAGGTAAGCCTAATACAAAATCCATAGATATGTCCATCCAAGGTTCATTGGGTATAGGCAAAGGAGTATATAACTCATGAGGTTTAGTTGTAGACTTAGCTTGTCTACAGATGATACACTTTTCACATATCCGCTCTACATCACGTTTCATATGAGGCCAAAAGAAATGTTCATGCAAAACAGCCCAAGTCTTGGATATGCCAAAATGTCCCATCAAAGTACCTCCATGAGCTTCTCTAACAAGCAAGTCTCGTAATGAACATTTAGGCACACACAGTTTATTTTCTCTAAACAAAAATCCATTATGCCTAAAGAACTTACCAAACGCAACTTTCTCACATGCATTGAATACATTAAAAAAATCAGAATCATCAACATACAAGTCTTTTATATATTCAAACCCAAGCAATTTTGCATCTAAAGTAGAAAGTAAAACATTCCTTCTAGACAATGCATCAGCCACAATGTTTTCCTTACCTTTCTTGTACTTAATCACATAAGGAAATGTTTCAATAAACTCTACCCATTTGGCATGTCGCTTGTTGAGCTTGTGTTGTGTAACAACCTTTTTTTTTCTTTATTAGTATACAATATTGAGTTTACATACACGCCATTAATCAAAACGTACATGCAACATATCAAACACATAGATATTTACATCTTGTTTATTTTGGTTGACCAATTCCGGAGATACAGGTGCGGGTGGTTGCACCTTCACCGGGATCTGAGCCAACTCGACCACAAATATCTTATTTGATTTTGAGATATGCCCAACATAAAGTAACTCGATCCAATGTGACCTAAAACGCAGAGCTATAGAAAATCTGCATAACTAATTTTCTGAACATGATATGGAAATATAGTGAGAATTAAATCCCAGTAAGTTTAACAATAAATCATCATCAATATAGCTCATCACGTCATGTTCAGCTGTATAAACTACAGAAAATATCTTTGGTCACATGAATGCATTACATCTATGCACATAAGAATCATACAGTAATGATATGTATGACAGGATTAACTATTTTCAGAATATCATATGATGGCCATCAACTTATTCTCATTTCAAGCTACCCCGGTCAGGGTGAGTATTCTCTACTCTCCAGTACAGGCTTTTCTCGCTCCGTCCGACATGGCCCACTTTTTCTTTCTTTTCTCATTAACATGATCATAACCGTTGGTAGGGCGTCCCCTACTAGTGCACCACACGGATTGCCATGTGATCTTGCTCTTTTCTTTTCTTTTCACAATGATAGCCAAAAATATGCTTTCAATAACAAGTATGTTCATCAAAATATAACTATTACCATAAATCATTGGTAATCATGCCATGAACATAACCATTTCAAATATCACTTTATAAAATATTTTCATGTCATAATTTCACACTTAAGATGGTAAGAAGTTCATACAATGGCTATGGCATATGCTAGTCACTTATTATTTTCATTTATAAGATTCATTTTTTTAAATATTAATTTTATTCCTTTATTTTCTTGATGCAGGTTTTCATCACATCTAATCTTCTCTTACTAATCAGAGCATAACTCCCTCAATTAAACTTCGATGTAGGTGATCTTGTTGTCAATTTCAAGATAAAACAAGTATCTAAAATTATTATGTTGAACAGTTTAGCGAAATATTAAGACATCAAGGTGATATTACTCCCTCAAAGTATAGGTTAGTTCCCCTCGGATAGGTTCTGACCTTTACCTACTAATCTATCCATATCTCCCTCATAAGAATTCCAAATTAAGTGATTCCAGTGGTTAAAAATCTGAGACACATATATATATAATTCATATGTTAACCATTTATTTTAATTCCTTATAGAGTGTTCCCAGAAATTGAAATACCGAATCTATCCTAACATACTCTTCCCTGATGAACCATTTTCTGACCTTTTCTTACTAATCGGACCATATCTACCTCATATGGACTCCAAATTGAATGATTCTAGTGGATACAAATCCGTGACACATATATATTTAATTCTTATGTTAATCATTTATTTTAATTCCCAACATATAATTCTCAGAAATTAAAATACCGAAGCTATCCTAACATATTCTTCCCTGATGACCTATTTTCTGACCTTTGACTACTAATCGGCTCTTATCTTCCTCATATGGACTCCAAATCGAATGATTCCAGTGGCTAAAAATCTGTGACACATATATATTTAATTCTTATCTTAACCATATATTTTAATTCCATACAGATAATTCCCAGAAATTAAAATACAGAAACTATCCTAACATATTCTTCCCTGATGAACCATTTTCTGGCCTTTTCCTACTAATCGGCTCATATCTCCCCCATATGGACTCCAAATGGAATGATTCAAGTTGTTTCAAATCCGTGACACATATATCTGTAATTCTTATGTTAACCATTTATTTTAATTCCATACAGATAATTCCCTGAAATTGAAATACAGAAACTATCCTAACATATTCTTCCCTGATGAACCATTTTCTGTCCTTTGCCTACTAATCGGCTAATATCTCCCTCATATGGACTCCAAATTGAATTATTCCAGTGGCTAAAAATCCGTGACATATATATCTTTAATTCTTATGTTAACCATTTACTTTAATTCCCTACAGATAATTCCCAAAAATTAAAACATAGAAACTTAAAGTTTTGCCACCATAGCCATACCTATGCAGACCTTTCTATACCAGCCTAAGTATTCAAACATACATCACATGCAAGATCAATATGTAACATGATATAGCAACATCCATGACCAATCATCAAAGTTCTAAGTTCAAAATCTCATATAAATATTATAAGTTTCAAAAGTTTTCTTCAAAAATAAATATTGTTAAACTTACCTGGAGCACTTAGTCCCTTAGACTTATCCTTCCTCTTTCTTCCTTTCTTCCTTTCCTTTCCTCACTCTACCTTGATTCTATTTTCCCTCTCCCTCACATGAACGAAATTCTAATGTTGTAAGGGTGGGTTTTCTTATATAGACCACCAAATAATTCACCTTTCATGATCATGGGTCTACCTTATCACAATTAGGATACACTTTGTTGAATTTTTGGAAAACAAACAACTTATGTTCTTGTCTTCCTCTTCCTTAGTCAAGATATGCATAGGAAAAGGAGATTTGTATTTTGAAAATTATTATGATATGTTCTTAAGATGAAGGACAAGGTCCCTTTGATTTAGAGATTCATTTCCATTTTCTTTTGTCTTAAACAAGTACGATAGGTTTGCCTTTTTAGGTGGCAAATTTCTAGCCCTTGAATTTTCATTATTTGGTTGATATTATTTATGTGGGATAGGAATGTTTTGTCCTAATACCATGTATTATCATACCACTTGCTAAAATTATGAGTGTAGGATATAGATGTTTTTGTCCTAAAGCCTTGTATTATTATGCCACTTGCCAAAATGATGAATGTAGAATCACACCACTTGCTAAATTTTTATCTTAATTCCATGTAACCTAATCTTTATTATTATTACATTATTATATCATCACCTAATTTATTTTATTTTATTTTTCCTCTTGGATTTGGGCTTATTCCTACCCATTTTCTTTGCTTTGGATAAAATTCTACCTTTCTTGGAGGGCTTGGTCACATTTCATAATTTTTGGGCTATTGGTCCAATTACTATATCCTAGTCCAAGTCTATGTTTTATTTCTTGCTTAGGTTATCTAATGGGCTTGCTAGAAACTTATGTGAAGTGGAAAAACTCTATATGAAGTGTCCATAGGTAAAAGGCCAATTTATGGGTGGAGATACTAAACTTAGTAACTTTTACTCTTAAATTAAGAAAAATTACCCTAATCCGATCTTCTTGAAATTTTAAGACCTTTACTTCACAAAAATTTATCTTCCTTACCTAAGAATTTCACCTTTCTTTACCATGTTTATTTCTAATATTTCCTCGTAGGTTTTCTTTCTTTACCTATTCCATTAATATTAGAACATTTCTACGCATATATGTAAGGTGAAGAATTTATAAAGAAAATATCTAAAAATTACGGGATGTTACATGTTGACCCTTCAAATGCTTTAAAGATTCATGATCAATGTGAATCACAAACTCTTTTAGCCAAAGATAGTGTTGCCAAGTTTTCAATGCCCTAACCAATGCATACATCTCTTTGTCATATGTCGGATAGTTTAGGGCTGCTCCACTTAGTTTCTCACTAAAGTAGGCAATGGGATGCCCTTCTTGCATTAGAACAACTCCAATACCTGTTCCTAAGGCATCACACTCAATTTCAAAAGTTTTTGTGAAGTTAGGTAAAGAAAGTAAGGGTGCATTAATCAATTTTTCTTTAATCAAATTAAATGCCTTATCTTGTTCATCACCCCACTTAAACCCCACATTTTTTTTTATGACTTCAGTCAAAGGTGCAGCTAGGCTACTAAAATCTTTTACAAACCTTCTATAAAAGCTAGCTAACCCATGAAAACTTCTAACATTACCCACATTTGTAGGGCTTGGCCAATCTTGAATTGCCTTTACCTTTTATTCATCCACCTCAATTCCTTTAGCACTAATAACAAATCCAAGGAATACAAGTTTATCTGTGCAAAAGGTACACTTCTTGATGTTAGCAAACAACTTTTCTTTTCTCAAAACATCTAAAACAAGTTTTAAATGCTCAACATGTTCATTCAAGCTTTTGCTATAAATCAGAATATCATCAAAGTACACAACCAAAAATTTGCCAATAAAAGTATGCAAAACATGATTCATCAGTCTCATGAAAGTACTTGGTGCATTAGTTAATCCAAATGGCATAACTAACCACTCATATAAACCATATTTTGTTTTAAAAGCAGTTTTCCATTCATCACCTTCTCTCATTCTAATTTGATGATATCCACTTTTAAGATCAATTTTTGTAAAAACACAAGAACCATGCAATTCATCAAGCATATCATCTAATCTAGGAATGGGATGTCTATACTTTACAGTGATAGTATTAATAGCACAGCAGTCAACACACATCCTCCATGTCCCATCCTTCTTAGGCACAAGTAACACCAGAACTGCACAAGGACTCATGCTCTCTCGCACATACCCCTTCTCCATGAGCTCTCCAACCTGCCTTTGAAGCTCTTTTGTCTCCTCCGGATTGCTTCTATAGGCTGGCCTATTTGGAATTGATGCTCCGGGTATAAAATCTATTTGATGCTCAATTCCCCTAATTGGTGGTAAGCCATTGGGTATTTCTTCGGGGAATACATCCTCATAATCCTGCAAAAGAGAAAATACAACACTAGGCAAAGAAGAGTTAAATTCATTAATACTTAAACAAGTCTCTTTGTACAAGAGTACAATTAAAGGCTTATTTAAACACAATGCTCTTTTGCTTTACTCTCTCTTGCATAAAAATTTGTTTGTTTTCTCTCTCTTTCTCTTGATTCAACCTCTCTTTCTTTTGAAACATCACTCACTTTTTTTATGTCACTCTCTTTTTTCAACTTCACTTGATCTTCAAACACTTGCTTTGGAGTTAAGGGCACAAGAGTGATTTTTCTCTTATCATGTACAAATGAGTATCTATTGGTATAACCATCATGAATTACATGTCTATCAAATTGCCATAGTCTTCCCAAAAGAATATGTCCTGCCTGCATTGGCACCACATCACATAAAACTTCATCTTTGTACTTTCCAATGGAGATTGACACCAACACCTGTTTAGTCACCTTAATTTCTCCACAATCATTCAACCATTGTAGCTTATATGGCTTTGGATGCTTTAAAGTGGCCAAACTCAATTTTTCAACCAAACTAGTGCTAGCTACATTAGTACAACTTCCCCCATCAATAATCATGCTACATAATTTATTATTAACATGACATCTAGTATGAAAAATATTTTCTCGTTGTACCTCTTCATCTTGTTTGATTTGCACACTAAGGGCTCTCCTTGTAATCAAAATTTCTCCATCAATGGGATACTCAACGTCACTTGCATCCTCCAAAGGGGGCATAGACTCATTATCGGACTCACCTTCAGTCTCAATGTCACCATCTTCTTTCAATATCATTACTCTTTTATTTGGACATTGACTAGCAATATAACCCATTCCCAAACACTTAAAACATTTAACATCTCTAGTTCTAGAAGGTTGGGAAATAGTTTTACCTGCATTTGGTGTGCCTCCATTTTTATTTTCTTTAGAAGGTTCGGCCTTAGGTTTTTCATCCCTCCTACTCCAATTCGACTTCCATGTTGAAGAACTCGAATTTTGTCCTATTCTTGAGGATCCTTTCCTTTTTAGTTGTTGCTCCACCTTTATAGCCATGTGCACCATGTCATCCAACTCCACATAATGTTGCAACTCTACCACATTCGCTATATCACGGTTTAAGCCAACTAAGAACCTCGCCATTGTAGCTTCTCGGTCCTCCTCCACATTGGCTCGAATCATGGCTATCTCCATCTCCTTATGGTAGTCTTCAACACTTTTAGAACCTTGAGTAAGGCTTTGCAATTTCCTAAACAAGTCCCTATGGTAGTGGCTTGGAATAAATCACCTCCTCATAACTGCTTTCATCTCCTCCCACGTCTCAATGGGTCTTTCTCCATTTCGTCTCCTGCTTAAAATCAATTGATCCCACCAAATAATGGCATAGTCAATAAATTCAATGGCAGCTCCCACGTCCTCCTCATAACTGCTTTCATCTCCTCCCACGTCTCAATGGGTCTTTCTCCATTTCGTCTCCTGCTTAAAATCAATTGATCCCACCAAATAATAGCATAGTCAATAAATTCAATGGCAGCCAATTTTACCTTTTTCAACTCAGAATAGTTGTGACAATCAAACACCAACTCCATCTTTTTCTCCCATTCTAAATAAACTTCTGGATCATTTTTACCTTGAAAGGGTGAAATTTTCATTTTAATACTTTCTAAATTATTATCAACCCGATTTCTAACTTCTCTAAACCTCCCACCATATCTCCTATTGTTGTCACTCAGATTCCTATCAACTTCATCAAAACCATCTCTATAATACTCTTCATCTTCAACACTCTCCCTTGATTGAACTCTCCCCTTCCTACGTATATTAGCAGTGTTTTGTGACTCTTCCACATGTGCATTCTCTAATCGATCTAACCGTTCATGAATTTGCTCCATCTCCACTCTCAAAACTCTTCTCATCTCACTTACTAAAGCTTCCATCATCAACTTTGGATCCACCATTCCCAACACACCTTTGGAAGTAGTTTTGTCCTTGTTGTGAGACATGATTTTCCTGAAAAACAATGTTAGAGTAAAACAAATTCTCACAACACTAGCTTACGTGTTTCTCTCAAGATTAATGGCACTCACACTCGTGTTTACTCAAATTTTGGCTTTTACCCTCTTATAAGCTCACACCCTCTTGCCTTTTTCCTCTCTTAGTCCCCTCTTTTAGTTCTTTATTGAACTCAAACAAACTCACACAAAATTTTTCTTACAACAATCCAAACTCAACTAATAGAGTACAAAGAGTTAAGGAAGAAGAAAAAGAACAGAATTTTAAGAAACAAAGGGAACAAAGCAATAGAACTTTAGAAAAAAAAATGAAATTAAAGACAAGATAAGAAGTTGAATAAGAAAAATCACACCACGAAGCAACTAGAATATAAAGAAATAAATGACTAGAGAAAAAGAAACAATTGAGATAGCAAAAATAACCAAAATAAGAAAACCAAATATCAAAGCAAGAGAAAAACAAATTGATGCAATTAAACTTACTAGATCACTCTGTTTTTTTTTAAGATCAGAATGCAAAATCTAGGTGGAACTTGAATTTCAACAACAATTGGTTCTTTTTTTTTCGAATTTCCTTTTTTTTTTCAAAATTCTGCACTATTTCTTTTTTCTTTTTTTTTTCAATTCTAATTTTCTTTTTCTTTTTTTTTCGATTTTCTTTGTTTTTTTTTTCAGAATATGCACTTGAACTAAGAACACTAGAAATAAAACAAAAATTAAAAGATAAGAAGAACGAAGAACACACAAAAAATACGAGATAGTAAGATGGAATAAGAATAAGAAAACAAATAGGATAGATCAAACCTGATTTAGAACTTAGGTTCTAATACCAAATGATGTGAACCCCTGATATGAACCTCACCAAGAATAGTGAGACCCAGAATCAATATGGGATCCGCTTAGAAGGATCGTATTCTAATCAGATTTATAACAAAAATAAATTAAAATAAAATGACCTTGACCCGTTATCTATAAAGAGATAAGAACCAAAGGTATAAGAAATATTGCAGACGCCACACTCAAGAAAGAGGAAGAAGATTGTGAGTGATAAGTCTTGCTTGAACGCCACAAGATAAATCTTGATAAGTTCAGAAAAGTTCTTTAAAAAACCAAAGAGAAAACACTCTCAATAATATAAATGATAATCTGAATTGTTCATGAGCATACATACCTATTTATAGGCCAATTACCTAAACTAAGAAGGAAAACTAAATAGGAAACTCCTATAGGACAAGGAAAAATAGGAATAGGAAACTGTTCTAGAAACTATCAAATAGGAAACTCCTATAGGGCAAGAAAAAGTACAAATAGGAAACTTTTCTAGAAACTATCAAATAGGAAACTTTCCTAGTCAAATAAATAAAATACTAAATAAATCCGAAAAAACGTAGCTTAAATTGGGCCATTAAATAAATCCATTATTTTGGGCCTATATTCAGTTTTTAGCCTTCAATCTTCTTGCACTTTAAGTCCATATTAAAGTTGGATGGTCTTGGCCCATATTTAAATGGGTTTTAATGACATGGACCAGTTTTGACTCTTTTTTTGTAATAATGCAAGTATCTCCTTGATGGGCCTCTAGGATTAGACTATTAAGTGCTTCTTTGAATATTTTAGCCCGAGCTCTTGTGATAGGTCCAATTGGGACTTGAAGCAGGTCCGCATTCCATTTCTGTTTGTCAGCCCTAGCCATGATCTCATCACCAACATAAAGTACTCGATCCAACGTGCACTAAAAGCCAGAGTCATAGAAAAATCTGCATAACTAATTTTTTGAACATGATATGGAAATATAGTGAGAATTAAATCCCAGTAAGTTCAATAATAAATCATCATCAATATAGCTCATCACGTCATGTTCAGCTGTATAAACTACAGCAAATAACTTTGGTCACATGAATACACTATATCCATACACATGAGAATCGTACAATAATAACATGTATGACAGGGTTAACTATTTTCAGAATATCATATGATGACTATCAATTTATTCTCATATCAAGCTACCCCGGTCAGGGTGAGTATTTTTTACTCTCCGATACGGGTTTTTCTCGCTCTGTCCGACATGGCCCCCTTTCTCTTTCTTTTCTCATTAACAAGATCATAACCGTTGGTAGGGCGTCCCCTACTGGTGCACCACACGGATTGCCATGTGACCGTGCTCATTTCTTTTCTTTTCACAATGATAGCCAAAAATATGCTTTCAATAACAATTATGTTCATCAAAATATAACTATTACCAAAAATCATTGGTAATCATCCCATGAACATAACCATTTCAAATATCACTTTATAAAATATTTCCATGTCAAAATTTCACACTTAAGAAGGTAAGAAGTTCATACAATGGCAATGGCTATGGCTATACTAGTTATTTATTATTTTCTTTTATAAGATTCATCTTCTTTTTTAAATATTAATTTTATTTCTTTATTTTCTTTATGCAGGTTTTCATCCTATCTAACCTCCTCTTACTAATCAGAGCATAACTCCCTCAATTTAACTCCGATGTAGTTGATCTTGGTGTCCATTTCAAGATAAAACAATTATCTAAAACCATTATGTTGAACATTGTAGACAAATATTAAGAAATCAAGGTGATATTACTCCCTCAATGTACAGGTTATTTCTTCTCGGATAGGTTCTAACCTCTACCTACTAATCTGTCCATATCTCCCTCATACGAATTCCAAATTAAGTGATTCCAGTGGATAAAAATCCGTGACACATATATCTATAATTCATATGTTAACCATTTATTTTAATTCCTTATAGAATGTTTCTAGAAATTAAAACACCGAAGCTATCCTAACATATTCTTCCCTGATTAACCATTTTCTGACCTTTGTTTACTAATCGGAACATATCTACCTCATATGAACTCTAAATGGAATGATTCCAGTGGCTAAAAATCCGTGACACATATATCTATAATGCATATGTTAACCATTTATTTTAATTCCTTATATAATGTTCCTAGAAATTAAAACACCGAAGCTATCCTAACATATTCTTCCCTGATTAACCATTTTCTGACCTTTTTTTGCTAATCGGAACATATCTACCTCATATGAACTCTAACTGGAATGATTCCAGTGGCTACAAATCCGTGACACATATATCTATAATTCATATGTTAACCATTTATTTTAATTCCTTATAGAATGTTCCCAAAAATTAAAACACCGAAGCTATCCTAACATATTCTTCCCTGATTAACCATTTTCTGACATTTGTTTACTAATCGGACCATATCTACCTCATATGAACTCGAAAGTGAATGATTCTAGTGGCTAAAATCCATGAGACATAAATCTACATTTGTTATGTTAACCATTTGTTTAGATTCCCTATAGAATGTCCCCAGAAATTAAAACACAGAAGCTTAAAATTCTGCCACCCATAGCCATACCCATGCAGAACTATCTACACCAACCTAAGTATTCAAACATACATAATATGTAACATGATATAGCAACATCCATGACCAATCATCAAAGTTCTAAGATCAAAATTCCATATAAATATTACAAGTTTCAAAATTTTTCTTCAAAAAGAAATATTGTTAAACTTACCTGGAGCACTTAGTCTCCTAGACTTCTCCTTCCTCTTTCTTCCTCTCCTTTCCTCACTCTACCTTGATTCTATTTTTCCTCTCCCTCACTTGGACGAAATTCTAATGTTGTAAGGGTGGGTTTTCTTATAGACACCACCAAATAATTCAACTTTCAAGATCATGGATCTACCTTATCACAATTAGATTACACTTGGTTGAATTTTTAGAAAACAAACAACTTATGTTCTTATCTTCCTCTTCCTTAGTCAAGATATGCATAGGAAAAGGAGATTTGTATTTTGAAAATTATGATAATATGTTCTTAAGATATGGGACAAAGTCCCTTTGATTTAGGGATTCATTTACTTTTTCTTTTGTCTTAATCAATTATGATAGGTTTGCCTTTTTAAGTGGCAAATTTCTAGCCCTTCAATCTCCATTATTTGGTTGAAATTATTTATGTGGGATAGAAATGTTTTGTCCTAATGCTATGTATTATCATACCGCTTACTAAAATTATGAGTGTAGGATATAGATGTTTTGTCCTAAAACCTTGTATTATCATACTACTTGCTAAATTTTTGTCTTAATGCCATGTTACCTAATCTTGATTACACCATTATTTCATCACTTTAATTTTATTTTTATTTTTATTTTTTCTCTTAGGTTTGGGCTCATTCTTGCCTATTTTCTTTACTTTGGTTAAAATTCTACCTTTCATAATGGGCTTGGTCTCATTTTCATGATTTTTGGGCTATCGGTCCTATTTCTATATCCTAGTCCAAGTCTATGTTTTATTTCTTCATTGGGCTATCCTATTGGCTTGCTAAAAATTTATGTGAAGTAGAAAAACTCTATATGAAGTGTCCATAGGTGAAAGCTCAATTTATGGGTGGAGATACTAAACTTAGTAACTTTTACTCTTAAATTAAGAAAATTACCCTAATCCGATCTTCTTGAAATTTTAAGACCTTTACTTACTTCACAAAAATGTATCTTCCTTACCTAAGAATTTCACCTTTCTTTAGCATGTTTATTTCTAATATTTCCTCTTAGGTTTTCTTTCTTTACCTATTCCATTAATATTAGAACATTTCTATACAAACACGTAAGGTGAAGAATTTCTAAGGATTATATTTCCTTAGATATCTAAAAATTGTCTAATAAATTTTATTTCCTTAATTAAATATTTATGTACCTTTATCAATAAAAGAAATGAAATTATGGATGTTACTTTGAATACTTTTGTACTTTTATTAATACATGAAACGAAATTAGGGACGTTACAACCTCACCCTTCCAATCTCCATTGGCACAAGTTGAGACAAGTAAGGTACAATTTTTCCTTCTTGAGTTCAGATTGATTGAGTATACATTGTCTAATTGCATTACATTCTTACAATTGTCTTCTTGAGTTTTGTTTTCTTTCTTTTATTGAGTCATTTGCTTGTTTAAGCCTCTGCTGAGCTTATCCTTTCTATAACCCACCATTTCTTAGCGATTGTTGGTTTAGAACACACTGCTCATGTAGCTTGTTTGGTCCATACAAGACAATCCATCAAGAAAGCTTGCATCAACAACAATTGGGAGAGAGAGATCAAACACAAGAGTGAAACACTAGTGAGGTGATTTTGATTTCTCTAATCTGATTTGTTTAAGTGTTAGTCTTATTTTGATCATGTTTAGGTCACAAAGTCCTCCACACTCAAGGAGCCCCTCACTAATACCGCATGAGATGTTCAACATGCTCAAGGCCATGTCGAACAATTTAGCCCGCTTGACCGATCGGATTTTTGTTTTGGAATCAAGGCCAGCACCACAAGCCCCCATCCCTCTAGGCACCAATGCTGAGGTTGGAGGTCCTTCCAATGTGGCCACAAGAGCGACCCTACCTGATCAAAGGAGTGCCTATGACGCTGCTCGAGGCGCACACCATCGAGTCCCACCCGGCGCCGTGCTTCACCATGGCACTCCAGTCCATGCTCACAATGAACAATTCCCTGTCCCTAACTCTCCTATGCTTAGACGAAATCATTATGCACCTAATCGTTTTAATGCATTTCAGGGTTATCAAGATGAGGAGATGAAGGATGAAGGTTGGCAAGCTGAACCACCTAGGGGCTACCAAACTAGAAGAGGACGTGAGCCAGAGCAAGATGGCATTGGGAAGATCAAAGTGAAGATCCCAAGTTTTGAAGGCAAGTGTGATCTAGATGTATACATGGAGTGGGAGACCAAGATAGAACAAATCTGGTCATGTCACAACTTTGCCAAGCATAAAAAGGTCCAGTTAGGTGCATTGGAGTTCAATGGCTATGCCCTCATATGGTGGGACAACTTGGTTAAGGAAAGAAGAAGAGTACTTGATCCAGACGTGGCCACATGGGAGCAAATGAAAGCATTGATGAGGGCTAGATTTGTGCCTCAACATCATACAAGGGACCTAAGGCAAAGATTGGAGAATTTGAGACAAGGGTCAATGAGTGCAGAAGAGACCTACAATGCTATGCAAGTGGCAATGGTGAAAGTCAATGTGACTGAAGATGAAGAGACAACCATGGAAAGGTATCTTAGAATTCTCAATTCATTTTTGGCTAATGAAGTCGACTTGTATCCATACAGCTCTATAACAGAATTGCTACACTTACCAATAAAAGTAGAAAGAAAGACAAGGGATAGGAACCAAGGAAACAAGACCTCAAGTGGAACATCCAACAATTGGAGAAACCAACAAGGATGTAGCTCTCAATCCTATGGCTGGGAGTCTTCACAAAGAGAGCCACACTTGGAGCAAGTCGGACAGAAAAGAAGTGCACCACCTAGTGCCACACCCTACCCTCCACGAGCCACAACTGGTCCCTCTAATGGATCCAAAGGGAGTACCTCTAACCATACTCTTAGAACTAGGGACATTGAATGCTTTAAATGTAGAGGAAGAGGTCATATGATGAAGGACTATCCTAATAGAAAAACGCTCATGATTAACCGCTTAGGGCAATATGAATCTGAAAGTGATAAAGAAGATAATGAAGAGTGTGTTAATGAGGTGAATGAGCATGAATCTGGTTTTGATAATGAGGATGATATTGAGTATGAGCATGGAGAGTCCTTAATTTGTAAGAGAACATTGCATGTGCAACCTGCCCCTTGTGAGGATAATCAAAGAGAAAACTTGTTTCATACTAGATGCTTAGTTAAGGGAAAGGTGTGCAACATGATAATTGATAGAGGTAGTTGTTGCAATATTGCTAGTACTGAATTGATTTCTAAATTGAAAATTACTACATTTTATCACCCTAGGCCTTACAAACTGCATTGGATGAATCATTGTGGAGAATTGAAAGTGAATAAGCAAGCTAAAGTTACTATCACATTAGGTCACTATGAGGATACAATTTTGTGTGATGTTGTTCCTATGCAAGCTTGTCACATCTTGTTAGGTAGACCATGGCAATATGATAGAAGAGTCATGCATGATGGTCACACTAATAGGCATTCATTTACATTTAATTGCAAGAATGTTGTCTTAAAACCTATGTCTCCTATGCAAATTGCCGAGGCCTATGAAAAGAAGAAGGAAAAGGACAAGGAGCAAGGAGAGGAGAAGAAGCAAGGCAAGAGCACAACTCGACAGCAAGTAGGCACCCCCTCAAAGCCAAGCCAAGCCTTAGCAATCCAGCCTTTTAATGTCTTATTAGCATCCAAAAGTGAGCTACAAGGTGAGTATCTACCCCTAGACACCACCCTCATGCTTTTGTGCAAGAAACTGGCCATGCTAAGTGAAGCAACTAAGGCTACCCTACCCCCTCCTATCCAAGCCCTTTTAGAAGAGTTTAAGGATGTATTCCCGAGTGAGATACCCCCTGGCCTACCCCTTTTGAGAGGCATAGAGCACCAAATAGATCTTATTCCCAAAGCCACCTTACCAAATAGGCCAGCTTATAGAATGAACCATAAGGAGAGCCAAGAAATTCAGACCCAAGTGCAAGAGCTCCTAGACAAGGGTTATATGAGAGAGAGCCTATCCCCTTGTGCCGTGCTAATCATACTTGTGCCAAAGAAGGACAACACATGGAGGATGTGTGTTGACTGTAGAGCCATCAACAACATCACCATCAAGTATCGCCATCCAATTCTAAGGCTAGAAGACATGTTGGACGAGCTCTATTGTGCCACCACCTTCACAAAGATTGATCTAAGGAGTGGATATCATAAGATTAGGATGAAAGAAGGAGACGAATGGAAGCCTGCATTCAAGACCAAGTTTGGTCTCTATGAATGGCTTGTAATGCCATTTGGTTTGACCAATGCTCCTTCTACTTTTATGAGATTGATGAACTATGTTTTGAGTAACTTTATGGGAAAATTTGTTGTAGTATACTTTGATGATATACTTATCTATAGCAAGTCCCTAAAAGAGCATAAATGACACTTAAGGGAAGTTCTTTCTACCCTTAGAGTAGAGCACTTGTATGCCAATTTGAAAAAGTGTGATTTCTGCACTAATAAAGTCATATTTCTTGGTTTTGTAGTGAGTACACAAGGGCTGCAAGTGGATGAAGAGAAGATAAGAGCCATTTAAGATTGGCCAACTCCAACTTCAATTGGACAAGTGAGGAGCTTTCATGGACTAGCCAACTTCTATAGGCGCTTTGTCAAGGATTTTAGCACCATTGCTGCACCCTTGACTGAGATCACCAAGAAGCATGCTCCATTCGTGTGGGGAAAGGCACAAGAGAGGGCCTTCAACAATCTGAAGTGGAGGCTCACCAAGGCGCCACTCTTAGTGCTCCCATATTTCACTCGGCCATTTGAAGTAGAGTGTGACGCTTCTGGAATTGGCATTGGAGGTGTACTCATGCAAGAAGGTAAGCCTGTTGTCTTCTTCTCTAAAAAAATTGAAAGGTGCATGTCTTAGTTACTCTACTTATGACAAAGAGTTATATGCTTTATATAGAGTGCTTAAGACTTGGCAACATTACTTATGGCCTAGAGAGTTTATTTTGCATACTGATCATGAGTCCTTAAAGCATTTTAGGAGTCAAGATAAACTTGATAGGAGGCATGGTAGATGGATGGAATTCATTGAAACATTTTCATATGTTATTAAGTATAAAAAGGGAAAAGATAATGTTGTTGCTGATGCCTTTTCTAGGAGACATGTTTTGTTGACCACATTAGACTTTAAGGTGTTAGGATTCACTTACATAAAAGAGTTATATGAGGATGACAATGATTTTGGTGCTACTTATAATCATTGTGTGCAGAAAGGTTCTTTAGATAAGTTTTACTTGTTTGAGGGATTTTTGTTTAGAATTGATAAGGTGTCCATTCTTAGGTGTTCCTTGAGGATGTTACTCATAGAGGAAGTCCATAAGGGAGACTTAATGGGACACTTTGGTAGGGATAAGACATATCATATGCTGCATACCACTTCTTTTGGCCACACATGCTTAGGGACGTAGAACACTTAGTGAAGAGATGTTTAGAGTGCCTAAAAGCCAAGTCTAAAGTTTAGCCACATGGTTTGTATACTCCTTTACCTATTCCTGCAGCCCCTTGGGAAGATATTAGTATGGATTTCATTGTAGGGTTGCCTAGGACTAAGAAGGGGAGAGATTCTATATTTGTGGTTGTTGATAGGTTCTCTAAGATGGCCCATTTTATTGCTTGCCATAAGACTGATGATGCTTCTAATGTAGCTAACTTGTTCTTTAGGAAAATAGTTAGGTTACATGGAGTGCCTAGGATTATTGTGAGTGATAGGGAAGTGAAGTTTCTTAGCTATTTTTGGAAAACTCTTTGGGGAAAACTAGGAACTAGATTGTTATTTTCTACTTCTAGTCATCCACAAACTGATGGTCAAACTGAAGTGACCAATAGGACTCTCACAACCATCTTAAGGGCTATCATTAGAAAGAATCTGAAGGCTTGGGAAGATGCATTACCTCATGTAGAATTTGCATATAATAAGGCTATTCATTCTTCTACTTTTTTGAGTCCTTTTGAGTGTGTTTATGGTTTGAATCGCTTAACCCTACTTGATCTTATGCCATTGTCTATGAAGGAACGAGTAGATTTCAATGCAGGAAAATAGGTGGAGTTCATTCGGGAGCTGCATGAAAGGACTAGGGAAAAGATACAACAAAAGGTATAGTACAATGCAGCCAAGGCAAACCAAGGAAGAAGGAGAGTGATCTTCAAGCTGGGGGATCTTGTTTGGGTTCATTTGAGGAAGGAGCATTTCCTTGATAAACACAAGTCCAAGCTTTCACCAAGAAGAGATGGTCCATTCAAGGTTCTGAAAAGAGTTAGAGATAATGCTTATGTGCTGGAGCTGCTCGGGGAGTATGGTGTGAGTGCAACCTTCAATGTTGGAGACCTTACACTTTATGAGGGACATGATGAGGAGCTGGATGATTCAAGGTCGAATCCTTTTCAAGAAGGGGAGGAATGATAAAGGATCAACTACACCTCAAGTTCCTGCATTTGAAGGTCCTTTCACTAGGGCAAGGGCTAAGGAGATCCAACAAGAATTGGACAAGGTAATGACCTTCTTCTTGTCCAAGGAGCCTTCCATGTTAGCAACCTTCTCCGAGCCATCTATCAAGGATCTGTCCATCAAGTCTATAGTGACCATTACAGCTCGTGAAGACCCTAAGAGTGAAGAGAAGACCCCATGAAGTGATTTGACGAATTGTTTTTAGTCTTGTGTGTTTTTTAGTGTGTTTTTAAGACAATTTCCTTATTTAAATTTCAGTATTTCTTTTATTTAGGGGGCGGCTCTAGGACTATAAAAGCCCTCCTTAACATGTTTTCATGAGATTAGACATTTTGTGAATTCAGAAAACTGATTTTTCCTTCTATCAAAAGAGAGCTTTTGATATAAGAGTGCATTGTTGATTGATCTTGCTTGGTTGTTCTTGTGTGTGTCAATCTACCTAGAGATTGGTGTTCTCAAGTCTCCATAAGCCTCCTCCTTGTGCTTGGTTGCCATGGTCATTGTGTAAGGTTGTAACCGGTGGGGTTTCTTCATCATTTGGTTCAGTTCTTGATTCATAGGACAAGGGTTGTTCCATTGTTTGAATTGGTTCTACTTTCTTTTCCTTTTATTTCTGTTTTCATCCATTTTTAGATTTAACCTCCATTGGTGTCTTCTTGTTTGAGTCGTGTCAAGGTTTGGTGTCTAGATCGAGAGTTTGTGGCTTATCCCCACATCAAAGAGATAAACAAACTCCAAGATTTATCCTGATTTAACTTCAATCCAAGCCTACATCTAGTCCCTAAGTTTCAACTTGAGATTTTTCACTCTAAACACAAGTTTAAGAATGCGCACTTGTGAGTCACTATATTTTCTCAACTTCAAGAGTTGGTATCAAGTATTACTCTCTCCTTTACAAGGATATCCCTATTCCAATCTTCAAGGGACCCTTCCCCTGAATTCTCAATAAAAATGAGTGAGGTTAAAGGTTTAGAAATAATAGAAACTTTCTCATGAGAGTGTATATACAAATGAGGAACAATTTAGAGGATTTAGAAGCAATTAAGCTCAACAATGATTTTTAGAAGAGGTGGAGTTTTTATCATGTTAATAGTAGCTTAAAGAACCCTTATATTTATAGATTTTTGGTTAATATAGCCGTCAAAGATCATTTTCAGCTAATAGAGTACAAAAAAAACTATTGAAAATGTTGAAGTCATCTTTTCATATGGGCAATAGGCGACTTTTAGGATAAGTAGCCGACTATTAGCTACTTAAGAAGCTCAATTTTGAAAATCCAATAGTAAACAATCACATATTGATTCAAATAGTCAACTGTTGGCTTTTGGATAGCACATAAGCCAAAAATCCCTAGGCAATAGGTGATTGTTGCACTTTTAAAAAAATCTTTTTGGACATTTTTGCTATTATTTTCGACCAATAATTTTTTTGAAACAACTCCTATGATTTTTAAAATATGTTTTGAGATACATTTTGTGAGATCAAAATCTTTTTAAGATGTAATCTAAGTTTGGGATACCTAAGGATGGATTTATCTAAACGTCTTAAGGTTCCTTGACTTGAAAATATATTTATTTAGGCTCATGGGCTTTGTTGATGTAACTAAGTTTCTATATCTTCAAACCTTTCATTTATTAAATTATTAGATCATCTTTCTTCCCTGTTATTTCTTTGAGTTAAGTATAATATTGATATTCTATATTATTTATTTCAATGCTTACCCTTCTAACTTTGGACTTACCTACACAATATTTTTAACTTGCAAGCTAAATGGTTAATCCGATTCACAATTAAGAGAACAATATGCATGATTCAATTATATTCTATAATATAAACAATTTTATCATGCATATGAAATGCTTATAAGTATATATATATAATCTAATTTATAAGGCACATAGCATTTTACAAAACCTATTGGATATATATTACAAGTAAGCATGTTTCAAAGTTAGAGCATAAAGCATGATTTATTATAAGATATATATTGATTATTATAATCATGCATAGAATAGGATAATCAAATAAGCACATTTGCTAACATACTTGCTAATACACATGAATTTAATTTTGTTTAAGTGCAAGCATACACTTTCATTGTCAAGTAATAAAAATATATATATGCGAGTATAGAGTATCCCACGAGAAATGATGATATTAATTATTGTACTATTAATCTTAATCCTAAGTGAATGATGCGAAATTAGTTGTAATTAGTATAGGTGAATAAAATAAAGTAAAACTATAATTTAAACAAAGAAAAAGTAAATCAAAATTAGTTAATCAATTGAGATTATAGGGATTCCAATTTCACTAGAATTATTCTTCATTGAATTATCTATCTTTTTAGCCTAAAATTTATAATCATAATTGCTATTTGAGATATCTTAAATTATCCACTAACCTCTTCTGAGGTCTAACAAAAACAGCTTTATAAGCTAACCCTCTATATCCCCATGTGAATTAAAACAACCAAAGATTCATTAAGTTTTATGGTTCTCAATTAAAGACTACATAGACCTTGCAAGTATATCCGTATCTTACATGTAATCTATAGTTAACAATGATCAAGCAATTAGAAGCATTAAAAATTATGTAGAAAATATGAATTTAAAAAACTCTTTTATTAAATTGAATAGATAATACAAATGTTCATAATTAAGTCACATCGTAACCCTAGAAAATAAATTAATTCATCAAAGAAACACATAAAAATAAAGAAGAAAGAAGAAGAAAACTCAAGTCAATGATGGAACTAAAGTTGTCACCAAGAGAGAGCCTAAGCTCCTCTCACCCCCTCTAAATTCATAGCCCAAGGTCCTTTTAAAGATGTAAATAATCTTTCAATTTCATTCAAACTATAATTTTAAAAATTAAGTTATCACCTTGGCGTCACGACACTAAGATCTAGAATTGTGACTCTAGATCTCTCAAAACTCAAAACATAAAAATTGTAGATCTTTTTCTTTGCTTTACATAGCATCTTGAATCATCGCAATTGAAGCTAAAATGAAAGAGTTATACCCATATTAGTGAAGCAATGTCAAAATTGTCCAAAATATGCAATTCTAGTTTCTTTGCTCAAATCTTCTCCAATATTCCACTTAATTTACTGTCTTTTCTCTAGCTATAAAAGAAACATGCAATCACGTATAAATGTAATATAAATTACTCAAAAACTCACAAAATTCATAGCCAATGATATCAAAAATATGAGTATAAAACCCATTCATCACTTGCAACACATTTGTCATAATCAAAACTTATAACATAGAAATATAGGACTAACACCAATAAGTCTAAGTAAATCAATTTAAGAGGTCTTGAGCACATACTAGATGAACTAGATAAATGTGGTCTATGTGACCTACCTAAACAACAAGAACTACATATAAGGGCTAGGATTTTGGTTATTGAAAGAAAATTGTAAAATTGCTATATGTTATTAACAATATGTAGAAAAGGATGACCTAATTTTTTATGTCATATGGTAAAAAGAAGTTTAGCTTAATATAGAAGTTGTAAGCACTACTATGTCTTGTACATGAGAGTGAATCTTGAGATTCTCAAAGGTTTACAAGCTGTCCTTAACAACTCCTTTATGCAAGATGGCTTTGGTGGCCTAAGATTTCACATAACAACAATCAAAGTAAAATTCAATGAAAACACCATTATCTTGAAAAACTTTAGAAACACTAATCAAATTCTTCGTAATGTTAGGTACATGTAATAGATTAGATAGTTCCATCATTGAGGAATTGTAAGGAGATTTTAAATATGACCACTAAATATTATTGATTTTAAAACCTAAACCACCTCCCATATGAACTTTTTTTTGTCCTATGTACTTAGTTTTCTTTGAAAAGTTCTCATCACTAAAAGTAACAAGGTTGGTAGCCCTTGAGTTTGGAAACCAACCTTAATCATACATTGTAGTTGGAATAGCTAGCATAACTGTCATGTGAGCACTTGATCTTGATCCTTGTTATTGTATTTGTGTCAAATAGGCTTGTAACTTGCTAGTCAAACCTCTGAAAACAGTACCAATCCATGTGACTATACTTGCCACTTGGCACTATGGTTTTCCATTTTTATTTCACCAATTTTGTCTTCCTCCTTTGTTTCTCCCTCTATGATTTCCCCTAATTGAAAAATTGGTTCTACCTCTACCTATACCATCAAAACCATTATTATTAAAGTTGTTTCCTCTATGAAAAGTAGAAAATTTACCATGAGTAACATGCTTTCTATCTTGGAATTGATATTTTTCTTATACCAATTCACTTAAGCAGAAGCATCAAGAAATTTCTTGGATTTTTCAATTGTTCTTCTTGAGCCATTAACTATGCTTGAAATCTCATTTACTATATAAAGTTCCTTTCTTGAAATCACTGTAGTGATAAAGTTGTCAAATGCTTCTATTGAGCCATCAAGTATGGCTTTAATCTAGTAACTCAGATCTATTGGTGATCCAAGTAATGCTAAAGAATAAATTATTTTCTTAATTTTTAAAGGAAATTCATTAATGGATAAATCACTTTTCTTAGTATTTCTTAATTGTTATTTGAGTTGCTTAACTATGGCATGAGTTTGGGAAGAGAGAAACACTTCCATCTTGCTCTTAATATGATATGATAATTCACTACTAAATATTCTGATGGAGATCAAGGTGCTGTCAAAGCTACTCTAAACCGTTCCCAAGATCCTTTGCAAGGGATAGGCGGTCCAATGACTAGGAGCAGGGCGAAGCGGGCCAAAGAAGCTTTACTGGGCTTGATCTTGGATGTGCAGGCTAAAGAGGAAGTTATTGGGCCAAGTCAAGACATCAAGTGGGCCACACTTTGCAGCCTTGAAGATGGCATTAAAGACGGCAGTTCGGAGGTCCAATAAAGTTTGTTGGATCTTGAAGATAATTAGCTCAAATCTGCATTGATTTAAAGATGTATTGTGGGCTTTAGTTTAAATGTTTTGTTTTGGATATTTTTAGTATTTGGGCCCATTCTTTATGCAGCCCAAATAGTAGTTTAATAATAGGTTTGTTTTTGTTAGTTTTAGTTAGGCCACATAACTAATGTTATTTAGGCCATATTCTATTAGAAGTCCAATTAGGAGTTTAGGCCTTATGGATTTCCTACTAGGGTTAGGTTTGATTGTCTATTTAAGAGTTCTTTAAGTTCATGTATTGAAAACAGATTTTGATGATTAATAAAGATTGAGTTTTCTCCTAAAGTGAGGGCTTCCCTTAGTTCTTGGGCAAAGAACTGAATCCGATCTTATCGAGGCAACTCGTGGCGATCAAACATCCGTTGAATTTTTAAGACGATCCTTGTTTTCTCCAAACACTCCATTTCTTCGTATAGAGGAACGAATCATTTGGTATCAGAGCTTTGGCTCCTTGAGATTTGATTGGTGTCCTATATTTTCTTTTCTATTTTCTAGAGTCTTTCTTCTTCTTCTACCTTTCTTTAGATCAAATTAGAGTTCTAGTTCTAGTTCTAGTTAATGTTCTTCTAGTTCTTTTAGAAAAAAAAAAGAGTTCTAGTTCTAGTCAATTTTCTTTTCCTACTTATATTCTAATTCCTAGTCCTAGTCAATTTAGTTTCTTCTTCCAAAAATTTGAATTTCAAAAAAAAAAGTGAGTCCTATTCCAATTTCAATTTGGTTTCTTGTTCAAAAATTCAAAATTCAAAAAAAAAAAATCAGATTCCTAGTCCTAGTTGAATTTGGTCTCTTCTGGAAAAAAAATTTGTCAAAAAAAAGGAAATTCGCTCAAAAAAAAAGAGGTGAGCTGAAAAAAAAAGGAAGAGAAATTCGTTAAAAAAAATAGCATACTAATATTAGTACTTGGAGCATATGCGTAGATTGTAGAGCCATCAACAAAATCACTGTAAAGTATAGGCATCCAATTCCTAGATTAGATGACATGTTTGATGAGTTGTATGGTTCTAGTGTTTTTACTAAAATTGATTTAAAGAATGGCTACTATCAAATTTGTATGAAAGAGGGAGATGAGTGGAAAACTGCTTTTAAGACTAAATATGGTTTATATGAGTGGTTAGTAATGCCCTTTGGCTTGACTAATGCACCCAGTACCTTTATGAGATTAATGAACCATGTCTTACGTGCTTTCATTGGAAAGTTTGTAGTAGTTTACTTTGATGATATTTTAGTATATAGTCAAAATCTTGATGAACATGTATTGCATTTGCGTGCTATTTTTGATGTGCTTAGGGAGCATAAATTGTATGCTAACATGAAAAAGTGCACATTCTATTCTGATTCAGTAGTGTTCCTTGGTTTTGTTGTTAATTCTCATGGAATTAGTGTGGATGAGGACAAGGTTAAGGCAATCCAAGATTGGCCTACACCTAGGAATGCTAATGAAGTTAAGAGTTTCCATGGTTTAGCAAGTTTCTATAGGCGGTTTGTAAAGAATTTCAGTACTATTGCTGCACCCCTAAATGAACTTGTTAAAAAGAATGTTGTCTTTAAATGGGATGATTTGCATGAGAAGTCATTTAACACTTTAAAGAAACTTCTGACTAATGCACCCTTGCTGTCATTACCTAACTTTGATAAAGATTTTGAAATTGAATGTGATGCTTCTGGAGTTGGTATAGGTGCTGTTTTGATGCAGGATTCTAAACCAATTGCATACTTCAGTGAGAAGCTAAATGGGGCAGAACTGAACTATCCTACTTATGATAAGGAGTTATACGCATTGGTGAGGACTTTGCAAACTTGGCAACATTATCTATGGCCAAGGGAGTTCATTATCCATTCAGATCATGAGAGCTTGAAATTTTTGAAGTCCCAAGGTAAGTTGCATAAGAGGCATGCAAAGTGGTTAGAATTGATTGAGACATTTCCTTATGTGATTAAGCATAAAACTGGAAAGGAAAATGTGGTAGCAGGTGCATTGTCTAGAAGATATGCATTGTTGACATTCTTACATGCTAAGTTGCTTGGTTTTGAATACATTAAAGACTTGTATGCTAATGATGTTGATTTTGGATCTGCTTGGAATTCTTGTGATAAGCGTGCTATTGATGGTTTCTATAGAGATGAAGGCTACTTATTTAAAAAGAATAAACTTTGTGTGCCTACGTGTTCTATGCGTGCCTTATTAATTAAGGAGAGTCATGGTGGAGGTCTAATGGGGCATTTTGGAGTAACTTTAGAAATTCTGCATGAACATTTTTATTGGCCTCGCATGAAACATGATGTCATTTCGTTTTGTGCTAAGTGCGTGGCATGTAAACAAGCTAAGTCTAAGGTTATGCCACATGTCCTTTATACCCCATTACCTGTACCTACACAACCTTGGCATGATATTTCTATGGATTTTGTGATAGGGTTACCAAGATCTCAAAGTGGTAAGGATAATGTTTTTGTGGTTGTTAATAGGTTTAGTAAAATGGCTCATTTCATTGCATGTGCTAAAACCAATGATGCAACACACATAGCTAATCTGTTCTTTAAAGAAGTAGTGCGTTTGCATGGGTTGCCTCGAACAATAGTAAGTGATAGAGATGTTAAGTTCTTAAGTCATTTTTGGCGTACTTTATGGGAAAGATTAGGAACTAAACTTCTATTTTCTACTATTGCACACCCTCAAACAGATGGGCAAACTGAGGTAGTTAATAGGACACTTACTACACTTTTACGTGCTATTATGTCAAAAAATTTGAAACATTGGGAAAAAGCTTTACCACATGTTGAGTTTGCTTACAATAGATCTGTGCATTCTACTACTGCTTATAGTCCTTTTGAAATTGTTTATGGCTTTAATCCTCTAACAACTTTGGATATTTTACCTTTGTCTACTAATGAGTTTGTTAACTTGGATGGTACGCAAAAGGCTGAATATGTAAAGGATTTGCATGCTAAAGTTCGAGCTAACATTGAGAGGAAGAATAAGCAATATGCAACGCAAGCCAACAAGAGCCGAAAAAAAATTGTATTTGAACCTGGTGATTGGGTTTGGGTACATATGCGCAAAGAGAGGTTCCCAGTTCAGAGAAAGTATAAGTTACATCCTAAAGGAGATGGACATTTTCAGGTCTTGGAGCGAATCAATGACAATGCCTATAAGATTGATTTACCTAGTGAGTATGACAATATTAGTGCTACATTCAATGTTGCTGACTTGTCTTTATTTGATGTAGGTGATGGTTTTGATTCGAGGACGAATCCTTTCGAGGAGGGAGGGAATGATGGAGATCAAGGTGCTGTCAAAGCTACTCTAAACCGTTCCCAAGATCCTTTGCAAGGGATAGGTGTAACAACCTTCTTTTTTCTTTATTATTATACAATATTGAGTTCACATACACGTCATTAATCAAAACGTACATGCAACATATCAAACACATAGATATTTACATCTTGTTTATTTTGGTTGACCAATTCTGGAGATACAGGTGGGGGTGGTTGCACCTTCAGCGGGATCTGAGCCAACTCAACCCCAAACATCTTATTTGATTCTAAGATCTGCCCAACATAAAGTAACTCGATCCATTGTGCACTAAAAGTCAGAGCCATAGAAAAAGCTGCATAACTAATTTTCTGAACATGATATGGAAATATAGTGAGAATTAAATCCCAGTAAGTTCAACAATAAATCATCATCAATATCGCTCATCACGTCATGTTCAGCTGTATAAACTACAGAAAATATCTTTGGTCACATGAATGCATTATATCTATGCACATAAGAATCATACAGTAATGATATGTATGATAGGATTAACTATTTTTAGAATATTATATGATGGCTATCAACTTATTCTCATTTCAAGCTACCTCGGTCAAGGTGAGTATCATCTACTCTCCGGTACGGGCTTTTCTTGCTCCGTCCGACATGGCCCACTTTCTCTTTCTTTTCTCATTAACATGATCATAACCGTTGGTAGGGCGTCCCCTACTGGTGCACCACACGGATTGCCATGTGATCGTGCTCATTTCTTTTCTTTTCACAATGATAGCCAAAAATATGCTTTCAATAACAAGTATGTTCATCAAAATATAACTATTACCATAAATCATTGGTAATCATGCAATGAACATAACCATTTCAAATATCACTTTATAAAATATTTCCATGTCAGAATTTCACACTTAAGATGGTAAGAAGTTCATACAATGGCAATGGCTATGGCATATACTAGTCATTTACTATTTTCATTTATAAGATTCGTCTTCTTTTTTAAATATTAATTTCATCTCTTCATTTTCTTTATGCTTGGCCTTTAGTCAATTTCTTCTTATTTATATCATTTCTAACACATGTTCTTACAAATTTATAGAGCATTTTTCTCTAATTTGATTTCTACTATTACCCTATAGTTAAAGAGGTTCATCTAGGGAAGAAAAATGTTGAAAATAGGCTTCACCAGCTTCCAACACGGTCTGACCATGTTCCAGGACACGGCCACGCTTTAAAAATACTTCAAATGTACTCAAAAACAGCCTCGAACACGGCTAGCCCGTGCTTGAAGCACCCAGAACAAGGCCTGACCGTGCTCTGTGACCTTTGCTTACTAATCAGAGCATAACTCCCTCATTTTAACTCTGATTGACGTAAACTTGGTGTCTATGGAAATCTAAGACAATCATCTAAAACTATTATGTTAATCATATCAGCAAAATAGTAATAAAACCTGGTGTTATTACTCACTTAAATTCAATATTATTTCTTATCGGGTAGGTTCTAACCTTTACTTACTAATCTGACAATATCTCCCACATACGAATTCCAAATTATGTGATTCCAGTGGCTAAACATCCGTGACACATAAATATATAATTCATATGTTAACCATTTATTTTAATTCCTTATATAATTTTCCCAGAAATTAAAACACTGAAGCTATCCTAACATATTCTTCCCTGATTAACCATTTTCTGACCTTTGTTTACTAATTGGAACATATCTACCTCATATGAACTCTAAATTGAATTATTCTAGTGGATAAAAATCCGTGGCACACATAGCTATAATTCTTATGTTAACCATTTATTTTAATTCCATACATATAATTCCTAGAAATTAAAATACAGAAACTATCCTAACATATTCTTCCCTGATTAACCATTTTCTGACCTTTGACTACTAATCAGACCATATCTACCTCATATGGACTCCCAATTAAATGATTCCAGTGGGTAAAAATCCGTGACACATATATCTTTAATTCTTATGTTAACCATTTATTTTAATTCCTTATATATTGTTCCCAGAAATTAAAATACCGAAGCTTAAAATTCTGCCAACCATAGCCATACCCATGCAGAACTATCTACACCAACCTAAGTATTCAAACATACATCACATGCAAGATCAATATGTAACATGATATAGCAACATCCATGACCAATCATCAAAGTTCTAAGATCAAAATCTCATATAAATATTATAAGTTTCAAAAGTTTTCTTCAAAAATAAATATTGTTAAACTTACCTGGAGCACTTAGTCCCCTAGACTTCTCCTTCCTCTTTCTTCCTTTCTTCCTCTCCTTTCCTCACTCTACCTTGCTTCTATTTTTCCTCTCCCTCACTTGGACGAAATTCTAATGTTGTAAGGTTAGGTTTTCTTATATAGACCACCAAATAATTCACCTTTCATGATCATGGGTCTACCTTATCACAATTAGGATACACTTTGTTGAATTTTTGGAAAACAAACAACTTATGTTCTTGTCTTCCTCTTCCTTAGTCAAGATATGCATAGGAAAAGGAGATTTGTATTTTGAAAATTATGATGATATGTTCTTAAGATAAGGGACAAGGTCCCTTTGATTTAGGGATTCATTTCCATTTTCTTTTGTCTTAAACAAATATGATAGGTTTGCCTTTTTAGGTGGTAAATTTCTAGCCCTTGAATCTCCATTATTTGGTTGATATTATTTGTGTGGGATAGGAATGTTTTGTCCTAATACCATGTATTATCATACCACTTGCTAAAATTATGAGTGTAGGATATAGATGTTTTTGTCCTAAAGCCTTGTATTATTATGCCACTTGCCAAAATGATGAATGTAGAATCACACCACTTGCTAAATTTTTGTCTTAATACCATGTAACCTAATCTTTATTATTATTACATTATTATATCATCACCTAATTTATTTTATTTTATTTTCCCTCTTGGATTTGGGCTTATTCCTAGCCATTATGGGCTTATTCCTACCCATTTTCTTTGCTTTGGATAAAATTCTACCTTTCTTGGAGGGCTTGGTCACATTTCATAATTTTTGGGCTATTGGTCCAATTACTATATCCTAGTCCAAGTCTATGTTTTATTTCTTGCTTAGGTTATCCAATGGGCTTGCTAGAAACTTATGTGAAGTGGAAAAACTCTATATGAAGTGTCCATAGGTAAAAGCCCAATTTATGGGTGGAGATACTAAACTTAGTAAATTTTGCTCTTAAATTAAGAAAAATTACCCTAATCCGATCTTCTTGAAATTTTAAGACATTTACTTACTTCACAAAAATTTATCTTTCTTTACCTAAGAATTTTACCTTTCTTTAGCATGTTTATTTCTAATATTTCCTCTTAGGTTTTCTTTCTTTACCTGTTCCATTAATATTAGACAATTTCTATGCATATATGTAAGGTGAAGAATTTCTAAGGAAAATATTTAAAAATTACGGGATGTTACAATAGGCGGTCTAATGACTAGGAGCAGGGCGAGGCGGGCCAAAGAAACTTTACTGGGCTTGATCTTGGATGTGCAGGCTAAAAAGGAAGTTATTGGGCCAAGTCAAGACATCAAGTGGGCCACACTTTGCAGCCTTGAAGATGGCATTAAAGACGGCAGTTTGGAGGTCCAATAAAGTTTGTTGGATCTTGAAGATAATTAGCTCAAATCTGCATTGATTTAAAGATGTATTGTGGGCTTTAGTTTAAATGTTTTGTTTTGGATATTTTTAGTATTTGGGCCCATTCTTTATGCAGCTCAAATAGTAGTTTAATAATGGGTTTGTTTTTGTTAGTTTTAGTTGGGCCACATAACTAATGTTATTTAGGCCATATTCTATTAGAAGTCCAATTAGGAGTTTAAGGCCTTATGGATTTCCTACTAGGGTTAGGTTTGATTGTCTATTTAAGAGTTCTTTAAGTTCATGTATTGAAAACATATTTTGATGATTAATAAAGATTGAGTTTTCTCCTAAAGTGAGGGCTTCCCTTAGTTCTTCGGCAAAGAACTGAATCCGATCTTATCGAGGCAACTCATGGCGATCAAACATCCGTTGAATTTTTAAGACGATCGTTGTTTTCGCCAAACACTTCGTTTCTTCGTATAGAGGAACGCATCATATTCTTTTTAACATTCTATCATACATGAAAGATAAGAGCCAAGATATCAAGAGTTGGTCTTGCTGCTACCAATTGAGAAATTTCTCTCTTATTTTTCCTTGTTCTTCATTATCATGTTATGCAAACTTTACTAAAGCAGCATGCGCACCAATTATGTATTCCTACAAGTTGAATCCTTAAATTACTACCATAGGTTGTTGTTTCTAGGTGAGAAAATTTTCTTTATCTAGTTTACCTTCGAATAAATGAGATAAAGTTTGAGGCATAAACTTGGATGAATCATTTTGAATCAATGGAGTAGAAGAAGAATGTTCTCCATAGAGAATTTTGGTTCTAATACCATGTTAGAGTATCATATTCTTAAAGAAACTCAAAATATAAGAAATGATAAAGAAGAAGGTCTACTCTTATTTATGTGTATTGATTTACAAAGGGGCTATATATAGAAGTAATACAAGCTAACTAACTTCTATAAAGCACAATCTTGTGGCACATTATTCGTTAGTTGGGCTATATAAACTACATTGCTTATACTCCTAATACACTTGTTAATACATACCAACATAAATACTTCCATGAAGCTTTCACAAAAAAACACTTTATGTTGATATAGCTTCATTGTAAGTCAATGTATAGGGTTATAAAAATGTTGTGCTTTTACTTCTTATAACTAGATTTCGATATCTATCAATCTTAGTCCTAGATAGGAATATGTTATTTTTTTTAATTTTTGCATAGATATTTTGCATTGTAATAAATTTTTTTATCATTTGTATATCAATCTTTAAGATGTCCTTGGGTTTATTTCCTACATAAAGACAATGTTTAACAACTATGTTTATATGGGAGGAGTATTCTCTTAGGTGAGAGAAGTCCTTAAAAGGAGGCAATTTGTCAAATTTTATGTAACGTCCCAAAGGAAATTTTTTTATAGAAATTCACTTATTATTTTGCTAAGGATTTAAGGGTGATTAAACCTTGGAAAATTTTCTTTTCAAGAATTTTAAAACAAGCCAAGAAGCGCAAAAAAATTTGGTTCCAAAGGGCTTCCAATTCTGTCGTCCCCATTTTTACAAAATTCTAGCCTTCCCTTCTAAAAATTTGGTCATGAGGAAGGAAAAAATTGCCCTCATTTTTTTTGGAAATGACAACAATAGCCCTCCCATTTTTACATATGCATGTTGTGGCCAGAAGCTAGAAAAATTTTAAGCAAAATGTGCTTTCCTTCCTTCACTAGAAACCCTACATTTTTCTTCCATCTTGAACAAAAAGAAAACATCCTATGGGACCCTATAGTAGCACCTTGAGTATAAACATGTCTAGCTCATATCTATACTTAGGGTTTTACTAAAGAATCATTTGCCCCCGATGATCATAGGAAAACTTAGAGCTTTGACACCACTCTATCACAAACCCAATTTGGGATGCATAATTGACACAACGTAAGTGGGTTTTTGATTACATCATGATCTTTTAATTTTCTCTTATACATATATTACATTACTATTGAGTTCCTTTAAATGCATTGCATACTTTATGTAAGAAAAAATCGTGTGTATAGTCTATTCTATTTCTATTATAGTAATATATATTTGCTTACTAAGTTGTATAAACTTATCCCTTCTATTTCTAGTTTTCAAATAGCACTAAAGAGTCCAACCCACCTCCATCCAAACCTAAATAGGATATATGTCCCTGTAGTGAGTCCAATTATTTGTCAGGCTCATTAATGTTTTTGTAATCCTACCTATTTTTTGTAATATAGACTGTGCTTCGATAATTGGGGGCAAGATCCTGCTTTTGTTATGTACACTATAAAAATTGATTAAGGTTGTCTGTATACAAGGATTGTATGGCATGGAAATGTGAGAAGATGATTATGTATATGAATGTTATGTTTATTTCTAATATGATACTGGTTTATTTATTTGATATGGATAGTCTAGTGTAAGATGACATTGTGTGCTAGTTTTTGCATGTCTAATTTGAGACTAACAATTTAAAGGCCAATCCCTTATGTCGTGTTAGTCATGTATCCCAAATCATTTTAGGAAAAACTAGTATCAAAGCTCTAAGTTTTATTATAATAATCAGGGCAAATGACTCTTTAGTAAGACTTTAAGTATAGATATAAGTTAAACATATTTATACTCAAAGTGTTGCTAGAGGGTTCTGTAGGATGTTTTCTTTTCGTTCAAAATGGAAGAAAAATGTAGGGTTTCAGGTGAAGGAAGGAAAGCACATTTCGCTTAAAAAAATTTTAGATTTTGGCAAAAACATGCATATGTAAAATTAGGAGGGCTATCGTTTTCATTTCCCAAAATAAATGAGGGCAATTTTGTCCTTCCTTATGACCAGATTTTTAGAGGGGTAATGGCTCAAATTTTGTAAAAATGGGGAGGGCAAAATTGGAAGCCCCCCGGAACCAAATTTTTTTGCACTTCTTGGTTTGTTTTAAAATTCTTCATGAAAAGAGACTTTTCCAAGATTTAATCACCTTTAAATCCTTAGCAAAATAATAATTTAATTTTTTTTAAAAAAATCCTTTTGGGGTATTATATTTTATCTCAATTTCTTTCACATTTTTACGTTTTGTTTTGATGACTTTTATCCTTGTTTGTATATATGTTCTAAAATTTGAGGAAGGAAATGGAATAAGGGGATAAACCTTCCCATCCCTTTTGTCTCAAAACTCAATTTTTATTTTTTTTTTAAAAAAATTGGATGTTAAAGAGAGAAAATACTAAATTTTATTTACTGCTTCACATTTCTACCCTTTGTTCCATAATTACTACTTAATCTCAAGAGAATTTGCAGCTAATGTCTTATATTGTATGCTTATACAATAAAATATAGATTGAACAAGATAATTATTGTTAAAATATTATTCATATAATTTATATATAGCACCAAGAGGGGAAGCCCAAGTAAGAAATAAGATATTAAGGCATATAAATAGATAACAATACAATAGACATAACACAAATGTGTGTGTGTGTGTGTGTGTATATATATATATATATATATCATCAGCTTGCTTCTAAAGCTACATCATAGATTTGTTGTATTTACATGTGTAACCCCAAGTACTAAACATTACATTGAAAAAGGAAAAGTACCATATGGTTTGTAGCACCTAGCTTCTAGCGTCATTTTCTTATATCTAAATCGTATAATGTTCCTTATTATTTATAAATTTTGCCAATGTCCAACTAGCCCATAATTTTACCTAATCATTTATATCATTTGTAATCTTTCTTGCATAATCATAAAAGTGCTTCAGGCTATCCAAAGCATTTTCAAAATTCAATTCCATCTAGGCAATTACCTAATCATGCTATGCATTTCTTACAACATAAAGGATCTCATGCCATAAAGGAAAGGAGTACAGTCCACAATTTACATTACATCACATTATAGGCTGTCTAATAGAAACTTGGCACTTAAGTAAGCCGTCTCACATAAATATTACACAACCACAGCAATTACAATCATAAACATATGAGTCAACCCTGAGACCCCTGTTGCTCACTTCTGGCTGGAGTACCTGGAATGTGATTATGTGGACATAAAAAGTGAGATGACAATCTCAATAGCTAGCAAAGTTTTCAGAAAAATAGTGCACATTCCATTCCTTAAAACATCTCAAATCATTTCACTGAAACATAAGCACTGACCATACATCATACATACGGCATCTTGATCACACTAGGGACCCATAACATAATGGTCTACTTACCCAATGCAGTCAATACGGTCATACCTACAAAGGGCTATACATCTCCTATTATTGGCCAATCATGAGGAAAATGGGGCTTACTTGGCACCCTTTTGTGCACCCCCTTAATTCCCGAGAATGCATACATAACATATCTTTAGACCAACATTCATCATAGCATAAAAGTCAGGCAATCAGTGAAAATTCATAAATTCAAGTTTATAAGCATAAAGAGTGTTTTAAGGAAAGGCTAGCTACCTCAATTCCAGCACAATCACTTCCTTTCCAAGGTTTCCAAGGTTACTACCAGCAACTCAAACTAAAACATACAAGAATTCTTGGTTAATGCATGCATATTTGGTCCTAAAGCCATAAATACCTAGTTTAAGAGCTTCTGCTCCTCCAAATAAAACTATGATTTTGCTTAGACTTGGGGTTATTATTAAATATGACAAAAGTCCTCTAAAAATTCTGAAATTTTGTATGGAGGAACCTTTACATGTATATTTTATTTCAAAATTCTCTCAGCCCTTATATCTTCCATTCAACCCCAAAAAAAACCTCCATACTCAGGACAGTACAATTTAGTTACAGTTTCATTTCTATTCTGTTTCACATCCATTTGGATTAGTAAAACTACTTCAAAATTCATGATATTTTATATTCATCATTCTATAAATGTTATATAATAACCATAAAAATTTCAAATAAAAACTAATTCTTTTGACCCCTTAAATATCCCACGTTTTAAGGCTGTCCCCGGTTATGGCCTATTCTACCTCATTTTCAGACTACGAAATTTATTACATTTTATTATGTACATTAACCTGCCCATAATTTTCTACAATTTGGTATGATGATTAATTAGGCTCTTTTTAACACGGCATAAAATTTTTATACAAAATTTCAACATCTAACCCCTTCAAAATTTTGTCTCTCCATCAACAGTCTGAGCTATCTAGGAAATTGTCCTCAACACGATTTTAATTGTAAAAGACTTAGTTGTAGGATCTCAAAAATTATGAATAGTTCCAGAATTGATTAGTAATATTTGAGGACTGAGCTCACCAAAAATTAGAGAATTTAAAGGTCATTTACTAAGTTTACTAAGCCAATATTTGCGGGTGCAAAAAGGTTTCTATTTTCTCAACCTAACTCTTCTATGCTCTATGACCTTTACTCACTAATCAGACCATAACTCACTCATATGGACTCCAAATTTTGGGCTTCCAGTGGCTATGTGACCATGAGAAATATAGCTACAACTTTCATGTTAACCACAACTTCATATTCCTTATGTATTAGTCCCAGAAGTTAGAAAACAGAAGCTACTCTTCACCAGCATGGATTCTAGACCCGATTCTGACCTCTCATCACTCCGTGGACTATAAATCTCTCATTGTATGTCCGATTGATTTGCTTCCAAATGATATGGAAAGCTAAGACATAGTGCTACAACTTCTATGTTGAACACATTTCCATATTCTCGACAGAATGTCCTACATACAGGCCTGAAAACTGACCTAATAAACTCAAAACCGGATTTTTATAAGAAGCTGGACTTACCTTATGTAAACCTACTCCTATGGCTCTCAATTTGCAGCTTCCTCCTCTCTCAACATTCTTCTCCTTTCTGGCTACTCTCTCCCCCTTCCTTACTCTTCCTCTTTAGTTTTAGGACCTCTTCCCTCTTGGGTGCTGATTGCATGAAGAATGGGTGGTTTGAATTTTCTGCTGATGCTGCCACTGGTTGCCACCACTCAAGAGAAAAGAATGCTGCGTTTTGTCAGAGATTCCCTTGTGTTTTTGCAGGGATTCCCTTGTGGTTTCTGCAGGGAGGGTGTGAGGATGCAGGGGCATGGAGTGGAGCATCAGCTTTTGTATTATTTTTTCTGATTGTGGGCAGAAACATGGCTGGAGTGGGTGGCAGTTTCTTGGCTGGAAGGTGTCTGAAATAATTGTGGCTATGTGGCAGGATTTCCTTGCTGAAGGGTGGCGTTTTTCTTGGATGATTTTGGCTGAAGTTTTTGTGGTTATGTGGCATGCTTTGGTGGTGCAAGGTGGCTGCAAGGTGTCTACAATTTTGTGGCCAATGTGGCATGCTATGTGGCTGCAATTTTGTGGCCAATGTGGCATGCTATGTGGCTGCAACTTTGTGGGCAATGTGGCATACTTTGGTAGGTACAAGGTGGCTGCAAGGTGTCTACAATTTTGTGGCCAATGTGGCATGCTATGTGGCTGCAATTTTGTGGCCAATGTGGCATGCTATGTGGCTGCAACTTTGTGGGCAATGTGGCATGCTTTGGTAGGTACAAGGTGGCTGCAAGGTGTCTACAATTTTGTGGCCAATGTGGCATGCTATGTGGCTGCAATTTTGTTTCCAATGTGGCATGCTATGTGGCTGCAACTTTGTGGGCAATGTGGCATGTTTTGGTAGGTACAAGGTGGCTGCAAGGTGGCTACAATTCTATGGGCAATATGGCATACTATGTGGCTAAAATTTTGGGGTGCCACTTGGCAGCTCCTTAGTTGTTTTATATTGCCTTAATTTACTACTAATCCTACATTAGTAATGTCTTAAAAATGAATTTTTCTCTTCTCTCCATCCATTATGCTCCTAAGAATTTTATTTATATGATTCATGATTAACTATATGTCAATTATTTTATAAATGCCTTATTGTTACATAACTAAGCATTTTAATTCTTTGTCATATGTATTTTCTACTTACTCTTAGATTTATCTAACTTTATTAGAGGCTTAGGATGTTACATGGTTACACACCAAAAATGGATTAGTCCATTAGATACACATTCCTACTTTAACTATACAACATCATAACAAGAGACATCACCCCTGGGGTGCAAAAGGTGCAGGAGGTGGCACCGATACTAGTATCTATATGACGTTTACCACTATAATATTGGATATGATGGTAAACTATCCCAAGTAAGAGACCTTGACCGTCTGCAGCTCTAGCAATAAAGACAAAATACTGCTGTCATTTCAAAGGTTTCTATCTAAATATAACACTTAAAAAGAGAAATAGTGAGAACAACGTCCCAGCAAGTTCAACATCCACATAAATAAACAGAATAAGAAAATCTTACAGGTTATGTCCAACAGTATCTATTACAAAAAACATTTTTCCTTTTTACATTGCAAATATGACATGAATAAAGCATGGATAAAATAGTAACTATACAACATCATAACATGGGACATCACCCCTAGGGTGCGAAGGGCGGAGGAGGTAGCGCCAGTACTAGTATCTCTATGACATTTACCACTATAATATTGGATATGATGGTAAATTATCCTAAGTAAGGGACCTTGACCATCTGCAGCTCTAGCAGTAAAGACAAAAATACCGCTGGCATTCTAAAGGTTTCTATCTAAGCATAACACCCAAAAAGAGAAATAGTGAGAACAACATCCCAGCAAATTCAACATCCACATAAATAAACAGAATAATAAAATAGTACGGGTTATGACTAGCTATATAAATTACAGAAAACATTTTTCCTTTTTACATTGCAAATATGACATGAATAAAGCATGGATAAAATAGTATGTTTGCATGTTCAACAACTATGATTATGTTATGTAGAAATATTATATATAGTGGCTGATTGTTTATGATTTTATCTTTGTTTAGCAACAAGGTAATGTGATCCCTCTCCCTCCCATTACTCACACATCACTATTACTTGATTGGAGTGGTCCTTCTCCCTTGGCACACCTAAGGCCAATAGGTGTACCCTATTTGGTACCGTCATAAGCCAACAACATCATCAGGTTACCTTACTAATGTAAGGGTCATCCCACGACTTATACATCTTTTATTTATCCAACCACGGTCACATCATCACATGCAAAACATCCAACATCATATGCATCATCATTATAGAAATTCATGTATGCATTATACCTCCAAAGCATGCATAGCATCATAGAACATATATGTATCAAGTAATTCATCATTGTGTAGTGATTCATAATGTAAATCATGATTAACATTTAGTTTAAGCAATCAAGGTTGTATTACATTCATTTTTAGGTTGTTAGTCTTTAATTTAGGTCCTCTAATTACTATCGAATAATTATGGTTCATTTAGGTTAGAAAACAATTAAATTTGAGTTAGGGTAGCACTGGACACGGCCTGGCCATGTCACGAAACATGGTCGTGCCCTAGCTGCACCTATACAAAAACCCGCACAGAACATTGCCTACCCGTGTCCTGAAACACTACTGTGTTTTGGGTGTATCCAAACTTCTTTGTTTCCACACTTCCAAAAAGCCAATACAAGGTTTAACCAACCAACAACAAGATCATACATGATTATTTAGGTCATATATTGCATATTTTATCATACCCAAAGAGCCTAAAACATCCAAAACCCCACCCCTCATAAAAGATTTTCCTCATTTCCCTTTCTCACATTTACAAGATATGTGAATTTCTAACTACTTCCACCCTCATCAATGCATTCCACAGTAATATGTACATACACATATGAATATATAAACATTGACATCAACAATTCATTCAAGATTCAAGATGGGTTAGATGTTAAACTTACTCTCTACCAACACTTTTTGATTTTCCCTTCTTGAGCCCTTGTCTTTTCCATCCTTCCTATCCAAAATCCTGTGCATTTCCACCATCAAACTACTTCCATAAAGGTCCATCAAGAGTAAGAAAAAGACTAGAAAGGCCAAAATTCCAAGAATTTACCTTGTTTTTCCCTTCTTAAGCTTTCTCTTTCCTCTCTCTCTCTCTCTCTCTTCCTTCTTCTTCATCCCCCTTGCTTGTGTCGACTTCACCAAGGGTCAAGGGATAAAATAATAAAAAGCCCAATCATGCCCAAGAAGCTTCTCATCCCATCCACTTTGTCCTTCCTTCCCCTAAATATTACAAAATTGAAATTTCATTAGGTTGTGACTAGCTTCCTTGACTAAGGCCATGTTTGGCTTGAGTGGATTTCCAAAATCCATTAATCCTCTCTTGAGACAAGTGTCAATTGTCTTTTGAGTCACACTTCCCATAGGTCTTTATTTCACTTCTTACTGCCCAACTCCAGCCCTAAAAGGTGAGAAATTACCATTTTTCCCTTTGGGAAATTTCTCTAAAAATGAGAATTCTCTCTTGCATCTCTTATGAGTATGTATATAAGAACCAATAAAATAATTCATTTTGACTCTTCCTAATATGTTATTTTGTGAAAAAAGAAAATCCAGGGGTGTTACAAATCTTCCCCTCTAAAACGGAATTTTTTCCCCAAAATTTAGAGGTTACTTGTCTTCGAAGAGTTGTTGATACTTATGTTTCATGTCATCCTCCATTTCTCTCGTAGCTTCTTCTTTAGTTAAACCACTCTAAGCTATCTTTACCAACAGAACAGTTTTACTCCTTAATTGTTTTATATCTCTATCTAAAACTACATTCGGCTCTAGTCGGTAAGTTATGTTTTCCTTTATCGTTACTGATTCTTCTTGAATGGTTTGCAACGGGTCCTATAGATACATACGAAGTTGGGAAATGTGAAATGCATCATGAAGATTTGACAGCTTCAGAGGCATAGATAGATGATAAGTCGATGGCCCCTCTTTTTTGAGAATTTGATAAGGGCCTATGTATCACGGGCTCAATTTCTTAACCTTTATTGCTTGACCTATTCCAATAGTAGGAGAGATTTTTAGGAACACATGCTCCCCTTCCTAAAACTGCAATGACTTTCTCCTTTTGTCATAACAACTTTTCTGTCGAGTTTGAGTAGCTCGCATTTTGTCTCAAATCATTTGTATCTATTTCGTAGTATGCTGCACCAATTCGAGACCTAGTAACTTTCTCTCTCCCACTTCATACCAATATAGAGGTGATTTGAATTTCCTGCTATACAGAACTTCATAGGGGTGCTATCCTGATACTCGAATGATAGCTATTGTTGTATGCAAACTTTGGAAATGGCATATACTTATCTCATTCTTTCCATTATTCTAAGGTGCATGCCCTTAACATATCTTCCAAGGTCTGTATGGTCCTTTTGGTTTGGGCATCTGTTTGTGGATTATACGCGGTGATAAAACATAGCTTGGTGCCAAAAGCTTCTTGCAAAGCTCTCCAAAACCTGAAAGTGAATCTGGGGTCTCGATCTGAAATGATGTGGTTTGGGACCCTATGAAGTTGAACAATTTTCCTCACATATAATTGAGCTAGTTTTTCAAGCGAATAACTTATTCTTATGGGTAAAAAGTGCATAAATTTTGTCTTCGATAATCTTGCAATGAAATCCATAAAGATGCTATCCTATTTCTACTCAAGGATCTTTAGCGGTTGCAACATTCTAGATGGTCTTTGATGCTTTATCTTGACTTTTTGACAAGTCAAACATTTGGTGACAAATTTGGCAATGTCTTTCTTCATTCTCGACCACCAATAATATTTCTTCAAGTTCTAATACATCTTAGCAGTTCCTGGATGAATAGTATACTTATTCTGATAGGCTTCCTCCAAGATGTTTGACTTTACACTTTTCCCTTGCAGCACACAAATCCTTCCCTGATATAAAATGATTCCATCCTTTGATCTTGTAAATCTAGGTAAAGCCTTCCAGCTTTGTAGAAATGGATATTGCAATTTCACTTCATTAATATGTGTTTTTAGATTGCATTTAATTCATAACTCACTAATAAGCAAACTCTTGGGACAAGTTATGACCGACAATCTCAAATTTCTAAACTCTTCAATCAACCTCATTTCCTTTACCAACATCTGATTCAAATGCATGGATTTTCGAATCAACGCATTTGCTACTACATTAGCTTTTCCTATATGATACTTCAGTTCAAACTTATAGTCGTTAATAAATTCCATCGACCTTCTCTGTCTCATATTTAGCTCATTTTGATTAAAAAGATATTTCAAACTCTTATGATCATTATACTTCAAACACAGCTCCATATAAATAATGTTCCAAATCTTCAAAGTAAAGACTATTGCAGCCAACTCTAGGTCGTGAGTGGTGTAGTTTTCTTTATACGGTCTCAATTGTCTAGACGTATAGGCAACCACTCTGTTCTTATAAGCATTTGTGTACACCTCAAAATGTCCTGAAGGATCAGGAATGGTTAAAACTAGAGGTGTAGTTAGTCGGGTCTTGAGTTTTTAAAAACTATCTTCATATTCTTGCATCCATTTAACAAAACTTCACTTCCTAGTAAATCTAATCAAAGGCAAGGCTATCTAAGAGAATCATTGTATAAATCTTTTATAGTCCCTAGCCAACCCCAGAAAACTTTGGATTTCAGTCACGGTTTTAAGCCTTTTCCACTTAAGCATTGCTTTTGTTTTACTAGGATCCACTGACACATCATCTTTAGAAACAACATAACCTAAAAATTTCACCTTTGGCAAATAGAATTCACATTTTTTCGAATTTAGCGAAGATTTTCTTCTCCTTTAGAGTTTGGAGTACTATCTGGAGATGCTGACTATGCTCTTCTGCATCCTTTAAGTATATTAGGATATCATCTATAAATACTACTATGAATTAGTCCAAATAGGGACAAAAGATGCAGTTCATATAGTCCATGAAAACTGCAAGTGCATTTGTAACCCTAAATGGCATGACTAGGAATTCGAAGTGCCCGTACTAATATCTAAATGTTGTCTTCAAAATATCTTCTTCTTTTACTCTTATCTGATGATACCCCGATCTCAAATCAATTTTAGAGAAGACAATGGTCCCATTTAATTGATCTAACAAGTCATCTATCATGGGCAACAGGTACTTATTCTTGATAGTTGCTTTGTTAAGTTGTCTATAATCAATGCATAATCACAAACTACCATCCTTTTTTTCCATGAACAATACAGGCACTCCCCAAGGTGATACACTGGGCCAAATAAATTTTTTTTCTAATAACTCTTCGATCTACTTCTTAAGCTCCTTCAACTCCATAAAGGACATCCTATAAGGTGTAATACAAATAGGTGTCACCCCTAGAACTAAGTCAATGAAGAACTCCACTTCTCGCTTAGGTAGTGGTTCAGAGATTTCAGAGGGAAAAATCTCTGGAAAATCACAAACTATAGGAATCTCCAACAGTTTTTGCTTTATTACTGGATTAAGAGGATACAAAATAAAGTAGTCTAAACTTGCATCAGCTAACTTCTTACGGAGTTCATTAGCGTTAATAACTCTATATCCTTGTTCCTTGGGAGAGTTAGAAGAAAATTCAAGAGTTTTAGTACAGTAATTCAAAAGAACCTGGTTTTGGCTCAGCTAATCCATACCCAAAATAACATTCATTTATTCCAAGGGTAGACAAATCAAATTAACTACAAAAGATCTACCATACACCACAATGGGACAGTTCTTACAGACGGTAGAGGTCCTTATCTTCCCTCCTGTAGGTGTTGTCACCACCAATTCATAAGATAAATCAAAAACAAGATATTGCAATTTCTTCACACATTTTAATGCTATAAAAAATAACTAGCGCCTGAGTCAAAAAGTACAACCAAAGCAAAACCATTGAGATAACACGTAAATTGTATTAGGTTAGGAGCTTGCTTCGCCTCTACTCCACTTAAGGTAAAAACTCTTCACCTTGCTAGTTGCACTTGTTTAGTTTTTTTCTCACCTCTTAATGGGCATCATCGAGCCAAATTCCCTTTTGTCCATAATGAAAGCATGTAGCTTGGCTATAGAAATAAGGTTTATCATCGTGGGGTCACCCACACTTCACACATTTGTCTCATATAGTATTATGAAAAAAAGATCTGGACCACATGGCTAAGGGCTTCTTGCCCGCCATAACATTCTTTCCCCTCACATTTCTATCAGGAATCGAGAATTCTCTTTTCCTTTTCCAAGTAGTTCACCTTTCCTTTTCTTCCTCTACTGCCCTCAGGCTCTTCTCCAGTAAACGACATTTGTTGATCAGGGGAAAAAATTCTCGAATTTCTAAGGCCACAATTGCACTGCAAATTTTTGGGTTCAGACTTGCTTCAAATTTTATTTCCTTCCAAGATTTATCTAAGTTGTAATTCAAATAAGTCAAAAATTTCAATAATTATTCAAAATTGGCAATGTATTGATCGATAGTCCAGCCGCCTTGTCTAAGCTGAAGAAATTCGATCTTCTTTTTGGTTCTCACACTCCTGGGAAAATATGTATCCAATAAGGTATCCCAAAAAATTAGCAATGTGATCTGCTTGCCCTGATGAATCAATAGTTCGCTGGCTCCCCTCCACCAAAATTCAACTTCTTCTTTCAGCATGAAAACAGTAAAATTAACCTTCTACTGGTCAAAACAATCCAGGACTCTGAAAATCTTCTCTAATTCTGTTAGCCACCTATCCACAACCATAGCTTCATACCCACCAATGAAAGATGGAGGTCGAGTTCTCATTAAATATGCCTATCCATTTCCATTCCCTAGGTTCCTCTAATTTTCCCCCACCTCACTATTAGAATTATTATTATTCTAGATATGGCATAGAATCTGGTTTGTAGTGGAAACTTGATTTCGAATGGCTGTGGCTAAATCTTGTAGAGTAGTATCCATACTTGAAGTTGGGTTCCTTCTTGATGATGCCATTTTCCACTGTATTATTCAAAGAAAAGAGTCACTATTAAGGTGATCAATCTCAACAGCAGATAAAAGAAATTTTACAGTACAGTAGTCATAACATCATTCAAGTAAACAGATAGGAAAAGCTAGCAATCTTCCTAATTGTCATAACACGCTACTCTATGCCTTCTATCCACATCTTATTCAACCTTTTACATCGATCCAGGCAACCATCCACCCCAATAGCCACTTAAGATCAACCTGCTCTGATTCCGACTTGTAAGGATTGATTTTTTTTGTCTTTTAAAATTAATATAAGATATTAAAGCACATAAACATATAACAATACAAGAGAGAGAACACAAATATATGTATATATATATATATATATCATCAGCTTACTTCTAGAGCTAAATCAAATATTAGTTGTATTTACACATGTAACCCCAAGTACTAAGCATTACATCCGAAAAGGAAAAGTACTATACGATTACACACCAAAAATGGATCAGTCCATTAGATACACATTCCTACTCTAGTTATACAGCATCATAACACAGACCGTCACCTCTGGGGTGTGAAGGGTGGAGGAGGTGGCATCAATGTTGGTATCTCTACGACGTTTACCACTATAATATTGGATATAATGGTAAACTGTCCCAAGAAAAGGACCTCGACCGTCTGTAGCTCTAAGAGTAAAGACAGAAACACCGCTGGCATTCTAATGGTTTCTATCTGAACATAACACCCAAAACGAGAAATAATGAAAATAACTTCCCAGCAAGTTAAACATCCATATAAATAAATAGAATAAAAAAATCTTACGCGCTATATCCAATTGTATAAACTACAAAAAACATTTTTTCTTTTTGCATTACAAAATGACATGAATAAAGCATGGATAAAATAGTATGCTTGCATGTTCAACAACTATGATTATGTTATACAAAAATATCATACATAGTGGTTGATCGTCTATGATTTTATTTTTGTTCAGCAATAGGGTAATGTGAGCCCTCTCCCTCCCATTACTCACACACCATTGTTACCTGGTTGGAGTGGCCCTTCTTTCCCTTGGCACACTTAAGGCTAATAGGGCATCCCCTGTTCAGTACTGTCACAAGCCAACAACCTCATTAGGTCACCTTACTAATGTAAGGGTCATTCCATGTCTTATAGGTCTTTTATTTATCCAGTCACAGTCACATCATCACATATATATAACATCCAACATCTTATGCATCATCATTATAGAAATTCATCTGTGCATCATACCTCCCAAGCATGCATAGCATCATAGAACATATATGTATCAAGTAATTCATCTTTGTGTAGTGATTCATAATGTAAATCATGATTAACATAGTAAAGGTGAATTAATCAAGGTTGTATTACATTCATTTTCAGGTTGTTAGTCTTTAATTTAGGTTATCTAATTACTATCAAATTATTGTGGTTCATTTGGGGTATAAAATAGTTAAATTTGAGTTAGGGCAACACTAGACACGGCTTGGTCATGTCATAGAACATGGTCGTGCCCTGACTAAACTCATACAAAAACTCATGCAAAACACAGCCTGGCCGTGTTCTAGGCACGTCTAAACTTTTCTTTGTTTCCCCACTTCCAAACAGCCAATACAAGGTTTAACCAGCCAAAAAAAAGATCATACATGATTAGTCAGATCATATATTGCATATTTCATCATACCCAAAAAACTTAAAACATCCAAAAACCCACCCCTCATAAGAGATTTCCCTTTTCTTATATTTATGAGAGATGTGAATTTCCAACTACTTCCACCCTCATCAATGCATTCCCACAGCAATATGTATATATAAACATTGACATCAATAATTCATTCAAGATTCAAGATGAGTTAGATGTTAAACTTACTCTCTACCAACAACCTTTGATTTTCCCTTCTTAAGCCCTTGTCTTCTCCCTCCTTCCTACCCAAAATTTTGTAAATTTTCATCATCAAACTACCTCCATGAAACTCCATCAAGAGCAAGAACAAGACTAGAGAGGTCAAAATTCTAAGAACTTACCTTGTTCTTCCCTTCTTGAGCTTTATCTCTTCTCTCTCTCTCTCTTCCTTCTTCCTCCCCCCTTGCTTGGCACTATGAAACCCTTCTTCTCCCCTTTCTTGTGTCGACTTCACTAAGGGTCAAGGGAGAAAATAATAAAAAAGTTCAATCTTTCTCAAGAAGCTTCTCCTCCCATCCACTTTGTCCCTCCTTTTCCTAAGTATTACAAAAATGACAGACTAAGGCCATGTTTGGCTTGAGTGGATTTACAAAATGCATTAATCCTCTCTTGAGACAAGTGTCAAGTGGCTTTTAAGTCACACTTCCCATAGGTTTTCATTTCACTTCTTGTTGCCCAGCTCCAGCCCTAAAATGTGAAAAATTACCATTTTGCTCTTTAAGAATTTTCTCTAAAATTGAGAATTCTCCCTTGCATATCTTATGAGTATGTATATAAGAACCAATAAAATAATTCATTTTGACTCTTCCTAATATGTTATTTCGTTAAAAGAGAAGAAAATCCAAAGGTGTTATACCATTCACTTTTATTTGAACTTCCAAATAAAGGAAAGGAAATTTTCTTCCATTTCTATATTAAACTTTTAAAGGATGGGAAGGTAAATCTATTTTATCCATTTCCTTCTCATTTCATTTTATTCCAATCTTTATAAAATTTCATAGTCAAATACACACATGGAAGTGAATGTGTGCAAGCTTAAAAATAAAGAGAAATGAGATAAATATTGAATTAATGATTAACCATGAATTAACTGATGAAAAATCGTACTTAAAATTTTTTTAATAACCCAAACCATTTAAATATTAATCAAAATATATTATTTATTTTATAATAGAATTAGATTAAGGTGGCTAAAATATTATAACTTATAATTGTTGCCTCTGATGACTTTCATCATTTATGGCAAGATCCAAATTCAAAATTCAAGAAATTCTTTTGTAAAATAACACCCGAAATTTGGACAGCAATCAAGTTTACATATAATTTTGTTGGCAAAGCCTTCTATAAGTTCTTAGTCATCCCCAGTTCTTTTGAAAAGTTTCTCAAAACTCAAGTTTTTGAAAATCCACCAAATTAACCCTATAATGGGCTGTTGCCTAATTTCAACAAAGTGTGAGATCAAATATGCACATTTGGGGATTGATGAGCTTCGACTATGAGTCCTTCAAAACCTTCCATCAACCACTTAATGGAATGGTTTGCTCCATCAAGCTCAATTTTAACTGAGGATTTGACATTAAAGGGTCCAAAAGTACACAGAGCCTAAAAGAGATATTTCAGAAAGACCTTGTAGCACACTAACACTGGCCCTTGTTTTGTTTTGGCCACTTGCACTTTTTGTCAATTGAGAAAAAAAAGTTTCCTTTTACATCCCATTTTATTGGAACAAAAAGAAATGATGATATTACCTATACACTTGTAGCTCAAATAGTAATGTTAAAAATATTTATAGTAAAAAATAGTCTTAATACTCTAAACGATATTAGTCATATATATAAAAGTTGTAATAGTCCTCATGAAAAAAAATGATGTGGATTTCAAATTACATAAAATTTAAAGCTTATAATTATCGTGATCTTGTCCAACCTTAAAAAGCTTGAATGACCCTTGGAAAAGGCTTCCACCTTTATTTCATGGTTTTTTTTCTGCTCCCCTTTTCCTTTGACGTCCTTTTCTCAAACTCTTCCCATCTTGGTCAAAGTAGAATTCTAACCCAAGTTTTTGCCTCCAATTTTATTTTATTTTTTTGTTATATAAAAGTTCCATGACCTAAGGATGGGAACATGGAAAAAGTAAGTGATAGAGATCAAATCCAAGAAATTAAACTAACTTACTCTTCAAAATTAGTTTCATGTGAGTTATCAACCTTGATAACAAATGACTTTATGTAACAACCTTTTTTTTTCTTTATTATTATACAATATTGAGTTCACATACACGTCATTAATCAAAATGTACATGCAACATATCAAACACATAGATATTTACATCTTGTTTATTTTGGTTGACCAATTCCGGAGATACAGGTGCGGGTGGGTGCACCTTCACTGAGATCTGAGCCAACTCGACCACAAACATCTTATTTGATTCTGAGATCTGCCCAACATAAAGTAACTCGATCCAATGTGCACTAAAAGCTAGAGCCATAGAAAAAGCTGCATAACTAATTTTTTGAACATGATATGGAAATATAGTGAGAATTAAATCCCAGTAAGTTCAACAATAAATCATCATCAATATAGCTCATCACATCATGTTCAGCTGTATAAACTACAGAAAATATCTTTGGTCACATGAATGCATTATATCTATGCACATAAGAATCATACAGTAATGATATGTATGACAGGATTAACTATTTTCATAATATCATATGATGGCTATCAACTTATTCTCATTTCAAGCTACCCCGATCAGGGTGATTATCCTCTACTCTCCGGTATAGGCCTTTCTCGCTCCGTCCGACATGGCCCACTTTCTCTTTCTTTTCTCATTAACATGATCATAACCGTTGGTAGGGCGTCCCCTACTAGTGCACCACACGGATTGCCATGTGACCGTGCTCATTTCTTTTCTTTTCACAATGATAGCCAAAAATATGCTTTCAATAACAAGTATGTTCATCAAAATATAACTATTACCATAAATCAATGGTAATCATGCCATGAACATAACCATTTCAAATATCACTTTATAAAATATTTCCATGTCAGAATTTCACACTTAAGATGGTTAGAATTTCATACAATGGCAATGGCTATGGCATATACTAGTCATTTATTATTTTCATTTATAAGATTCGTCTTCTTTTTTAAATATTAATTTTATTTCTTTATTTTCTTGATGCAGATTTTCATCATATCTAACCTTCTCTTTATGCTTGGCCTTTAGTAATTTTCTTCTTATTTATATAATTTCCAACACATGTTCTTACAAATTTATAGAGCATTGTTCTCTAATTTGATTTCTACTATTACCCTATAGTTAAAGAGGTTCATCTAGGGTAGAAAAATGTTGAAAATAGGCTTAACCAGCTTCCAACACGGTCTGCCCATGTTCCAGGACATGGCCATGCTTTAAAAATACTTCAAATGTACTCAAAAATAGCCCCGAACACGGCTAGCCCGTGCTTGAAGCACCCAGAACACGGCCTGGCCGTGCTCTGTGACCTTTGCTCACTGAGCAGAGCATAACTCCCTCATTTCAACTCCGATTGAAGTGATATTGGTGTCTATGGAAAGCTAAGACAATTATCTAAAACTATTATGTTAATTATATCAGCCAAATAGTAATAAATCTGGGTATTACTACTCCCTTCAAATCAACATTATTTCTTCTCGGGTAGGTTCTAACCTTTACTTACTAATATGACTATATCTCCCACATATGAATTCGAAATTAAGTGATTCCAGTGGCTAAATATCCATGACACATAAATATATAAATCATATGTTAACCATTTATTTTAATTCCTTATAGAATTTTCCTAGAAATTAAAAAACCGAAGTTATCCTAACATATTCTTCCCTGATTAACCATTTTCTGACCTTTGTTTACTAATTGGAACATATCTACCTCATATGAACTCTAAATTGAATGATTCTAGTGGCTAAACATCCGTGACACACATAGCTATAATTCTTATGTTAACCATGTATTTTAATTCCATATAGATAATTCCCTAAAATTAAAATACAAAAACTATCCTAACATATTCTTCCCTGATGAACCATTTTCTGACCTTTGACTACTAATCAGACCATATCTGCCTCATATGGACTCCAAATTGAATGATTCCAGTGGCTAAAAATCCGTGACACATATAAATTTAATTATTATGTTAACCATTTATTTTAATTCCTTATATATTGTTCCCAGAAATTAAAACACCGAAACTTAAAATTCTGCCAACCATAGCCATACCCATGCAGAACTATCTACACCAACCTAAGTATTCAAACATACATCACATGCAAGATCAATATGTAACATGATATAGCAACATCCATGGCCAATCATCAAAGTTCTAAGATCAAAATCTCTTATAAATATTATAAGTTTCAAAAGTTTTCTTCAAAAAGAAATATTGTTAAACTTACTTGGAGCACTTAGTCCCCTAGACTTCTCCTTCCTCTTTCTTCCTTTCTTCCTCTCCTTTCTTCACTCTACCTTACTTCTATTTTTCCTCTCCCTCACTTAGACGAAATTCTAATGTTGTAAGGGTGGGTTTTCTTATATAGACCACCAAATAATTCACCTTTCATGATCATGGGTCTACCTTATCACAATTAGGATACACTTTGTTGAATTTTTGGAAAACAAACAACTTATGTTCTTGTCTTCCTCTTCCTTAGTCAAGATATGCATAGGAAAAGGAGATTTATATTTTGAAAATTATGATGATATGTTCTTAAGATAAGGGACAAGGTCCCTTTGATTTAGGGATTCATTTCCATTTTCTTTTGTCTTAAATAAGTATGATAGGTTTGCCTTTTTAGGTGACAAATTTCTAGCCTTTGAATCTCCATTATTTGGTTGATATTATTTGTGTGAGATAGGAATGTTTTGTCCTAATGCCATGTTTTATCATACCACTTGCTAAAATTATGAGTGTAGGATATAGATTTTTTTATCCTAAAGCCTTGTATTATCATGCCACTTGCCAAAATGATGAATGTAGAATCACACCACTTGCTAAATTTTTTGTCTTAATGCCATGTAACCTAATCTTTATTATTATTACATTATTATCTCATCACCTAGTTTATTTTATTTTATTTTACCTCTTGGATTTGGGCTTATTCATACCCATTTTCTTTGCTTTGGATAAAATTCTACCTTTCTTGGAGGGCTTAGTCACATTTTCATAATTTTTGGACTATTGGTCCAATTACTATATCTTAGTCCAAGTCTATGTTTTATTTCTTGTTTAGGTTATCCAATTGGCTTGCTAGAAACTTATGTGAAGTGGAAAAACTCTATATGAAGTGTCCATAGGTAAGAGCCCAATGTATAGGTAAAGATTTTAAACTTAGTAACTCAAGTTATTGAATTAGGAAAAATTACCCTAATCCAATGTTCTTGAAATTTTATGACCTTTACTTGTTTCTAAAAATTTATCTTCCTTATCCAAGAATTTTGCATCTCTTTAGTATGTTATTTCTAATATTTCCTCTTATATTTTCTTTCTTTACCTATTCCATTAATATTAGAACATTTCTACGCATATATGTAAGGTGAAGAATTTATAAGGAAAATATCTAAAAATTACAGGATGTTACATTCTTCCCCCCTTAAGAAATTCAGTCCCCGAATTTCAGTCCATCCTACCACTTGTAGGGAATGAAATTAAGGCATTATTCAGAGTTACCAACCTTATTACCTAAATAATTAGGGATATCTTTTCTGTATAAAATCTTTACTTTTTAATATGTCTATTCACTTGAGTGATTTTTTCATATAACTTAACCATAAGGATTTCTTTCACTCCTAAGTTCTTCAATTTATATCCTCTAGCTCGTATGGATATATCTATGGGTCGATATTAGAAAACACACATATAAAGGAACATATTCACCTTCATATTGGGTAACTATCTTTTTTTATTCCAAACTTCTATCAAGTCATTTTTTTATATATCAACATCATCCCCTGAATATTATTATCTTAATCTATCATCTATTTTTTTATCCTCAAATCCTTTAATCAGTATGTTAAACATACGTAGCAATAAATCATTCAAACGTTTAATAACGTGTACCATTGACACAAGTCTAATAATTCCAACTTACCTCATCACAGTAATTCTATACAAGCTTATTAACACCATTAGACTCATTGTCAAAAATTTCAATTATTTCTTCTATTATATCCAAAAGCACCTCATTCTAACTTATGCCAATCCCATTTAATTCACCCAATCATTTCAAGAAGAGTTTTCCTAACAATTACTCATACATGAATTCTCAATTCCAACATAATTCACATCCTAGATACTAGACTCAATTTAGTATGATATAATCCTTTAACACAAATATCTTGATTACTTACATTATTTTCGGTCATGGTTCTCAGAATATTCTCTATATTTCTAAATTAAGAGTTCAAAGACTAACTTAAATCCTACTTCCTATATTTTATTCCTCAAGAACTTCAACACCACTAGTTCTCTTTATTACATTCGTCAAAACACCATAAGACCATCATCCATCCATTCCTTACAAACTTTTTATTTCTTTAACCTACTAACCTCTTGGACACCAAAATAACTGAGTTTCAGAGAAAATAAATTAACTTTTCTTGTAATGAGGGAAAAGAACTTTGCATTTAATGCCAAACATTTATGTAGGATAATGCAGCAAAAAATGTGGAATTTATAATAGAGCATGGTGCCAAAATAGAAAGTCAAAAATTTGGATGAAGCATTGAAATAAAATTAAAATCGGTGGCCGTAATTCTTGAAAATATGTAAACAAAATCTAGCCGTTATTTCAGCAAAAATCGGTGGTTGCAAATTTTGAATATATGTGTAAAAATCTACTTTAAATCTGTTGGTATTCGGTGGAAAGATAGCACATGAAAAAAAATATTTCTGAGCTTATAAAAGTCAATGAAAATCAAAGAGTAGTAGTTAACTGGTAGGATGCCGTTGATTGCTTCTAAATAGATGTCATCAATCAACTGTAAGATAACCAGTCCAAATTAAAATTTCTCAGAATAGCTAGTCGATTTCATAATACCGATAGTCTATTGGCAAAAACATTGAGAAAACAAGAAAAATGTCCCTCTTCACTAATTTTTTGGTTTGCATCTTCATTTTTTTTATTTTCCAATGACACCTATCATCTATTACTTCCCTACATGCCTAAAGACATCACTCTTTCATCAAGGACAACAAGAAAAAGAAAATTTCCTGGTGATATCCTAACCTTATTCTCTTTATGTGCTTAATATGGGTCACAGTCATAACTACTGTACATATACATGCTTGCCGTCATTTTTGAATTTTTTTATTACCTTTATTTAGCTTATATCCACCAATCACTCACATAGTTGTTCTAATAATACCCGGCCTATTCGCATAGCTATTATAAATATGCCCTTCTTTGAGTTCTATAAATACTTACATTAGTATCTTTGTCTACACTCAAAGTTAAGGTGATAGAAATTATGGAGGGAACCGAATTCCGTCAGTTTCAAAATATTTGTGTCTTTTGTGGTTCCAATCTTGGAAAAGATGGGGAGTATGTTAAAGCAGCACAAAATCTGGGTATGGTGCTGGCAAGGAGAAGAATTCATTTAGTGTATGGTGGAGGTAACCGTGGGTTAATGGGGTGTGTGGCTACAGCTGCACATGTAGGAGGATGCCAAGTTCTAGGTATTATTCCTACAGCTCTAGCTACATCCAGCAACATAGGGAAGACAATTGGGGAAGAATATAGGGTAGCTTCCATGCATGAACGCATGGCTAGAATGATGAGTAATACTGACGCCTTCATTGCCTTACTAGGTGGTTTTGGTACTTTAGAGGTGATTTTTCAAATAGTCTCTTGGGCACAACTGAATATGCATCACAAACCGATAGGTTTGTTAAATGCTAATTGTAACGCCCCTAATTTACGTTACGTAAAATAAACATTTTTTTAAATGTAAAATAATCACCATAAATATACATAATTCAATTCTTTATCATGGGAACAAATACATATAGAATCTCTCATGTATACACAATATACAGACCAAGTCTATAAACATCAAAGTACAACAGAAACGGGGATCCTGCCTGTAACGTTCAGAGCACTCTAGAATACAAACACAGTATAATTCAAAAACTGAGTCTTGAAAGCAACGTAGACTCACCCAGAGAATAGCTCACCTATTTGCCGAATCAAACTCTGATATTCTTATCTGAAAAATGTGGAAATATCGTGTAGTGAGTTTGACAACTCAGTGAGCAAATAATTCCTCCTATGACCTCTTAGGTCAACATATGGATGTACTTATATTTTAAAATGTGTCACATAGAAAATACAGTTCAGAAGTACATTCATATGAGACCCGTATTTCAAATATTATCAAATCAAAGGATATTCAAATATCCAAAACTATATGCTGCACGGTATGATTATTAAATAAATGTTGTTATGCTCAACTTAATAATCTATAGTAAAATATTAATATTTGGAGATAAAATCTTCACTTTTAATGTATCTGCCTCACTCGGCAATCTGGTTAATACCATGAAAACATAACTCATTTACTATACGCATAGTGACCTCGACTACAGTCACAATAAGTAAATAGGGAATGTGAGTACATCACCCTCCTACCTCCCCACATTACCACTGTCACCCAGTTGGAGCGGCCCTCCCCCGGCTCACTCAGGCTAATAGGGCGTCCCCTATTTGGTACCATCACAAGCCATACAACCCGTCGATTTCCATCCATACATATAAATACATATATATTAATGCATATTCATCAAATAGAAGGTAAAATTATCAAGCAACTCGCCATGAGCTTTGCGCTTGCCATAATTATCAAGCAACTCACCATGAGCTTTACGCTTGCCATTCAATCTCATTTATAATATGACATGCATTATTTTCACAAGTATATAGCTTTACAAATCAATGCATCGTGCACATAATATCCACTTTATCAAATAATGATAAATACATTTAAAACCGCATATTCAATGAGTTCCAAATCCATTTCTAAAACCATACTCTTCTTGAACTATGTGCCAACTCGTAAGTATAACAGATATTTGAACAAATTTCAGAAACTTATAATAGTAAATAATTTATAATCAGAAACAATAATAAATTTATAATTCAAGAAGAGCATGGGGCAAGTCATAGAAAGAAGTATCTACTCACCTGGTAAGGGCTCTAAATTGGACAGCCCTAAAGTGTACTTTTCCAAGCTGAATTTGACCAATTAGACCTAAAAAACGTGTCTAGAGGGTCCAAGGACTTAGAAAATGACTTCGAGAGCTTGGGACTATTCACTGCCGGAAAACACTATTCACTCGCCGAAAAATACTATTCACGACGAACAAAAAGGCTGTTAGATAGCCGAAAATATACCTATCCTAAGGTTTATCTAGCTTCTGAATCCATCTACGGTGTCAGAATTTCAATTGGAGGTCTCTAAGTAAAATTTTTCAGAACTTACTTTTTACCGAGATTTTCTACTTCAGATCTACAGCGATTCAACGGCTTAATTGAAAAACTGATCGGTCAAAACCATAGTATTCTTCCTCCTGAATCCAGTAACACCTTCAGTTTTGAGATTGGAAGCCAACAGGCACTCCAAATTTAGAGAAAGAGTTGAAAGTTACTATTTACTCACTATTCACTTACTATTTATCCGATTTTAAAATCTCTCCGAAATCATTTCCTCCGTCTCCTGCGTCTATTGCCTCCCCTTCCTCTTTATTTTTATTTTTATTATATTTAATTATTATTATTATTTAATAATTAAATAATAAGATTTTTTTTATATAAATTCATATAAATTCCGTTTTTCATCCTAAAATATCCCAAAATTTTCTAAAAATTGACATTCTCATAAACCTTTAGTTAAACTCTTAAATCATGGTTTTTCTTGATAAAAATTGCAATAAAATAAATCTCGAAATAAATATCTTTATTCATATTAAAAGAAAGAATATTTCTAAAAATACAACAAAAATTTATTAGAGACCAATATAATTGTTTTAACCAAAACATAAATCATTTCAATTAAAAATATACTTCCTTTTAGTAAAACATAATCATTTTTAAATAAATAAAAATATATTTGTTTATAACAAAACATTATTATTTAAAAATAAAAATTATGGGATGTTACATTCTTCTCCCCTTAAGAAATTCGGTCCCCGAATTTTAAACCATCCTATCATAAGTAGGGAATGAGGCCAAGGCATAAAATACAGTTATTAACCTCACTATTCAACCTATTGGGGACATCTCTTTTGTTTATCATCTTCACTATTATCAATTTCGCATATTTATATCCATAAGTCGATATAATTAGGAACCATATACATAAAAGGGTACGTACACATCCATATAGGGTAACCAAATTTTCTTATTTCATACTTTTATCAAGTCATTTTTTATTCTCACATGAATCTCTTCGTCTTAATCTATCATTATAATTCCTATCACATCCATTTAACTAGCCCGTTCGTTCTAAGAAAACTTTTTCTCAACAATCATTCACACATGAATTTTCAATCTCAACATAATTTACATCTTAGATACTAAACTCAATTTAACATTATATAAACCCTTAACACAAATATTTAAATCACTTAACATTATTCCGGACATGATTCTCAAAATATTCTCCATATTTTCAATTTAACAGTTCAAAGATTAATTTGAAACCTACTTCCCATATTTTATTCCTCAAAAACTTCAATACCACAATTCACTTTATTACATTCCTCAAGAACTTCAACACCACTAATTCACTTTATTACATTCCTTAAAGCACCATAATGCATTCATTAATTATTTATTCTCACGTGAACTTTTTTTTTTACGATACCCAAATTCACCACCTTATATTATGAAAAGTTAAAGGTCCAATTTTCTCTAAGATTTCCTCCATTAATCACTTTCAACAGATTGAAATTGTAAATTTCCTAATTTTATCTTACCTATCCTCAAGTAAACCCAATACGCTCACATCCTCCTCTTATAACACTTCTTCATTTCTAGCTAATCCTTAAGCAATCTTAACATATCTTACTTTCACAATTCCTAACATGTCTACTACCTATCTATCTTAATTCACTTCTCACACATTCATATCTTTTATTGACATACTATCCAAATATCAAACATCACCTAAGTCACAATCTCGACATATGAAAATAGTCATAAATTTACATTGTATAACTATATTATACAATCTATAAATTTATAGACAAATTATAGTTTTTTTATCCATACCATAATTTATGTCATTTTTTCACTCACCTATTAGAAAATCTACGATGTTTCATGTAAAATCTCAAATGGTATTATTTGTATACTGACTTGGTAGTATTATTATAAGCAAATTCAGCTTAGGGCAAGATTTTTTTTTTCCAACTATCTTGAAAATCAAGCACATATGCCTGAAGTATGTATTCCAATATTTGGTTGGTTCACTCAGACTATCCATCTGTTTGAGGATAGAGAGCAGTACTAAAATTTATTTTCGTGCCCAAAGCTTCTTGGAAGGCTCTCCAAAAACGAGTTGTGAACTGTGGTCCTCGATCAGAAATAATCTATATCGGTATTTCATAAAATCTCACTATCTCATTCGACTATAGATTTGCATATTGAGCTACGTTACATGTGGTTTTCACTGGTAGAAAATATATTGATTTAGTTAACCTATCAATGATCACTCATATTGAGTCAAACCCTCTTTGATGTCCGCGGTAGCCCTATAACAAAATCTAAAGTTATTCTCTCCCATTTTCATTCAGGTATCTCTATCTGCTGATGTAATCTAGCAGACTTTTGATATTCTGCTTTTACCTGCTGGCAAGTTAAGGTATAATCAACTATATATTTTTTCTCCATACTGTCCTACCAATAAATTTCTTTTATATCTTTATACATTTTTGTTACCTCAGGATGAATGGTATATATGGATCTATAGGTTTCCTCTAAAATCTCTTTCTTAAACTCTTCTTTATTAGATACACACAATCACTTGTCCGATCTCAGAATTCCCTCAGAGTCTACATACATATGCAATGACTGGACCATGTTGCATCAACACACATCCTAATCCAATTCTTGATGCATCATAATATACCATATATCCTTCAGTACTTGAAGGAATAGACAGTACTAGCGCCGTAGTCAAACATTCTTTTAATTTCTGAAAACTTCTCTTACATTCATCTGACCAGTCAAACTTTATTCTTTTCTTTGACAATCTCATCAAAGGAGCAACAATTTTTTTAATACGGTAATAACCTGTTAAACCAAGAAAACTACAGATCTCTGTAATTGTGGTAGGGCGTGGCCATTACTGTACCGCTTCTACTATTTTTAGAATCAACTTAAATACTATCCTTAGTAACCACATGCCCTAGGAAAGTAACACTACTAAGTCAAAATTCACATTTTAAGAACATAGCATATAAGTGATACTTCCTCAAAGTTTGTAAAACTGTCCTCAAATATTGCTTATGATCCTCTAAACTTTTGGAATATACTATTATATCTTGAATAAATATAATAATAGATCAATCCAGGAACAGTTTAAGTACGCTATTCATCAAATCCATGAATGCAGTTGAGGTATTTGTCAAACCAAATGACATTACTAAGAACTTATAGTACCCATACCGAATCCTGAAAGTAGTTTTTTTTTTGAAATATTCTCTTCCCTTATCCTCAATTGATGATACTCAAATCTTAAATCATTTTGTTTTTTTTTTTAAAAAAACATTGAACACTCTATAGCTAGTCAAACAAATCATCTATACGAGGTAATGGGTATTTATTACTCATTATCACCTTATTCAACTGTCTGTAATCTATCCATAATCGTAATGATTCATCCTTCTTTTCAAAAATAGGACTAGAGTACCTCAAGGAGGGTACTAAGGTATATAAATCCCTTGTCTAACAGGTCTTACAATTGATTCTTCAATTCCTTGAGTTCAGCCGGTGCCATTCTATATGGGGGTATAAACACTGCTTGGGTTCTAAGAAGTAAATCAATACTAAATTCTATTTTACGTTTCAGGATAATCTTGACAATTCCTTAGGAACTACATCAGAAAATTCTCTAACCACTGGAACTTGATCTACATTGGTAAACTTTATGTCAACATTTGTCACCACTGCCAAATATCCTTGGCACCCTTTATGTAATAACTTATGGCTGCTAAAGGTAAAATTAAATTACTGGGTACTTGATTCCTTGTTTGTTCACTACTTGCAACCCTTTTACTAACGTTTTTTGCTATTGATGCTATCTTCATACTGTATCAGCTAGAACATACTTCAAAATAATTAAATAAGGTCAACCCATTTTGACATTATTCTTTAACATGCTTATGACATGTATGAACAATCAACCATGAAAATCTTACATCTATCCAAGAGTCCTTCACATGAATTACCCATCTTGTATATCTCAAATTTTAAATTTCTATGAGCAAACCTTCATTTCTCAAAATGTTTGTACAAAATATTATTGAAAACTAAACTGTCTTCGAATCCTTTATATCAACAAAATCTATCATTGAATTATCTTCATAGATTCCTTTCTCTCAAATTCAATCCACCCCACTGCTTGCCAAATTTATTTATATACATAGGTTTCAACTCATCAATCCAAAAAGATATTTACATCTATTTCCAAAATACTCACTTTATTACAAGCCATTATCTTGGAGTTAACAATCTCGATTACATCATAACCCACTATCAAACATATTAACCATTCGTCATATTGCTTCACATAAGCATATCAAACAACCAATTCAAACCTTCTTGACATCCAAATAAGCCATTACCTTTGTGTACGGATAGAATCTTCTTATATTTAGCTAATTACCTAAAAGGGTTCTCTTTTTCACTATTCAACAAAACGAGTTTCAAAGCTGAACTCGTAGTTCACACTCAAGAGGAACCATCTAGGACATATGCATAGATGTTTAAACATCGCATATCTAAGGAAATTAATCAGAAGGAAGGAATAAAAGAAACAATTATGACACCCTATAGAATTCTACAACAGCACCATAAGTATAAATATGCCTGCAGTTACATACCCATACTCAAAGTCCTACTATATAATTCTTTGCTCTGTTAGCCACAGGGAAATCTAATGCTCTGATACCAACTTGTAATGCCCCTAATTTACGTTACGTAAAATAAACATTTTTTTAAAATGTAAGATAATCTCCATAAATATACATAATTCAATTCTTTATCATGGGAACAAATACATATAGAATCTCTCATGTATACACAATATACAGACCAAATCTATAAACATCAAAGTATAATAGAAACGGGGATCCTGCCTGTAGCGTTCAGAGCACTCTAGAATACAAACACAGTATAATTCAAAAACTATGAGTCTTGAAAGCAACGTAAACTCACCCAGAGAATATCTCACCTATCTGCTGAATCAAACTCTGATATTCTTATCTGAAAAATGTGGAAATATCGTGTAGTGAGTTTGACAACTCAGTGAGCAAATAATTCCTCCTATGACCTCTTAGGTCAACATATGGATGTACTTATATTTTAAAATGTGTCACATAGAAAATACAGTTCAGAAGTACATTCATATGGGACCCGTATTTCAAATATTATCAAATCAAAGGATATTCAAATATCCAAAACTATATACTGCATGGTATGATTATTAAATAAATGTTGTTATAATCAACTGTATAATCTAGTAAAATATTAATATTTGGAGATAAAATCTTCACTTTTAATGTATTTGCCTGACTCGGCAATCTGGTTAATACCATGAAAACATAACTCATTTGCTATATGCATAGTGACCTCGACTACAGTCACAATAAGTAAACAAGGAATGTGAGTACATCACCCTCCTGCCTCCCCACATTACCACTGTCACCCAGTTGGAACGGCCCTCCCCCGGCTCACTCAAGCTAATAGGGCGTCCCCTATTTGGTACCATCACAAGCCATACAACCCGTCGATTTCCATCTATATATATAAATACATATATATTAATGCATATTCATCAAATAGAAGGTAAAATTATCAAGCAACTCGCCATGAGCTTTACGCTTGCCATTCAATCTCATTTATAATATGACATACATTATTTTCACAAGTATATAGCTTTACAAATCAATGCATCGTGCACATAATATCCATTTTATCAAATAATGATAAATACATTTAAAACCACATATTCAATGAGTTCCAAATCCATTTCTAAAACCATACTCTTCTTGAACTATGTGCCAACTCGTAAGTATAACAGATATTTGAACAAATTTCAGAAACTTATAATAGTAAATAATTTATAATCAGAAACAATAATAAATTTATAATTCAAGAAGAGCATGGGGCAAGTCATAGAAAGAAGTATCTACTCAATTGGTAAGGGCTCCAGATTGGACAGCCCTAAAGTGTACTTTTCCAAGCTGAATTTGACCAATTAGACCTCAAAAACGTGTCCAGAGGGTCCAAGGACTTAGAAAATGACTCCGGGAGCTTGGGACTATTCACCGCCGGAAAATACTATTCACCCGCCGGAAAATACTATTCACGATGAACAAAAAGACTGTTAGACGGCTGAAAATATACCTATCCTAAAGTTTATCTAGCTTCTGAATCCATCTACGGTGACAGACTTTCAATTGGAGATCTCTAAGTAAGAGTTTTCAGAACTTACCTTTTACCGAGATTTTCTACTTCAGATCTACGGCGATTCAACGGTTGATTTGAAAAACTGATCGGTCAAAACCATAGTATTCTTCGTCCTGAATCCAGTAACACCTTCAGTTTTGAGATTGGAAGCCAACAGGCACTCCAAATCTAGAGAAAGAGTTGAAGGTTACTATTCACTCACTATTCATCCGATTTTAAAATCTCTCCGAAATCGTTTCCTCCGTCTCCTGCGTCTATTGCCTCCCCTTCCCCTTTATTTTTATTTTTATTATATTTAATTATTATTATTATTATTTAATAATTAAATAATAAGATTTTCTTTATATAAATTCATATCAATTCCGTTTTTCATCCTAAAATATCCCAAAAATTTCTAAAAATTGACATTCTCATAAACCTTTAGTTAAACTCTTAAATCATGGTTTTTCTTGATAAAAATCGCAATAAAATAAATCTTGAAATAAACATCTTTATTCATATTAAAAGAAAGAATATTTCTAAAAATACAACAAAAATTTATTAGATGCCAATATAATTGTTTTAACCAAAACATAAATCATTTCAATTAAAAATATACTTCTTTTTAGTAAAACATAATCATTTTTAAACAAATAAAAATATATTTGTTTATAACAAAATATTATTATTTAAAAATAAAATTTATGGGATGTTACATTAATCACTTCTTTGATGGTCTGTTATCTTTTTTAGATCAAGCTGTGGAACAGAGGTTTATCCCACACTCAGCACGACGAATTCTCATCTCGGCTTCAAATGCTGAAGAGTTGATTGATGCTTTACAAGCCTATGTTCATGTACCTGATCCATCTATGACTCAAATAGAATGGACGGCAGATAATCGCAGGAAGCGTAAATTGGATTTGGATCTTCATTTTTAAATGTAGTAAAACGTAGCTATTATTGTACTACTTTTAATTTCTTAGAGTCTACTTGGATACCATATTTACCAACCATACTCCTTTAGAGTTGGTAAAACTATCTTTGAATGTTGCTTATGATCCTCTGAAATTTTGAAATATTCTAGTATATCATCAATATATATAATAACAAATTGATCCAGGGATGACCTAATTACTATTCATTAAATCAATGAATGCAGCTAAAATATTTTTCAATTTAAATGCATCACCAAGAACTCATAATGCCCATAATAAGTCCTACATCCTCTTCTCTTATGCTTAATTAATGTTACTCAAATCCCAAATCTATTTGTGGAAAAATATTGAACACCTTATAACTGGTCAAACAGGTAATCTATACGAGCTAATGGGTTTCTATTCTACATTGTCACCTTATTCAACTGTCTATAATCTATGCATAGTCATAGTGATCCATCTTTCTTTCTCACAGATAAAACTGGAGCACTCCGAATAAAAGTACTGGGGTATTTAAATACCTTGTCTAACAAGTCTTGTAACTATTTTTTTTTAAATTCGATCGATATCATTCTATATAGGGATATAGATACTAGTTGGGTTCTAAGGAGTAAATCAATACCAAATTCTCGAATTGTTGTGGCAAGATTGTGCAAGATTTCCTCCGCATTGTTTGCCAGATTCCGCCTTGGTGGTGCCATTTCCTATTGTGGGAAAAAATAAATTTATGCTACTATTGAGGTGATCAATCCCAATAGTTAGTTTCCAAAAAATATTTAACAGCAGTCAAAACACCACCTCAGCATATAGATAAGAAACACTAGTAATTTCTTACCTATATGAATCACTGATCCCCTACATAGCACAACCACAACATACTCAAGACACTATAAGATCGATCCAGATAACCATCCACCTACTGGCCATCTAGGATCGACCTGCTCTGATACCAATTATGTAACAACCTTTTTTTTTCTTTATTATTATACAATATTGAGTTCACATACACGTCATTAATCAAAACGTACATGCAACATATCAAACACATAGATATTTACATCTTGTTTATTTTGGTTGACCACTTCCAGTGATACAAGTGCGGGTGGTTGCACCCTCATCGAGATCTGAGCCAACTCGACCATAAACATCTTATTTGATTCTGAGATCTACCCAACATAAAGTAACTCGATCCAATGTGCACTAAAAGCTAGAGCCATAGAAAAAGCGGCATAACTAATTTTCTGAACATGATATGGAAATATAGTGAGAATTAAATCCCAGTAAGTTCAACAATAAATCATCATCAATATAGATCATCACGTCATGTTCAGTTGTATAAACTATAGAAAATATCTTTGGTCACATGAATGCATTATATCTATGCACATAAGAATCATACAGTAATGATATGTATGACAGGATTAACTATTTTCAGAATATCATATGATGGCTATCAACTTATTCTCATTTCAAGCTACCCCAGTCAGGGTGAGTATCCTCTACTCTCCGGTACGGGCTTTTTTCGCTCCGTCCGACATGGCCCACTATCTCTTTATTTTCTCATTAACATGATTATAACTGTTGGTAGGGCGTCCCCTACTGGTGCACCACACAGATTGCCATGTGACCGTGCTCATTTCTTTTCTTTTCACAATGATAGCCAAAAATATGCTTTCAATAACAAGTATGTTCATCAAAATATAACTATTACCATAAATCATTGGTAATCATGCCATGAACATAACCATTTCAAATATCACTTTATAAAATATTTTCATGTCAGAATTTCACACTTAAGATGGTAAAAAGTTCATACAATGGCAATGGCTATGGCATATACTAGTCATTTATTATTTTCATTTATAAGATTCGTCTTCTTTTTTAAATATTAATTTTATTTCTTTATTTTCTTGATACAGGTTTTCATCATATCTAACATTCTCTTTATGCTTGGCCTTTATTAATTTTCTTCTTATTTATATCATTTCCAACACATGTTCTTACAAATTTATAGAGCATTGTTCTCCAATTTGATTTCTACTATTACCCTATAGTTAAAGAGGTTCATTTAGGGTATAAAAATGTTGAAAATAGGCTTAACCAGCTTCCAACACAGTCTGGCCATATTTCAGGACAAGGCCATACTTTAAAAATACTTCAAATATACTCAAAAACAGCCCCGGACACGGCTAGCCCGTGCTTGAAGCACCCAGAACACGGCCTGGCCGTGCTCTGTGACCTTTGATCACTAATCAGAGCATAACTCCCTCATTTTAACTCCGATTGAGGTGATCTTCATGTCTATGGAAAGCTAAGACAATTATCTAAAACTATTATGTTAATAATATCAGCAAAATAGTAATAACGCTTGGTGTTATTACTCCCTTAAAGTCAATATTATTTCTGCTCGGGTAGGTTCTAACCTTTACTTACTAATCTGACTATATCTCCCACATACGAATTCCAAATTAAGTGATTCTAGTGGCTAAACATCTGTGACACATAAATATATAAATCATATGTTAACCATTTATTTTAATTCCTTATAGAATTTTCCCAAAAATTAAAACACCGAAGCTATCCTAACATATTCTTCCCTGATTAACCATTTTCTGACCTTTGTTTACTAATCGGAATATATCTATCTCATATGAACTCTAAATTGAATTATTCCAGTGGCTGAACATCCGTGACACACATAGCTATAATTCTTATGTTAATGATTTATTTTAATTCCATACAGATAATTCCCAGAAATTAAAATACATAAACTATCCTAACATATTCTTCCCTGATTAACCATTTTCTGACCTTTGACTACTAATCAGACCATATCTACCTCATACGGAATCCAAATTGAATGATTCCAGTGGCACATATATCTTTAATTCTTATGTTAACCATTTATTTTAATTCCTTATATATTGTTCCCAGAAATTAAAACACCGAAACTTAAAATTCTGCCAACCATAGTCACACCCATGCAGAACTATCTACACCAACCTAAGTATTCAAACATACATCATATGCAAGATCAATATGTAACATGATATAGCAACATCCATGACCAATCATCAAAGTTCTAAGATCAAAATCTCATATAAATATTATAAGTTTCAAAAGTTTCCTTCAAAAAGAAATATTGTTAAACTTACCTGGAGCACTTAGTCCCCTAGACTTCTCCTTCCTCTTTCTTCCTTTCTTCCTCTCCTTTCTTCACTCTACCTTGCTTCTATTTTTCCTCTCCCTCACTTGGACGAAATTCTAATGTTGTAAGGGTGGGTTTTCTTATATAGACCACCAAATAATTCACCTTTCATGATCATGGGTCTACCTTATCACAATTAGGATACACTTTGTTAAATTTTTGGAAAACAAACAACTTATGTTCTTGTCTTCCTCTTCCTTAGTCAAGATATGCATAGGAAAAGGAGATTTATATTTTGAAAATTATGATGATATGTTCTTAAGATAAGGGACAAGGTCCCTTTGATTTAGGGATTCATTTTCATTTTCTTTTGTCTTAAATAAGTATGATAGGTTTGCCTTTTTAGTTGGCAAATTTCTAGCCCTTGAATCTCCATTATTTGGTTTATATTATTTGTGTGGGATAGGAATGTTTTGTCCTAATGCCATATATTATCATACCACTTGCTAAAATTATGAGTGTAGGATATAGATGTTTTTGTCCTAAAGCCTTGTATTATCATGCCACTTGCCAAAATGATGAATGTAGAATCACACCACTTGCTAAATTTTTTGTCTTAATGCCATGTAACCTAATCTTTATTATTATTATTACATTATTATATCATCACCTAATTTATTTTATTTTATTTTTTCTCTTGAATTTGGGCTTATTCATACCCATTTTCTTTGCTTTGGATAAAATTCTACCTTTCTTGGAGGGCTTAGTCACATTTTCATAATTTTTGGACTATTGGTCCAATTACTATATCTTAGTCCAAGTCTATGTTTTATTTCTTGCTTAGGTTATCCAATTGGCTTGCTAGAAACTTATGTGAAGTGAAAAAACTCTATATGAAGTGTCCATAGGTAAAAGCCCAATGTATAGGTAAAGATTTTAAACTTAGTAACTCTAGTTCTTGAATTAGAAAAAATTACCCTAATCCAATGTTCTTGAAATTTTATGACCTTTACTTGTTTCTAAAAATTTATCTTCCTTATCCAAGAATTTTGCATCTCTTTAGTATGTTATTTCTAATATTTCCTCTTATGTTTTCTTTCTTTACCTATTCCATTAATATTAGAACATTTCTACGCATATATGTAAGGTGAAGAATTTATAAGGAAAATATCTAAAAAATACGGGATGTTACACTTTACCCAAGATTACTTGACAATTTCATATCACTTTTATTAAATTATAGCTTTTGCTTGATATGCACTAATATGTATGTCAATTTATTTTTATTTATTTAAAAATTGAGAATAATTGATTTATAACTTTATATATATAATTCTATTTTTAAAATTTTAAGAGTGAAAAAATACAGTGAAAAGTTACAAATTATTAAGCAATTTCTCACTACTCAACCTGATGGAGATCAAGGTGCTGTCAAAGCTATTATAAACCGTTCCCAAGATCCTTTGCAAGGGATAGGCGGTCCAATGACTAGGAGCAGGGTGAAGCGGGCCAAAGAAGCTTTACTAGGCTTGATCTTGGATGTGCAAGCTAAAGAGGAAGTTATTGGGCCAAGTCAAGACATCAAGTGGGCCACACTTTGCAGCCTTAAGGATGGCATTAAAGAGGGCAGTCCGGAGGCCCAATAAAGTTTGTTGGATCTTGAAGATAACTAACTCAAATCTACATTGATTTAAAGATGTGTTATGGGCTTTAGTTTAAATGTTTTGTTTTAGATATTATTAGTATTTGGGCCCATTCTTTATGCAGCCCAAATAGTATTTTAATTGTGTGTTTGTTTTTGTTAGTTTTAGTTGGGCCAGATAACTAATGTTATTTGTGCCATATTCTATTAGAATTCCAATTAGGAGTTCAAGGCCTTCTGGCTTTCCTACTAGGGTTAGAATTGATTGTTTATTTAAGAGTTCTTTAAGTTTATGTATTAAACAGATTTTGATGATTAATAAAGATTGAGTTTTCTCCTAAAGTGAGAGCTTCCCTTAGTTCTTGGGCAAAGAACTGAATCCAATCTTATCGAGGCAACTCGTGGCGATCAAACATCCATTGAATTTTCAAGACGATCCTTGCTTTTGCCAAACACTCCGTTTCTTGGTTTAGATGAACACATCATTTGGTATCAGAGCTTTGGCTCCTTAAGATTTGGTTGGTGTCCTATCTTTTCTTTTCTATTTTCTAGAGTCTTTCTTCTTCTTCTACCTTTATTTAGGTCAAATTAGAGTTCTAGTTCTAGTTAATGTTCTTCTAGTTCTTTTAGAAAAAAAAAAAGGAGTTCTAGTTCTAGTCAATTTTCTTTTCCTACTTATATTCTAACTCCTAGTCCTAGTCAATTTAGTTTCTTCTTCCAAAAAAAGTTTGAATTTCGAAAAAAAAAAGAGTCCTATTCCTATTTCAATTTAGTTTCTTGTTCAAAAATTCAAAATTCAAAATTCAAAATTAAAAAAAAAATCAGATTCCTAGTCCTAGTTGAATTTGGTCTCTTCTGTAACTATTTTATTTTCATTCTTTAAATACGGTCTCCTTTTTAAAAAGTTCTTACATCAATCTTTTTAATTACTTTAAAAAGTCCTTCAAAGGGTTCTTGTTACGATAATATATACTTAAAATATTTTCTCATCATTTTATTTTTTCTATCAAAAAGTCTCTTATTTTAATAAAATACACTAGATAATCAAATCTTTTAACAGAGTTAATATAAAGATATTTTTTAAGACAAAATAATACTTAAAAGCTCAAAATTAAAAAAAAGGTGAGCTGAAGTTCATTCAAAAAAAAGAAGCAAGACGAGAAATTCGTTTAAAAAAATAGCATTATGATATTAGTATCCCTCATATTTGTCAAATTCAGTTCTTAGAGTCGTCATCGTCTGAAAATTTTATTTTTTATCATTCTTATTTCACTTGTTCCTTTTCATAAGTTTGTTGATAAGGTTCTTGTTTCAGAAATTGAGGGCAAACATGTGAGGTTTGTGAGACAAACATGAACACTAAAATAAATCAACCTAAAGTTGATCTTAAATTTTACATGAAGGCAATTCAGGAGCAATTTAAGTTGATACATAAGAAGTTAGATAGTTTTGAGTCATTATCCAAACCTAAGCCTTCCAAACAGTTTGGCTTTGGTGAGGAAGAAAGGGGACGTATGGAGAGTAAGCATTCTAGTGATTCTAGTGAGGATGATATGCCATTAATGGAGGATTGTAATAATGTGGAGATTAGTAAGCTAGTGAATAAAGAAGTATTGGTTATTAGACGTGCTCTTAATATGCAGCCTAATGATGATATTGATGATGAACAGTGTGAGCACATCTTCCAAACTAGGTGCCACGTGAATAACAAGGTATGTAGCTTGATTATTAATAGTGGGAGTTGCAATAATGTAGCTAGTACCTTGATGGTTGATAAATTGAGTCTACCCACATTGAAACATCCTAAGCCATATAGGCTAAGATGGTTGAATGATAGTGGAGAGATATGGGTGACAAATCAGGTTTTGGTATCTTTTTCTATTGGTAACTACAAAGATGAGGAGCTTTGTGTAACATCCCTAATTTTGTTTCTTTTAATGATAAAAGTACATAAAAATTTAATTAAGGAAATAAAATTTATTAGACAATATTTTAGATATCTAAGGAAATATAATCCTTAGAAATTCTTCACCTTATGTATATGCATAGAAAATGTTTCTAACATTAAGAGAACAAATAAAGAGGGAAAACCTAATAGGAAAGAAATTAGAAATAACATACTAAAGAGATGAAAAATTCTTGGATAAGGAAGCTAAATTTTTAGAAACAAGTAAAGGTCTTAAAATTTCAAGAACATTGAATTAGGGTAATTTTTCCTAATTCAAGAACTAGAGTTACTAAGTTTAAAATATTTACCCATACATTGGGCTTTTACCTATGGACACTTCATATAGAGTTTTTCCACTTCACATAAGTTTCTAGCAAGCCATTGGATAACCTAAGCAAGAAATAAAACATAGACTTGGACTAGGATATAGTAATTGGACCAATAGCCCAAAAATTATGAAAATGTGACCAAGCCCTCCAAGAAAGGTAGAATTTTATCCAAAGCAAAGAAAATGGGTAGGAATAAGCCCAAATCCAAGAGGAAAAATAAAATAAAATAAATTAGGTGATGATATAATAATGTAATAATAAAGATTAGGTTACATGGCATTAAGACAAAAATTTAGCAAGTGGTGTGATTCTACATTCATCATTTTGGCAAGTGGCATGATAATACAAGGCTTTAGGACAAAAACATCTATATCCTACACTCATAATTTTAGCAAGTGGTATGATAATACATGGCATTAGAACAAAACATTCCTATCCCACACAAATAATATCAACCAAATAATGGAGATTCAAGGGCTAGAAATTTGCCACCTAAAAAGGCAAACCTATCATACTTGTTTAAGACAAAAGAAAATGGAAAAGAATCCCTAAATCAAAGGGACCTTGTCCCTTATCTTAAGAACATATCATCATAATTTTCAAAATACAAATCTCCTTTTCCTATGCATATCTTGAATAAGGAAGAGGAAGACAAGAACATAAGTTGTTTGTTTTCCAAAAATTAAACAAAGTGTATCCTAATTGTGATAAGGTAGACCTATGATCATGAAAGTTGAATTATTTGGTGGTCTATATAAGAAAACCCACCCTTACAACATTATAATTTCGTCCAAGTGAGGGAGAGGAAAAATAGAAGCAAGGTAGAGTGAGGAAAGGACAGGAAGAAAGGAAGAAAGAGGAAGGAGAAGTCTAGGGGACTAAGTGCTCCAGATAAGTTTAACAATATTTCTTTTTGAAGAAAAATTTTGAAACTTATAATATTTATATGAGATTTTGATCTTAGAACTTTGATGATTGGTCATGGATGTTGCTATATCATGTTACATATTGATCTTACATGTGATGTATGTTTGAATACTTAGGTTGGTGTAGATAGTTCTGTATGGGTATGGCTATAGGTGATAGAATTTTAAGCTTCGGTGTTTTAATTTCTGGGAACAATCTATAAGGAATTAAAATAAATGGTTAACATAAGAATTAAATATATATATATATATATATATATATATATATATATATATCACGGATTTTTAGCCACTGCAATCATTCAATTTAGAGTTCATATGAGGTAAATATGTTCCGATTAGTAAACAAAGGTCAGAAAATGGTTAATCAGGGAAGAATATGTTAGGATAGTTTCGGTGTTTTAATTTCTTGGAAACTTCTATAAGGAATTAAAATAAATGGTTAACATATGAATTAAAATAAATGGTTAACATATGAATTATAGATATATGTGTCACGGATTTATAGCCACTGGAGTTAATATGAGAGAGTTATGCTCTGATTAGTGAGAAAAAGTCACAGAGCACGGCCAGGCCGTGTTCTGGGTGCTTCAAGCACGGGTTAGCCGTGTTCGGGGCTATTTTTGAGTACATTTGAAGTATTTTTAAAGCATGGCCGTGTCTTGAAACATGGCCAGACCGTGTTGGAATCTGGTGAAGCATATTTTCAACATTTTTCTACCATAGATGCACCTCTTTAACTATAGGGTAATAGTAGAAATCAAATTGGAGAACAATGCTTTATAAATTTGTAAGAACATGTGTTGGAAATGATATAAATAAGAAGAAAATTACTAAATGCCAAGTATAAAGAGAAGGTTAGATATGATGAAAACCTGCATCAAGAAAATAAAGAAATAAAATTAATATTTAAAAAAAAGACGAATCTTATAAATGAAAATAATAAATTACTAGTATATGCCATAGCCATTGCCATTGTATGAACTTCTTACCATCTTAAGTGTGAAATTCTGACATGGAAATATTTTATAAAGTGATATTTGAAATGGTTATGTTCATGGCAAGATTACCAATGATTTATGGTAATAGTTATATTTTGATGAACATACTTGTTATTGAAAGCATATTTTTGGCTATCATTGTGAAAAGAAAAGAAATGATCACGGTCACATGGCAATCCGTGTGGTGCACCAGTAGGGGATGCCCTACCAACGGTTATGATTATGATTATGAGAAAAGAAAGAGAAAGTGTGCCATGTCGGACGGAGCGAGAAAAACCCGTACTGGAGAGTAGAGGATACTCACCCTGATCGGGGTAGCTTGAAATGAGAATAAGTTGTTGGCCATCATATGATATTCTAAAAATAGTTACTCATGTCATACATATTATTACTGTATGATTCTTATGTGCATAGATATAATGCATTCATGTGACCAAAGATATTTTCTGTAGTTTATACAGCTGAACATGATGTGATGAGCTATATTGATGATGATTTATTGTTAAACTTACTGGGATTTAATTCTCACTATATTTCCATATCATGTTCAGAAAATTAGTTATGCATATTTTTCTATAGCTCTGACTTTTAGTGCACGTTGGATCAAGTACTTTATGTTGGGCAGATCCCAGAAGCAAATAAAACGTTTGTGGTTGAGTTGGCTTAGATCCCGGTGAAGGTGCAACCACCCGCACCTGTATCTCCGGAATTGGTTAACCAGAATAAATAAGATGTAGATTTTTATGTGTTTGATATGTTGTACGTATGTTTTGATTAATGACATGTATGTGAACTCGGTATTGTATAAATTAAATAAATGTTATATTGAGTTAAGTTGTAATGAGGTAATAACTTCATGGTATTTTAAAAAAAAAATTGATACTTAAATGGAGTTGTTACATAATTGGTATCAGAGCATGTCGATCCTAGATGGCCAGTGGGTGGATGGTTATCTGAATCGATCTTATAGTGTTTTGAGTATGTTGTGGTTGTGTTGTGTAGGGAATCAGTGATTCATATAGGTAAGAAATTACTAGTGTTTCCTATCTATATGCCGAGGTGGTGTTATGACTGCTATTAAATATTTTTGAACTAACTATTGGGCTTGATCACCTCAATAGCAGCATAACTTTATTTTTGCCATAGTAGGAAATGGCACCACCAAGGAGGAATCCAGCAACCAACGCAGAGGAAACCCTGCACAACCTGGCCACGGCAATTCGAGACCAAGTCATGACCATCAACCAAATTTTATAATATCTCCAGAATGCTAATAACCCAAATGGTGAGAATGGTGCTAACAACCGGATGGTTGGAAAAGATAATGGCATATCCGAATTCCTGAGGACTAGACCACCTTGTTTCCAAGGTGGCTATGACCCAACGGTAGCCGAAAGGTGGATTAGGGAATTAGAAAAAATCTTTGAAGTGATGGGCTGTACTAAAGAGCAGCAAATTATTTTTGCTGCATATATGTTAAAGGATGAAGCAGAATACTGGTGGCGTGGAGCTAGAGAACTTTTAGCTCATCAGGGAAGACAGATCACCTGGCAAGTGTTCAAGGACATTTTTTTTGAAAAGTACTTTCCAAGTACTGTACGGGCAGAGAAAGAGATCGAATTTCTCCAACTCAGGCAAGGCAGTATGACTATGGACCAGTATATCGCAAGGTTCGAGGAGCTGTCTAAGTTCTCCTCTTATCTGCGATATAATCCAGATGAAGTATGGAAGGCGGTTAAGTTTGAAGCAAGACTAAACCGGGAGATAAAGAATGCTGTTATAGCTATGGAGATCTGGGAGTTTGTACCTCTGATAAATAAATGCAGACTCCTAGAAAAGAGTTTAAAGGCAGTGGAGGACGAAAAGCAAAGGCGAAACCTATGGAAAAGGAAGAAAAAATTTTCCAACCCTGGAAAGAACGTGAGAAGAAGGGGATATGGAGCTGGTAAGAGGCCATTGATTGCAGGTCCTAGGCCTTTTCAACAAGACCTCGCCTCAGTCAAGTGCGCTAAGTGCGGACGCATGCATGGTAACCGGCCATGCTACATGGGACAAGATGTCTATTTTAATTGCGGACATAAGGTTCATTTTGCGAAAAACTGCCCACAGAATGTGGGGAAGCAGCCAGAACAGAGGCCTCAGGTGAAAGGAAGGGTTTTCACCCTGAGCGGCCAAGAGGCAGCCCAATCTTCTGAAATGATTCAAGGTACATGCTAGATCTATGGATTTTCTCTTATGGTGTTATTTGACTCTGGTGCTAGTAATTCATTTATATCGGAAGAATGTATTAGGAAGTTTCAGTTCCCTATTTCTGAAACTCCCTATGAGCTATCCGTAGTAACCCCTACAGGGGAACGGGTATTAACTTCCTCTGTATGTAAAGACTGTCAAGTCACCATCCATGAGAGAACTTTTTCTGTAGACCTCGTCTGTTTACCTTTAAGAGGTATTGAGGTCATTCTAGGGTTAGACTGGATGTCTAGAACTCGAGTCTTGTTGAATTGTTGTAACAAGACCGTTGAATTTCTACCTCCTAGTCCAAAAGAGGAGGTCCAGTTATTGATGCTAAATGCCAATCAAGTTAATAGAGAGTTGAAGAATGGAGTACTTGGATACATTCTCTTGTATTTATCAAACCTAGAAGTCGAATCGAAGCTTGATGAAATCCCAATAGCCAATGAGTTTCCTAAAGTATTTCCATCAGATATTCCAGGCTTACCTCTCAAGAGAGAGATAGAGTTCTCTATTGATCTCCTACCTAGGACAGGGCCTATCTCTATTGCACCATATCGAATGGCCTCGAAGGAACTACAGGAACTAAAGAAGCAGTTGGAGGAACTATTAGACAAGCAATTCATTAGACCGAGTGTATCACCTTGGGGAGCTCCTGTATTGTTTGTTAAGAAGAAAGACAGGAGCTTGAGACTATGCATAGATTATAGACAGTTGAATAAGGTAACAAGTACCCTCTCCCTAGGATAGATGACTTATTGGATCAATTGAAGGGTGCCTCCATCTTTTCTAAAATTGACTTGAGGTCAGGATATCATCATATTAGGATTAAGGAGGAGGACGTACCAAAAACTGCCTTCAGGACTAGGTATGGGCACTATGAGTTTCTCGTAATGCCCTTCGGGTTGACGAATGCACCTGCAATTTTCATGGATTACATGAATCGTATTTTTTGACCCTACCTAGATCAATTTGTTGTAGTGTTCATTGATAACATCTTGATATACTCTAAGAGTGAGAAAGAACATGAACAACATCTCCGAATCGTGCTGCAAGTGCTGAAAGAGAAAAAGTTATATGCCAAATTAGAGAAGTGTTAATTTTGGCTGTCAGAGGTGAAGTTTCTCGGACATGTCATCTCTAATAGTGGGGTAGCCGTAGATCCTAGCAAGACGGAAGCAGTGATTCAGTGGGAGAGACCAAAGACGGTTACGGAAGTCAGAAGTTTCTTGGGTTTGGCAGGATACTACAGGAGGTTTATACAAAACTTCTCTCGTATAGCCTTGCCATTAACTAAATTGACCAAGAAGGGAAGTCCTTTCAAATGGACTGATCAATGTGAAGCTAGTTTTCAGGAGCTTAAAACAAGACTAACCATTCCTCCAGTTTTAATTATTCCAGACCCCACAGGACATTTTGAAGTGTATAGTGATGCTTCAAAGAAAGGACTAGGGTGTGTGCTAATGCAAGACAAGAGAGTAGTTGCTTACGCCTCTAGACAACAAAGACCCCACGAAGGAAACTATCCAACCCATGATCTTGAATTGGCGGCGGTGGTGTTTGCTTTAAAGATTTGGCGACATTACTTATACGGAGCAACCTTTGAAGTATATTGCGATCACAAGAGTCTTAAATATCTCTTTGATCCAAAGGAGTTAAATATGAGGCAACGAAGATGGGTGGAATTTCTCAATGACTATAAGTTTGAGATAAAGTATCATCCAAGAAAGGCGAATATTGTAGCTGATGCCTTAAGTTGAAAATCTCTACACATGGGCCAGATGATATTGTACGAGATGCAAATGCTAGAGGAGTTTCGGAATTTGAAGCTGGACACTACTTTTTCCTCAAAGAAGCTAACCATTAATGGTTTAAGTATAGGGTGTGACCTTAGAGCCCTGATCAAAGAGGCTTAAGCTCACGACCAATACTTACAGGATCATAAAGACCAAGGTAATTTTTCTGTCATGGAAGATGGAGCAATCGTGTATCAGGGAAGGATTTGTGTCCCTCAAGAACGAGAGTTGAGAACTAAGATCCTATAGGAAGCGCATGAGAGTAAGTACACAGTCCATCCTGGATGCACTAAAATGTACCAGGATTTAAAAAGGATGTATTGGTGGCCAGGGATGAAAAAGGACATTACCGAGTTTGTGGCGAAATGTCTCATTTGTCAAAAGGTGAAGGTGGAGCATCAAAAGCCAGCGGGATTTCTACAACCTCTTGAGATCCCTAAATGGAAATGGGAAAGTATCTCGATGGACTTTGTTGTAGGTTTACCTAAGACTTCAGTGGGACATGACTCTATCTGGGTAATAGTTGACAGATTAACCAAATCTGCTCACTTTTTGCCCATAAAAATTAACTTTTCACTGGATAAATTGGCCCAATTGTACGTCCAAGAAATAGTTAGACTCCATGGGATTCCCTTAAATATTGTTTCTGATAGAGATCCGAGGTTCACATCGAGGTTTTGGAAGGCGTTGCAGGAAGCTTTTGGTACTCAGTTGCGGTTCAGTACTGCTACCATCCTCAGACTGACGGGCAGACAGAACGAACCATTCAAACCTAGAAGATATGTTGAGGGCCTATGTGATAGAGCAAGGTAAAGGATGGGATAAGTACCTACCTTTAGTAGAGTTTGCTTATAATAATAGCTATCACTCTAGTATTAAGATGGCCCCCTATGAAGCTTTATATGGTAGAAAGTGCCGATCTCCACTATGTTGGTTCAAGGTAGGAGAAAAGAACTTGTTAGGTCCTGATCTAGTTCAAAAAACCATTGAACAAATCAGGATGATACGAAACAAAATACTTACAGCTCAAAGTCAGCAAAAGAGTTACTACGATAAGAGACATAGACCTCTAGAGTTTGAGGAAGGAGACCATGTATTTCTGAAAGTTTCCCCGACTACTGGAGTTGGTAGGTCTCTCAAAACAAGAAAGCTAAGTCCGCGATTTTTGGGACCCTACCAAATTCTGAAGAAAGTAGGGACATCAGCATATCAAGTTGCTCTCCCACCTAATTTGTCCAACCTGCATAATGTTTTCCACGTATCACAGCTGCGGACGTATCTTCCAGATTCATCATATGTAATACAGGATGAACCAATCCAAATAAAGGAGAACATGACATACCAGCTAGTACCTGCATCCATATTGGACACTGACGTGAAGTAACTGAGAAATAAAACCATTCCCCTAGTTAAGGTGTTATGGGAAGGTTTGACTCTGGAAGAAGCAACTTGGGAGCTGGAAGAAGTCATGAGGAAGAAATATCCGCAATTGTTCTTATAAGGTAATTTCTGAAATTTTGAGGACAAAATTTCTTTTAGGGGGAGAGAAATGTAACATCCATAATTTTGTTTCTTTTATTGATAAAAGTACATAAAAATTTAATTAAGTAAATAAAATTTATTAGACAATATTTTAAATATCTAAGGAAATATAATCCTTAGAAATTCTTCACCTTATGTATATGCATAGAAAATGTTTCTAACATTAAGAGAACAAATAAAGAGGGAAAACCTAATAGGAAAGAAATTAGAAATAACATACTAAAGAGATGAAAAATTCTTGGATAAGGAAGATAAATTTTTAGAAACAAGTAAAGGTATTAAAATTTCAAGAACATTGAATTAGGGTAATTTTTCCTAATTCAAGAACTAGAGTTACTAAGTTTAAAATATTTACCCATACATTGGGCTTTTACCTATGGACACTTCATATAGAGTTTTTCCACTTCACATAAGTTTATAGCAAGCCATTGGATAACCTAAGCAAGAAATAAAATATAGACTTGGACTAAGAAATAGTAATTGGACCAATAGCCCAAAAATTATGAAAATGTGATCAAGCCCTCCAAGAAAGGTAGAATTTTATCCAAAGCAAAGAAAATGGGTAGGAATAAGCCCATAATGGGTAGGAATAAGCCCAAATCCAAGAGGAAAAATAAAATAAAATAAATTAGGTGATGATATAATAATGTAATAATAAAGATTAGGTTACATGGCATTAAGACAAAAATTTAGCAAGTGGTGTGATTCTACATTCATCATTTTGGCAAGTGGCATGATAATACAAGGTTTTAGGACAAAAACATCTATATCCTACACTCATAATTTTAGCAAGTGGTATGATAATACATGGCATTATGACAAAAAATTCCTATCCCACACAAATAATATCAACCAAATAATGGAGATTCAAGGGCTAAAAATTTGCCACCTAAAAAGGCAAACCTATCATACTTGTTTAAGACAAAAGAAAATGGAAAAGAATCCCTAAATCAAAGGGACCTTGTCCCTTATCTTAAGAACATATCATCATAATTTTCAAAATACAAATCTCCTTTTCCTATGCATATCTTGACTAAGGAAGAGGAAGACAAGAACATAAGTTGTTGGTTTTCCAAAAATTCAACAAAGTGTATCCTAATTGTGATAAGGTAGACCCATGATCATGAAAGGTGAATTATTTGGTGGTCTATATAAGAAAACCCACCCTTACAACATTATAATTTTGTCCAAGTGAGGGAGAGGAAAAATAGAAGCAAGGTAAAGTGAGGAAAGGAGAGGAAGAAAGGAAGAGGAAGACAAGAACATAAGTTATGTTTTTTCCAAAAATTCAACAAAGTGTATCCTAATTGTGATAAGGTAGACCCATGATCATGAAAGGTGTATTATTTGGTGGTCTATTTAAGCAAAACCCACCCTTACAACATTTTAATTTCGTCCAAGTGAGGAAGAGAGAGAAATAGAAACAAGGTAGAGTGAGGAAAGGACAGAAAGAGAGGAGAAAAAAGGAAGGAAGAAGAAGGAGAAGTTTAGAAGGCTAAGTACTCAAGGTAATTTACCTTAATCTCCACTTGAATCCATTTTTCTTCTTCATCCTTGAGGTTCAAAAACTCACCCTCCTTCTCTTACCTAAGCTTCTAGAAAAGCTAAGGGAAGGGAGGATTCTTGCTACTTCTTTTAAGAGGAAACAAGAAAACCAATTCACTAAGTGAGCTAGGGAGATTCTTAGGTAAGTTTAACAATATTTCTTTTTGAAGAAAATTTTTGAAACTTATAATATTTATATGAGATTTTGATCTTAAAACTTTGATGATTGGTCATGGATGTTGCTATATCATGTTACATATTGATCTTGCATGTGATGTATGTTTGAATACTTAGACTGGTATAGAAAGTTCTGCATAGGTATGGCTATGGGTGGCAAAATTTTAAGTTTATGTGTTTTAATTTCTGGGAATTATCTATAGGGCATTAAAATAAATGGTTAACATAAGAATTAAAGATATGTGTCATGGATTTTTAACCACTGGAATCATTCAATTTGGAGTCCATATGAGGTAGATATGGTCTGATTAGTAAGCAAAGGTCAGAAAATAGTTCATCAGGGAAGAATATGTTAAGATAGCTTCTATATTTTAATTTCTGAGAATTATCTGTATGGAATTAAAATAAATGGTTAACATGCGAATTATAGATATGTGTGTCATGGATTTTTAGCCACTGGAATCATTCAATTTGGAGTCCATATGAGAAAGATATGAGCTGATTAGTAGTCAAAGGTCAGAAAATGGTTCATCAGGAAAGAATATGTTAGGATAGTTTCTGTATTTTAATTTCTGGGAATTATCTGTATGGAATTAAAATAAATTGTTAACATAAGAATTATAAATATACGTGTCACGGATTTTTAACCACTGGAATCACTCAAGTTGGAGTCCATATGAGGTAGATATGGTCCGATTAGTTGGTAGAGGTCAGAGCTTATCTGAGAAGAAATAACCTGTACATTGAGGGAGTAATATCACCTTGATTTCTTAATATTTCGCTACAATGTTCAACATAATAGTTTTAGATAATTGTTTTTCTTGAAATTGATACCAAGATCACCTACATCGGAGTTCAATTGTGGGAGTTATGCTCTAATTAGTAAGAGAATGTTAGATATAATAAAAACCTGCATCAAGAAAATAAAGAAATAAAATTAATATTTAAAAAAGAAGACGAATCTTATAAATGACTAGTATATGCCATAGCCATTGCCATTGTATGAACTTCTTACCATCTTAAGTGTAAAATTCTGACATGGAAATATTTTATAAAGTGATATTTGAAATGGTTATGTTCATGGCATGATTACCAATGATTTATGGTAATAGTTATATTTTGATGAACATACTTGTTATTGAAAGCATATTTTTGGCTATCATTGTGAAAAGAAAAGAAAAGAGCACGGTCACATGGCAATCCGTGTGGTGCACCAGTAGAGGACGTCCTACCAACGGTTATGATCATGTTAATGAGAAAAGAAAGAGAAATTGGGCCATGTCGGACGGAGCGAGAAAAGCCCGTACCGGAGAGTAGAAAATACTCACCCTGACCGGGGCAGCTTGTTATAAGAATAAATTGATAGTCATCATATGTTATTCTGAAAATAGTTAATCCTGTCATACATATCATTACTGTATGATTCCTATGTGCATAGATATAATGCATTCATGTGACCAAAGATATTTTCTGTAGTTTATACAGCTGAACATGACATGATGAACTATATTGATGGTAAATTATGATTTATTGTTGAACCTACTGGGATTTAATTCTCACTATATTTCCATATCATGTTCAGAAGAATAATGCAGATTTTCTCAATGACACTTATTATTTCTGTACGTTGGATCGAGGTGCCCTACCTTAGGCAACTACCAGTTATATCAGATGTATCTGTAGTAGATGTGACTGAAATTTCGGTAGAGGTGCCACCCGCACCAGTGTCCCCGGAAGTAGTCAACATAGATGATTAGAACTAATATGTATCTTTGTACAAATGTTTGCAAGATAATGGTGTGTAGTTAGTAAAATAATGATGTGTATGGAAACTCAGTATTGTATCACTGTTAATAACAATTATGTTTGGTTAAAGTGATTATTATTACGAGTTAAGTGGTTAGAATTAAAGTAGTAATAATTTCATGGAATTTTATAAATATAAAAAAAAAATTTGTTACATTTACATAAATAGAGTTGTTACACAATGTCATATCAAAATTTAAATTTTTTAAAATTTGATGTGTCGTGTGTTTGTGTCAATTTTTATGCTTTATAGATCTAAATTTAAAAGATTATTTTTTCACAGGACAACTTCCATCCACTCTAACCTATTTAAATTACTTGAAAAAACCATTAATTATTGACTGGGTTAATGGTTTGGTGGATTTGACTCTCACGAATCAACAATAACCTATTTAAAAGTTTTAAATGGATCACAAATGGTTGAGTGGGTTGAAGCTTACCCAACTATTTATGCCCCCAATGCAAACACATTCAAACCCACCTATTTGTCCTCTAGTTAAAGGTAGATATTATACTGTAACTAACACAACCTCTCTCTTTTCTTATATATTTCCAAAAGATGTATCAAATGAGATGATTGCATAGTTAATTGTCACTTTTGTTACTTAATTTTAATTGTGTTTATATTTGATGAGTGAATTTAAGGGGACAAACTTCAAAAGAGAATGGAGCACGTTTAAATGCCTTGCTATAAAAAGTATTTGAAAACTCATTTTGGGCACATTTCAGCTAATGTGGCTTAAACTAGAAAAGGACAAAATGTGAGATAAAGATAATATAGTTCGGTTTACGGTCTGCAAAATCAGCCCATCCTCTAAAATCCATTCAATCCACCTATTAAAAAAATCATCTTAATTCTTTTAGATATTTCGATGGTTTTATTAAAATTATATTTTATTGGGCGATTCTGTATGAATGTCCACTAGATTTTATCGTTTCAATGCTTACCTGTGAACCGACCGTGATCAAGGACATCCATGAATAAATTATTTCTTGGCCTGGCTATCATGAATACTTCTCAACTAACTTGCTTGAAAAATAAATAGAGTCAATTTCAGTTTGAATTATAGTTTTTTACATGTATCATCAACAAAATTAAAATTTGATAACTTGTTTAACAAAGTATGAAAGGTAAGCTTTTTGCCCATTAAATAAAATTTTAGCATAAATTATAGTTAACACTTCAAACTTGATAATACATATTTTAGACTAGATTCGATACAAAAAAGTTTGGACTGACTGATCAAATGGCCAACCATCTAACAGAATAAAATTCGAGCTACCTAGTCTTATTGTGAGCACAAGTATATAAAAACAAGTCTCTATTCTACTATGGTTTCGAGAATTTAAGAATCGCCTGAAAGTTTCACAAGTCATTATTCCTATTTAAAGAATTCAGAACCAACAGCCTTCCACCGTGTTCTCTTCATGGTTAGAAGCTGATCGACCACATTTACCATTTTACCTCTAGTTGAACATCTATAAATAGAAGTCTTCTCCTTCAGGTAATCATCTGACTTTTCTTTACTATCCATGCTCTGCTCTGAGACTAGTGCTGACTTAATCATTGAAGTGCTTGCAAAACACTCACCAAGTCTATATTAAAATCTTAAATCGAAATCGTCATCATGTACCTTCCATAATAATCATAGTTAAATTGAGGATTTTTTTTTTTTGTGTGGGATAATTACTTTGAAACGGCCGTAATAAATGAAATTGGGAAAAGGCAAAGATGCTTGTCCTTTTTGAGTTGGAAAGGAAGAGAAAAGATGATGGCACATGGATTCTCAACACATGCTCCATTATATATATTTTTTTCTTAAAAGCAGGATAGGTCATCATCTCCTCTAGTGTCTTGGATTCCACTTTACTAATATAGTATTTAAAGAAAATGATAGCTTTGCATCAAAAATTCTGTTGACCTTGGCAGAATTTATGACATGATTTCAATTAACATGGCTCCAACTTCACTGTTAAAAAGATAAGGTTCCTCATTAAAGCAAAAGTGTGTCAAAGCTTGTCATTTCCTCTGCAGTTCTAACTATAATATTAAATTCTTATTGGGAACTAATTAATTAGGAATTTTAGCGTGCATGTGTGGAAATTGAGGTCTAAGAAGGAAAAAAAAAAGTGTCTCTGATATTTACTGATATTTCTCTGCAAATTCAAACTAATATGCTTAGTTTCTTCATCAAATTAGTGAAAGAAGTTGAAAAATAAGTAAAGTGAAAGGAAAAATACTTAATTACACCTTTTATCTATCTATTTTAACAAATAATTCAATTTGATCCCTCTAATTTAAGATGTACTAATCTGATTTTTCATATTTTCTGAAATGTTAAAATAAAATTCTTTCATAAAGAAATTTATCCATTTACAAATAATTTTTCATGATGCTAACATTAAAAATAAATCATAAATTTTCTAATTGTCATATATGTTTTGATTGCTACTAATTGAGAATGACATTAGAGACGGTTGAACTAATTGGGAATAATATTAGAGAATGTCGATTTGAAATTTTTAACAGCCGCATCATTAAATATTGTTTATACATAGACGAATTTTTTATAGAATGATTTGATAGTGACATTTTAGAAAATATGAGGAATCAAATTGATTTTTTTATTAAAATAAATGGACAAAAAATATAGTTAAGCTAAAAAGAAAAATACAACAAAAAGGGAGAGAAATAGAGCAGACATGACTATATGACTCAGTTTTTATTATTACCAGAAACAATATATTAAGCAAACTAATATTACGATTTCTTCTATGATTTAAGCTATGTTTGACAAAGAAGGTGAATAAAAGTGAGTGAGAAAATAGGAAGTGAAATATCCTACAAAATTTTGGCCAAAATGGTAAACAAGTTTGTACCCAAGGTTAAGAAAATCTTTGCAATATCAAGAGTTCGAGCTTGCAAAAAATACTTGTGGAAGGAGTACAATCTCAGTGATAGGATAATAAATAAATAAAATAGAGTGGGATAGAGATATGTTTTGATTTTTCACTTGGTAACTAGGTAATCATTTACTTTCCTTATGCTTGGAAGGAGTGAATAGTAGAAATGAATAGGATCATGGAAGATAGTATATATATCAGTTTGTCTTGAACATGTTGAAAGGAAGATTCTTTTCTCTGATTGTCAATATTTCAAAGGAACCTAATTATGAAATGATGTAAGCTCACGTATGCAGTTGAAAATGATGGAAGCTCGGAAGAATCAACCAGAGAACTCAGAACTGAGTATACCTAAGCTAGGTACAGATATTATCATATAGAGGAATTTGAAGGATTCTAATTTTTCTGTAATCTTATCTAGGGTTTGTATAATCCAAGGCAGAGATAGAGAAAATATATGGAGAAATGTATGCTTGAATGCTGGAGTGTACGGATGTTTAGCTTCAATGTTGTCATGATGAGCATTATTGCCGAAAATGGCCCCATGTGTTAGTGCAAAGATGCAGAGAACTTTTGTCTGGTTTAGTTTTGTTGGTATCTAAAGTGAACCAAAAGTTTTGACATCTATTTCCCACAGCCACACACACACTGAAAATAAAAAAGTACAAGAATTAGCAATGGGATGAAAATATAGGCATTCTTGTGTAGCCTTTTATCTATAGACGTTTAGCAATTAGTGTTTGTCATATGTGATTCAAAGTGATCTATCTTATCTATGCCAATAAAAATTGGTTCAATTAATAAAAGTTGAAACAGTTCCCTATAAAATATAAATTTAGTTATTATTATCAATAGTTTCTCTTAATAGAAAATTTATAAGTATTATTATAAAACAGTTCCCTAAAATTTGTGATATATTTTAATTTTAGAATAAAATAATCTCTTTTTGCTCTTAAATTTTTATTTTAAAAAAAGGGATCTGCCATATTAAAATTGTAATTATTTTTATTGTTAACTTTGAATTAAATCAATGAATAACGAAAATAAAAAAAAAATTACAAGAATTAGCAATGGGATGAAAATATAGGCATTCTTGTGTAGATTTTTATGTATAGACGTTTAGCAATTAGTGTTTGTCATATGTGATTCAAAGTGATCTATCTTATCTATACCAATAAAAATTGGTTCAATTAGTAAAAATTGAAACAGTTCCCTATAAAATATAAATTTTGTTATTATTGTCAGCAGTTTTTCTTAATAGACAATTTATAAGTAGTAATTATTATAAATTCATATTGAAATTTGTGATATGTTTAAATTTTAGAATAAAATAATCTCTTTTTTCTCTTAACTTTTTATTTAAAAAAAGGGATCTGCCATATTAAAATTGTAATTATTTTTATTGTTAACTTTGAATTAAATCAATGAATAACGAGATAGATTTAGCCTAAAAAATTCCATCACGTTGAAGAATGCATATATGGCCACACAAATTCATCTAGGTCTAGCATCCTCCAATATTGATTCACTTTTTAAAAGCATGGTGAAAGATACGTTTTTGTTTCATATTGTTTGTTTGTTTCTTTCTTAATGGAACTTCATTTTGGGGTTTTGTTTTCACTGAAACTACTATTTTTTCGATGTCACTGTATCATACTGAAAAGCCAACAAGGCTTATGTAATATATAATTCAAATAAAAAAAAGTATGGAAAAAAGTTCTACTAGATATAGAAAATAGTAAGAATAAATAGTACGCAAATGATGATGTTTTGAAAACTATGTATTATTTACCTTAATTAAGAACCATCTAGTATAGTGGGCCAATTAATATAACATGATAACCCAGAATGATAAGGTCTTCTTCTTTTTCTTTTTTCTTTTTCCAACTAGTTGTTTTCTTGGTTCCAACAAGTGGTTGATTAAATGATTTTCCAAGTCATCCCTTAGCGCTTTTAGAGTTAAACTTTTAATTATTTGTTAATGAAAAATTAATTTACATAAACCATTTTACACATCAAGAATATTTTTGACTCTGGCATCCATCTAAATGTGCCGTATGAATGATGCTTCAAATATGTATGATTCTCACTTTACAATATTGTAACATTGTTACAAATTTTTTTTAAGAAGTTAAATTTTTATCCTTAAATTTTCATTTTGTCAAATAAAATAACTCAAATTTCAAAACAAATATAGTAATTCAACTTTCCCCTCCCACGAGGTAAAACTTTTTGATAGCAACACCTTGCAATGTAATTTATCAAAAGTGATAGACATCTTATCTGTCATTTATTTTCTTAGTTAAGAAAAGTAGTTTTTTTTTAATGGGAGAAAGAAAAGTTACCAAAAAAGATTAAGAAAGATAGATAAAGAACAAGACATAAAGTATGACAGAAAATATGCTAGGGAGTTAACGAGTTAAAATGGAAAACAAAGTCAATAAAGGGATGTTGAAAGTTTGGCCCAAGGCAGAGACAAATCTACCCACTTTACTTTAATGTTATTGGGGGAAACACGTGATCATGTTCAGGGTTTCAGAAAGCTAACCCGAGTTAACAAAATTTGCCAGTTACTCTCAAGCAGTGTTTTAAAATTCAGAGCTAATCAGCCAGTTCATTTTGGGTTATACCTCAAACTCGTTTTAGAGTTGCCTTAAACAGGACCGAACCTATCTAAATCGATCGGATTTTTTAAGAACTAGTGCCCCTGATTCTTGGAAACCGCTGGCTATTAAGTGGGAAGACATTTGTATTATATTGCTTAATGAATTCTATAAATATAAACTATAATTTTTAGATAATTTAAATAAATAAAAGATAAATGTATAAAAATTAACATATTATGTATATTATTCTTTCTTATTTTATTAATGTATCATATATATTCTGTAGGCTAAAATAGGTTTAATTTATATATATATAATTTAAAATATTTTTTATGTATATTTTTAAAATCATTTAATTCAGCTGCAATTAAATCAACCCAATAATTTATTTGAGTCGGCTTTTATAATATTTATTGTTGATGAATTCACTACAAGAAAAACGGGGAATGGCGACGGGCGTTTAACGACGGTTATAAAAAATCGTCTCTAAATCCAAATTTAATGACGGTTTATTAACCGTCGTTAAAGTTAGACACCTAACGACTGTTTTATAAAAAACCGTCGTGAAATACGGATGGTTAAGATCAAACCGTGGTTATCTGCGCCGAAGGGAAATATTTGACGGACATTACGACGGTTTTTATAAAACCGTCGTAAAATTACGACAGTTAGACATAAAACCGTCGTGATTTAACGGCGGTTTTCGTAACAACCGTCGTTATTTCACGACGGTTTAATTAAAACCGTCATGAAGTTATAACGTTCAGAATTCGGACCGTTAGTCGATGTTCGTGTAGTTTAACGACGGTTTAAGAAAAACCGTCGTTAAAGTTACACGTTACGACGGTTCTTTTTAGAAACCGTCGCTAAACCCATTTAGCGACGGTTTTTGTTCGGTTTAACGACGGTTAATAACCGTCGTTAAACCGCGCCTTCGTCTATAAATTGGAAGGTCCCCTTTATTTTTCTTACAATAGTTTCTTGATAGGAGTTTGTTCATAATATACTCTCTGAAATTATTTGCTGTGCTTTTCAAGTTTTTTTACTGTGGTGTTCTCTTCGACGTGTTTTATTTACTCTCAAGGTATGTCATTTAATTTTTTAATTGTATTTGATTAATTTTTTTTTATATTGTATGTTCAAAATATTTTCTTATATTATTTTTTATTTTATTTTGTGAAGATATTGTGACGTTGGGACGACACTTTAATTTTTGATTTTTGTGCGTTATTTATTTGGAATCATTTTTAATGTATGTAATTTAATTAATTAGATTTTGAATGAATTTATTTCAAATTATTATATGTTAGATTGAGATAATATTAGATATTTTATTTACTTACTACTTTTGTTATAAATATATTTGTCATTGTGATGTACATTATTGTATGAATCAATTTTAAAATTTGTGTTATTTTTGTGATATTTATGATGTTTAATATTATAATATATAGCATGTTCGTTGAAAATATGTAAGGAGAAATACATTTATAGAATAACATAAATTTAGTAGATAAATTGAAGTGTGTAATTGATTAGATAAAATAATTAATTTTAATAAATAAATAGAGTAAATATTGAAAACAATTTTTTAAAAATTGTGACACTAATTTAAAAATATACGTATATTTTAATAAAAATTTAAGAAATATATATAATATTATTAATTTAGTATAAAATGATAGTGAATTTTGTTTTAAATACAAGTTATTTACTGTTTTTCAAATATTATTAAAATTAATGTAAAAAAATTGAAAGTAGTTATTATATTGATAAACGTATTTAAATAATATACATCAATTAATAATAGTCAAATTATATTACAGTTGTTAATAAAATAGTAAAATATTTATTCAGGTGATCAGATAAAATAATAAATATTAATAAATAGACAAAATTAGTATTAGGAATTAGTTTTTAAAAAATAAAACTCATTTAAAAATACACATAATTTTTTAAAACATGAAAACAAATTTACAATAACATAATTTTAATATGTATGCTAGTAGTGTAATAATTTTTAATGAACTAATAATAACATAAATTGAAAGTAGTTATTATATTGATAAACGTATTTAATTAATATTCATAAATTAATAATAGTCAAATTATATTACAGTTGTTAATAAAATATTAAAATATTTATTCAGGTGATGAGATAAAATAATAAATGTTAATAAATAGACAAAATTAGTATTATGAATTAGTTTTAAAAAAATAAAACTCATTTAAAAAAACACATAATTTTTAAAAAAGGAAAATAAATTTATAATAACATAATTTTAATATGTATGCTAGTAGTGTAATAATTTTGAATGCACTTTATTGTTACACTAGATTCTCTATTAAAGAACTAACAAGATTTTATATGTAATTGAGTAGAATTATTCTTGAATATATGGCTCTTATATGAGCCACAGATTTTTTTTTTTAAATAGGGAATTGAAATTTCAATTCCTTATCTGAATTCGTTAGAATTTTTACCATGTAAATACTATAATTGAAATCTTTGCGGCAGCTGTAAAATAATATTATAATTTTTTGCTGCTAGTGGTTTTTTCTTTCCAAAAAATTTACATTCGTAGAAATTTAATCATGAAACTCATTATTTTAATTAATTACACTAGATTCTCTATTAAGGAACAAACAAGATCTTAAATGTAATTGAGTACAATTATTCTTCAATATATGGCACTTGTATGGGCCACTAATTTTACTTTTTCAGATAGGGAATTGGAAATTTCAATTCCCTATAAGAGTTCGTTAGAAATTTTATTGTGTAAATACTATAATTAAAATTATAACGGCAGATGTAAAATCATAATTCAATTTTTTTCCTGCTAGTGGCTGTTTTTTCCAAAAAATTCAGATTCGTAGAGATTTGATCATTAAACTCATCCTTTTAATTAATGACAATAACGAAGATTTTTTATTTAGTGCTTCATTAAATGTCTATTATCATAAAATTTGTCGAAAATGTTTTACATGTAAAACATTTTACACCTCTTCAAAATGTGTTGTGTTTTATGCACAATCAATTGCAAATCCCTTCTCATGTAAAATAGTCATGTTTTCTTTTAGTTCAGATTAAGAGTTATTTAAGTTAATTGATATCTAAATTCATAAATATTTCAGAAATGGATAAATCTTGGATCAATAAACCTCGACATTCAATAGAGTACCTAAATGGTTTAGACGGATTTTTGGAATTCGCAAATGCTAACTCTGGGGTCGAAGGTAGAATAATATGCCTATGCCCAAAGTGTAGATTTAAAAAATGGCAACTCATCGAGGTCGTGCGCCAACATTTGATCGTCAAACCATTTCCGGAGGGATACACTTTTTGGAGTTTGCACGGAGAAATGATTACAGAAGAACCTGCTGTAGGACATGTTATAATGCCAATTGAGGTCTCAGAACCCATAGTTCGAGATGACCCTGTCCAGAACATAGTCCGTGATGCATTCGGGATTCACCCCGAAAATGAGAGCATCGCTTCTGTGGATATGCCAGATCTGCAGTCAGCAGAAAGGATGGATGATAGTGTCAAATATTTTTATGAGTTACTGAAAGATGGTGAACAACCGCTCTATGAAGGGTGTGAAAAGTATTCAAAACTTTCTTTCTTGGTGAAGTTGTATCACATCAAGTGTTTGTGCGGCCTAAGCGACAAAGCAATGTCAATGGTACTTGAGTTGCTTGTCGATGTATTCCCAGATACCAAGATTCCGCCTTCATTTTACGAGGCTAAAAAAATCATTAATAAGTTGGGGTTGAACTACAAAAAAAATCACGCATGTCAGAATGATTGTATGTTATACTGGGGTGAGCATGAAAGTAGAGAAACTTGTTGTAAGTGCTCAGCACCAAGGTGGAAACCGAAACAAAAGGGGGAGAAGCAAAAAAATGTGCCTAATAAAATTCTTAGATACTTTCCAGTTAAGCCAAGATTGCAGAGGTTGTTCATGTCTTCTAAAACTGCTGAATTTATGAGATGGCATTCTGAAGCCAAAATTTCTGACGGCATCATGAGGCATCCAAAGGATTCTGAGGCATGGAAGAGATTTGATCTTCTGAATCCTCAATTTGCATCAGATCCGAGAAATGTTCGTTTGGGCCTTGCAACAAATGGTTTCAATCCATTTGGAAACCTATCTACAAGTTACAGTATATGGCCAGTTCTGCTGATTCCGTACAATCTTCCTTCTTGGATGTCTATGAAACAGAGTTCATTCATGTTGTCAATGATAATTCCAGGGAAAAAAGCACCGGGGAATGATATAGATGTATTTTTACAGCCACTAATTGAAGAGCTGAAGGAGTTGTGGGTTGAAGGTGTTAAGACGTACGATGCATTTGGCAAAGAAATGTTCAATATGCATGCAGCTCTTTTGTGGACAATCAGTGATTTTCCTGGCCTTGGATGTTTATCAGGCTGGAATACTCATACTGGATTAGCCTGTCCGTACTATAACTTTGACTCTACTCCAGTCCGTCTCCCTCACAGTCAGAAATGGTGTTTTACGGGACATCGCCGCTTATCTCCGGGTCACAAATTCAGGCTGGCCCGCAATAGGTTTGGCGGAAAAGAGGAAAGAAGAAACCCTCCTCTGCAACTGAGTGGTGTAGACATTTTCCGACAAGTCAATGATATTGAAGTTGTCTTTGGAAAAAATGTGGAAACTGATGTTGGGACTCAACAACGGCGTTCCCGAAGTCAGGGTTCGGTTGATGCTGGAACTCAACAATGGCGTAAGAAAAGTATATTTTTCAAACTTCCGTATTGGATAAATAATATGTTGCGTCATAATCTTGACGTAATGCATATTGAGAAAAATGTCTGCGATAACATCATTTACACTTTACTTAATGATTCCGGCCGTTCAAAGGATCACGTAAACGCGCGGAAAGACTTAAAGGAGTTTGGTGTGAGGCCTGAGCTGTGGCCTGATGATGGCGGTAAATATCCACCTGCTTTGTTCACGTTGATAAATGCAGGCAAGGAAGTATTTTTGAAAACACTTAAGAATGTATCTGTGCCTGACGGTTATTGCAGTAATATCTCCAGATGTATTGATGTAAGACAACGTAAGATCGGAGGACTAAAAAGTCACGACTGTCATATCCTTATGGAACAAGTGTTACCATTAGCCATAAGAAAGACACTGCCGAAGCCGGTATCTGCAGTTCTGATCGAGTTTTGTTCATTCTTCCGGCAACTGTGCTCCAGATTTTTGAATGTTAATGAACTTGATCAACTTCAAAATCGAATCATTATGACGTTGTGCCATCTTGAAATGTTATTTCCGCCGTCTTTCTTTACAGTCATGGTGCACTTGACTGTACATTTGGTCATGGAAGCGAAGTTAAGAGGACCAGTCCAATATCGTTGGATGTATCCCGTCGAAAGGTAAAACATTAAAAACACAGTCTGTCCAATTTCTTGCATTATTGTTAATCCAATTTTATTCATTTAATCTATGTTCTCTAGATACTTGGGTAAACTTAAATCTTTCGTGCGGAATAGAGCAAGGCCAGAAGGCTCAATAGCAGAGTCGTATATTGCAGGAGAAGTTTTGTTATTCTGTTCTAGATACATAGATGGTGTTGACACTGTCTTCAATCGTCTTCCTCGTGTGGATGATCGACCCGATGTTGGGACGTCTGACAGGAGTTTGTTCCCACCAATAGGAAGACCAGTTGGTGGATTTGATTATTTCACCATTTCTCCCCGGGAAAAATTGCAGGCTCATCGGCATGTCTTAACAAACTGCAAAGAAGTTGATCCTTACTTACAGTAAGTTAACTCACACTTAGCTACATGATTATACAATTTTTCTTCCTGTGTAGCATTAAGTGTTTAGACAATGTTTTCTTAACAGGGAATTTAGAGACTATGTACGGCATAGTTTAAGAAGTCGGACGCGATCATCTACCGAGATAGACAAAAAAGTCCACAGAGAATTTGTCTCTTGGTTTTCGCGTCGTGTAAGTATTTCAACATGATCACATTTAATTCATATGTTAAATATGAGTACAACTCATCCTGTATTCGTTTTCCAGATCGCAAATGATGCCGATGGATCGCAGTGTGCTGATTTAAAATATCTCGCACTTGGTCCACTAGATAGAGCACGTCGATACAATGCTTACAATGTCAATGGATTCAAATTTTGAATTTTAGAGCGAGACCAAGGGATGACATCTCAAAATAGTGGAGTTTACGGTACTTTCGGGACGAGGAGTTATGCAAGTACTAGTGATACGAATATGCAATTTGGTGGCGTCCCGTATTATGGAAAACTATTGGACATTGTCGAGTTAAACTACCATGGCCATTTTACAGTCGTATTATTTAAGTGTATGTGGGCCAACACAACTACAACAAGAGGAATTGCAATTGATGACTTCGGGGTGACATCGCTTGATTTTTCTCGGTTGATTCACACTAGTGAAAATGATGATGACGAACCATACATCCAGGCATCTGAGGCTCATCAAGTATACTATGTACAAGATGAGTTGGACAAGAACTGGAGTATAGTGATGCATTTAAAACCCCGTGACTTATACGAGATGGGCGATGAAGATGAAAATCTTATATACGAGAGCGATCCGTTACACACGCAAAATTTAGAAAGATTGTTTTCAGAAGAAGAAGTTAATTTATGCTTGTTATGGTATTAGTTTTGTTGTTGCCGCCTATTTATATATATTTTAGACTACTTATAATTACTGTACTATTTTATTTATTTCCATCACTTTTATTAGGCAAAATATATTTTATAATTGTTTTATTACTTTCATTTTGCCAGTAGCAGTGACGATGAAGAAGGCTAGATCAGACATGGCAGGGGCGTCCAGTTCTCAGACTCCCACGCCCCGTGGGGCGATCAGTGAGGGCGGAGAGCCCATTATGGAGTCGGAGGCTGCCGCATCATCAGTCCCTCTTAGCGACTCCCAGCCATTGAATTCGCAGGCTGTCCCCTGCACACTGCCCCCACCCGACGCTCAGGCACCGGATGACGATTATTCGTTCGATTTTGAGGCTATCTTTGGCGGTGTAGAGGCAGAGCATCAGCCCGGTGAGCAGGAGCGCAGACGCAGGAGGAGTTGGACAGTTGATGTAGTTGGTGAGTATTGTAATCATGTACACTTTATGCGCTTAATAATTTTGTCTTAGTAATATAATATATAATTGTCACTAATTATTTTGATAGACGGGACTGGGCACACGACGTCCAGACAGTTGACTGTCCACGACGTATGGGCCCTGCCTGAGCAGTCAAAGGTGGTTGTCTAGTTCAACGACAACCACCAGCCTATCGGAGACAGTGGCGGTTTGCTCGGTGTCTTCCTCGGCACCATCGGGGATAACTTTCGGTTATTCCCGATCTCTTACAGGGATTGGAGGAGCATTCCTCAACAGTCGAAAACGAATGTCTTCGTAAATAATATTCAGGTATGAAAACATATATCTTTTGTAAATAATTATATTTATTCGTAATTTATATATTATTTATGTGTAACTAATTTTTTAATTTCGTTTGCAGACACATTTTATTGTGATAGATCAACACAAGAAACTGATCATGCAGCCGCTATGAGTGAAATGGAGAGCAGCACGATACAATATATTTCGCCTGGCGTACGATGGTACGAAGACCAGAGATCAGTTGCGGAGTGAAGTCCCGACAGGCATCCCACCTGATCAGTGGGCAACTTTCGTAGACTATCGCCTAGACGCGAAGTCTAGGGTAAGTTGTTAATATATATATTTTTAAAATTTAACTTTTAAATATTCTCACTAATTATTTTTCCTATGTGATTAATTAGGATGTGGCTGCGAAGAATAAACGGAACAGAAGACAGCTGACAATGCCACACACTACTGGATCGAAGAGCCTTGCACGCAAAAAGGCGGAGATGGTAAGTTTAAATCTATAAATATTTTTTTTTAAATGTTTATAAGACTATAATCATAAATTGATTGATTAATCATTTTAATATTCAGGAGATTGAGCTTCAGGGTCCAGTGACTCGTGGTGATGTATGGACGGCAGCTCATAAAAGAGCTGACGGATCGTACATCAACGACGAAGCTCGGGCTGTTGCGGTGAGTAATAAAACCTTATCAACCTTAAGTGGATAATTATTTAATTTTTAATAATGTTTAATATTATTAATTTCCTGTTATTGAATGTTAGGAGAAAATTGCTTCGATCCAGCAGGAGGACAGCTCGTCCCAAGAGCTCTCGACGGCCGATTCACTTGCGAGAGCTCTTGGCACTAAGGAGCACTCCGGCCGCGTTCGAGGATTTGGGTTGGGTGTTTGCCCAACTCAAGTCTTCGGTCGTAGTTCGTCTGGGTCAAACTCACAGTCTGGGCCGTCATACCACGACTTACAGAGTGAGGTGGAGCGCTTGAAGACAGCTATGCAGGAGCGGGACGTCGAGCAGCAGCGCCTGAAGACAGCTATGCAGGAGCGAGACGCTGAGCTCCAGCGACGAGATGCTGAGCTCGCAGCACGCCAAGCACAGATGGAGGCTGCTATGACGTTCCTGCTACAAAAATTTCAGGGTCAGCTGCCATCTGAAATTTCAGGACTTCATAGTCCCGGACTCAAGGTAACATTTTAATACATAAAAATTGTTGGTATAATTTTGTTTATTTTAATAACATTCAAAATTTTAACAAACAAAATTGATTTTTTAGGACCCCAGCAATCGTGGTAGTGGGCATCAGCGTGATCAGCATTCGTAGGGTCCAGAAACTTGATTTAGTTATTATATTTGTATATGTAATTTCGTCACTTTTGTTACTATTAATTTTCTGTATATAAATTTTTTTTATATACAGATTCATTATAATTCAATAATTTATACATCTTTAGTATTTAGTTAATAATTCAAACGTTTAATTATTATATAATAAAATAAAATATATAAAATTTAATTTAGAAAATATTAAAAATATAAATTAATTTTTATTTTACATAAAAATTTAATAATCAAAACAGCATTAGTAGTTTTATGAATAGTATAAAATATTATATTTTAAATTACAAATAAAATTGTTATAAAAATTTTAATTAATTTTATTAATAAAAAATGAAAAAATAAATAGAAATAACGACGGTTTTTTGTTAAAAACCGTCGTTATATTTAAAATTAAAAATTAAAAATAATTATTAACGGCGGTTTATAACCGTCGCTATGTCTGGTTTAACGACGGTTTTTATAACCGTCGTTAAATCAGACATAGCGATGGTTATTCCCACGGTTGATAAAATCGTCGTTAGACCTAGAGTTTCACGACGATTTACCAACCGTCGTCAATGGGCTTAACAACGGTCGGAACCGTCGTTAAACCTACTAAAAAACCGCCGTAATACCGCGGTTTTGTTGTAGTGATTCTTGTAAGGGGTTTAGAGTGACTAAATGATTAATTAATGGATAATGAAAATATGATTTTAATTTTTAGAGGTAATTAATTCCAATTCTAGAAGAAATGAGCGAGAGCGAATATACTTTCCAATGGATTAGAAAAAGAAAAATCATAATCTCCTCTAATAAAATTGGTACCATATATTTCACCAATAAAATCAATAACTCACGTGATATTAATTTTAATATTTAATATTGAAATAACTTATAATAATTTTAGGTTCAATGATATTCAAAAATAAAAAAATTACAACAATCTCTTGGAGGTATGCCTGCCTAAAGGCAACCGATAATCTTTCTATATATTTTAAATGTCACAATAATTTATCTTGCAACAAAGGGAATAAACACGCGCATAAATGTGTACACAAGTTTTTTTTAAAATGAATAAAAAATTACTTTCCCATATAGCTGGTCCCATTAAAATTCATGTTCTTAATTCTATCTATTTTAGCAAATTAAATTTTCTGCTACCAATGTTTTAACAATTAGATTAGTTATTGAATTGGTGAAAAAAAGTAACTCACAGTTCACTAACTTAATTGTAATTATATCGTTAGTAGTAAAATATATAATATATTTTAAAATTATAAAATGCAATATATTAAAACTTAAATATATAAAATTAATTAGATAAATTAATTAAGATATTTGAAATTTTATTAAAATTTTATTATATATGAAAGACGTTCATACTTTACATAATATAATACTCATTAGTTAATAATAGTCGTTACAATATAATATCATTTTCAATTACGAAAAATAATTTAAATACATGTATAATTATCATTAAAACAAGAAGTTAGCCAAAATGTCATTGTTTTGAAATAATTTTTTTAAACAAATAGTCAAAACGATGTCATTTTAGTAACAAAAAAAAACTGTCCAAAATCACTTTGATTCACTGGTTTGTGATCAATTTTGACTATATTTTTGGTTTTTCTATTAGTTCACTTATTCTTTAACCCATTTTTTGAGGAGCGATTTTAAGGGTTAGACCGAACATATTTCTCTACTGGCTCACTGGTTTTCTAGTCTTACTTTTCTATCCAATTTTTACAACACTATTCACTAATCTTATTTTTTCTCATTTCTCTCACCTCAAATGTAATCTATCCTTCTCTCTTTGCCTCTCATTCTCTCAAAGTCACCTCCTCCCATCCCTCCCACCAATTGCCGGCTCACCCCACCTCCAGCTACACACACACACACACACACATATAATCATTGTTTAGAAAGTTTAATCAATCATAAACACATGAAGTTATATATAAGATCCAAAGCCATTTGTTTGACCAATTATATCTTATAGAGTCCGATCGAATTTTAGTACAATTAATTAGTTAATATTGTTTTATTTGCCCATTTTCTTATATTTAAAGTCTAAGATCTCCATTACAGATTCAATAATTCAAGAAAGCAAGCAAAGAAAACAAAGATTAATATATAGTATCTAAAATATTAAAAAGAACAAAAAATCTATATATAATTAACAGTGCAAATTAAGGGTTGACATAACAACTTAGTAATCTTGTTCCTAATGAATTGTCGTTTTAATAGAACAAACAAAATGCAGTCAATTTTGTATAATGATGATTAAAGTTTTAAATTATTGTTGCAATTATTGATTGTGTTGTTGTTGATCAATTGTGACAAAAATATGATCAATACATGTTGAAGAAAAGCAAATGTAGATATATTTTGTGTTAGTATAAGCATTCTCATAACCTTTGAGTACATGACTAATCTTACTTGAGATAATAAAGTTATCTCTCTCCACAAGTAGGGGTGAGCAATCGAGTCAAGTTAGGTTAAAAATTAACGCTTGAACTCGATTGAAGTTTCGGGTTATTCGAAACATTCGAGTTATGTCAAGTCAGATTTAAGAAAATTTAACAAAAAAATTCACTTGACCCACCTATTTAAACCCAAAATTTTTTAAAACATTAACTCACATAAACCTGACTCGCCTGAAGTATTTTTTTTTTTTAATCGAGTTCAATTGAGTGAGCGGGATATGCTCAACCCCACTTACAAGTGTTTTTATGTAAGCATGAATTATTGATATTGCAAAAACTCCTCAACTGTTAAACTCAAACTTACTTATCACCATAAGCCACAAACTTGTAGGTGAACAAATGCATAAATATATAGTGACTGCCAAATTGTAATCTTAGAGCAGTAATTGTATTGCAGATGATAATTGTTACAAGTACCATATTAGTGAGACAAGCCATTTTGGGGTGATACTTAAGTTTAAGAGACTCTCATTTAATAGGTTAGTCTTTTGGGTTGAGCTCTTTTCTTGAGCCTAAGTCCTAACATTCGTGTTTTTATTGAAAGTTGGAATGAAGCGGAAGAGAGCTACTTAGTACTTGTTAACGTCCAAAGTAAAGTGGTCTAAAGGGTAAAAGGTGCCAAGAAGAGTTTGAAGTGAATACTGTTTGCGAATGTCTCGCTTCTCAAGGGATATGAAATGTTACAATTCCCACATTGGAAAGACAAGCCATTGTATCCAATTGCAATTTCTTCCTTAATTATTAATTTTTATAATTGACTTTTTCTATTTCATTACACTTTGCCCCCTACCATCTCAATATATGTTAATTTTAATGGTAGCTATATCAAATTGTAAAAACATCCTTATCATAAAAGAAGTATAAAATGAGGTGTCCAGTAAAGGGAATGATATTTTGGTAATCTTATATAGTTATGTTATCATTAACGTCTAATTTAAACGGTAGCAGTAAAGTGCAACAACGTAGATAGATTAGGGAGTCAACGGTAAAAATTAATAGATTAGAAGAAAAATTACAATTGAAGATAAAGTTCAAAGTGGAAAAATGCAATTTCTCTAATTTTATATTGTCAAATTCATATTCTTTGCAACTAATTTAATTATATGCAAATGAAATATATTATTTGATTTTTACTACCCTGAATTTTGGTGTTAAATAAGCTAGTCTTATTTCTATTTTGGAAACATACTCATTAATTAATAATCTTAAGTCTCTTAAAAATATTTTTAGATTATCTTTTTTATGAAGAGTATTGATCATATGAACTCAGGTTCATCATAAACCCTAGTTATTACACAGTAATTATTAAATATAAAATAATATTTTATTCATGCTATTAAATATTTATAATATAAATATAGTAAAATGATCTTAAAGATCCAAATCCATCCAAATATGAAACAATCATGAACTAGAGTTCATTGTAAATTCTAGTTATTACACAATAATTACTAAATATAGGACAATATTTTCATGCTATTAAATGTTTCACATGTAATTGTTTCATATTTTAAAGGCTTTGGATTTGTGAGATCATTTCTTAATATTTATATTATAAAAATTTAATAATATAAATAAAATATTATTTTCTATTTAATAATTATTCTATAATAATTAGAGTTTCATGGTTAACCCGTGTTTATACGATCATTTCTCGTTATTTTATCCCATTTATGTTTCTACTTTTAAGTTTTAAATAAGTTGTGAAGTTGTCATGCCATAGATTGATGATGTGTGAGCAGCTCATGAGTAGTGAGAGTATGGCCTGTAATATTTGTTCATGCAAATTACAGTTATATCAATAATGACTATTTATTTTCTTAAGAGGAGGATGTTTTCTTTTGTACAACTTCTGTGTGGATCTTAAAGATCGATAAGTGGGATTTATACCACTTATGTAGGGCTATATTATGCTTAAATTTTATTAATTCTCAGTATTTTTAGGTGATTAATAAATTATAGTGTGTTTTTATGCAGGAGATTGGAGAAAAATATGCTTATGGGCAGTTTTGGAAGAAATAGGACGAAAAGAGGCAATTTTGTCAAAAAAAGAAGCATGCATCGTGACTCAGGAGGGTGCAAGAAGTGACACACTAGCCAACAAAAGCCGTGTTGCAATGCACAAGAAGGCGAGGTTGTGATGCGGAGTTGAAGAGTTCCAGTTTGCGCACTAGTTTAGTCTCAAACAGGACTAGGGCCCACTTGAGTGTTATAAATAGTAGTAATCTAGGTCTTTTTGAGAATTTTTTGGTATAGACAAAGTAAAGGAAAAGATCATCCATTGGCAAGGATTCAACCGGAGATTTTTATGTGATCATTATTCTTTTTATCTCTTCTTTTGCCTCATCTATGGATTTTGTTTTGAGTTTCGAGTTTTATATTTTCATTATAAACTAAATCCATAATTCTAGGGTAAAGATGTAGCCTAGTCATAATGGTTTGGTGATTTATGCAATGAATTTTTGTTTTGTTTCTTCTCTTTTCGTTTTCTTCTCAATTTTTCATGCTTCTAATTAACTGGCTACTAATTAGATAATATGTTAATCATAATGACATTGAGAGGTTATTTATGTGTTTAGGATTAGGAGATTAAAACCATAAATTGCATGTAAATAGGAATATACCTCATGAATTTGCATAACCATTAAAGAGAACTATAGATATTAATGAATTTCTGATTAATCAATTCATATAGGAATATTGTGATTTCTTAATTAGGAAAAATTCTTATTAGTGCTTAGGAGAGACTAATAAGTAATTTAGTGTTCTTGGTTAGCAAGAAGAGTGAATGAATATAAGTTAGTTAATTACTAAAAAAAAATAAGAGTGATGACGATGAAATCGACTCTCTAAAGCTTTCTCCAATTGAGTGTCTACAACTTTTTATTTACAATTTTGCCTTTGATTGTTCAATTAATTTTCAGCAGTTACTATTTTTATTTTTATTATCTAGATAATTTTATTGTAATTTAATTTTGGTACTTAGTACACAATTCTCGTGGGATGATCTCTATACTCACTCTTATTACTTGAAAACGTTACGTGCACTTGCGTGTCAACAATTTTTTGGCATCTTTGCCGGAGATTGTATTATTAATATCAATACTAGAATATATATTTTTACTCTAGTCATTAGTTTACTTAATTATTCTTATTTTCTTGTCTCTTTCAAGCACTTGACCTAGTGCATGAGAAGTGCTAGTAGTGAGAATTTGAACTCTTTGGATCTTGAGATAAAAAAAACTTGCAAGAGGAATTGAAAGGCTAAAAGGTAAACAAACTAGCTGGATCTAGCTATTATGGCTAAGATTGATGGAGAAGGTAATCAAGGGGTAATCAAGGGGCTATAGGAAGAGAATTAGTGCAGGCCCTAACACTACCTTTGAAGCATTATGGTGTCCCCTAGAGGTCGGTGGCTATTTTTGGAATTATCAGGCCTAATGTATAGGAAAATAACTAAGTTTAAGATGGTCATGATTCAAAGGATACAAAACAATCAGTTTGGGGTTCGTGCAGAAGAAGATGCAAACATGCATATCATAGTTTTTTTGAGTTATGTGATACGTTCAAGTATAATGGCGTTACTGAAGAAGCTGTTAAGCTGAGACTATTCCCATTCTCATGTATAATAGTGGAAGCATGGCTATATGACTTGCCTACAAGATCAATCTCAACTTGAAATGACTTATGTGTGGAATTCCTAGATAAATTCTACATGTAGTCTATCACTATAAGAAAGAGAAATGAGATACATTAGTTAGCTCAAAAGGACACTGAAGAAGTACAAGATGTCTGGCTTAGATTTAGAGGTTTACTTAGGAAGTGCCCTTACCAAGGTATTCGGGAATGAATACTCATGCAAATATTCTATAGTGGATTTAATGGCACTAGCAGGACATTACTAGATGCCAATACTGGTGGATCTTTTATGAATAAGAATGAGAAGACGACCATGGCTATGCCTGATGATATGGCTCATAATTCGCACCAATGGCATTTTGAGAGAGGACTAGTAAAGAAGACATATGAGTTACATGAGGTAGATCCAATGACCGTCATCTTTGCCAAATTGGACCAGTTAAAAGAAAGGATGAGTAATTTCATAGTTAGTGCCAATGCTATTCAATCATGTACAATTTGTGAGTTTTGCCAGAGAAAGTATAGTTCATTTAATTGCTCAGTTATGAATGATATCCCCCAATCTTATATTCAAGAAAATTTCGTGGAAAATATCAACAGACAAGGTCATCCTTACTCTAATGCTTACAATCTTGGTTGGAGAAATCATGCCAATTTGTTGAGAAAATTCTCAAAATATGGAGAACCCACTAGAATACTAGCAACGACCTGCCCCTCATCAACAATAGCTTCAACTAAAGACTTTCATTGAAGATGTTCTTATCCAGTTCATGAAAAGAACAGATACATTATTTCATAATCAAGCAGTTGCCATTGAAAATTTAGAGGTTCAAGTGGGGCAAATCTCTAATCTACTGAGCTCAAGACAAGAGGATGCTTTACCTAGCAATATAGAGACTAATCCCAAAGAACATATTAACATCATTCATTTGAGGAATGACAAAGTAGTGGAAGAACCTGAAAGGAAGAAGAAGGTGGAAAAAAGTAAAGTGTTAGTATTTTCTGAAAAGCCAATTGAGCTTATTGAGAAGAAATTCATAGAGAAAATAAAGAAATTTAGGAGTAAGTTGTTTCCTGATAGCCCCATCCCATACTACAAGCCTTAACCTTCATTCCCTTAGGAATTCCAGAGGCAAAAACTAGACAAACTTCTTGAGGTATTCAAGAAGTTACACATTAACATAACATTCACAGAGGTTCTAGCTTAGATATTCAGTTATGTAAAATTATTGAAAGACATCCTATTTAATAAAATAAAATTGAAAGACTTTGAGACTGTGGCACTTACTGAGGAGCACAATACAATTTTTCAAAAGAAGCTACCCTTAAGCTAAAGAACACAAGGAGTTATACTATACCTTGCACTATAGGAGAATTTTTTACCGGTAAAGCTCTTTGTGATTTGGGTGTTTCTATTAATCTAATGCCTCTTTCTATTTTCGGGACTCTTAGACTTGGTGAAGCCAAACTTACATCTATCTCCCTACAAATGGCTAACATATCTATTAAACACCCACTTATTGAGGAGCGCAATGCAAATTTTCAAAGGAAGCTACCCTCAAGCTAAAGAACACGAGGAGTTTTAATATACCTTGCACTATAGGATAATCTTTTACCAGTAAAACTCTTTGTGATTTTGGTGTTTCTATTAATCTAATGCCTCTTTCTATTTTCAGGACTCTTGGACTGGGTGAAGCCAAATTTACATCTATCTCCCTACAGATGGCTAACATATCTATTAAATACGAACTTGGAATTGTTAAAGATATTATGGTAAAAGTTCATAAATTTATATTCCTTGCATATTTTATTATTCTTGATATTGATGAAGAGCAAAAAATTTCTATTATTCTTGGTCAACCATTTTTAACTATAGAAAATGCAATAATTGATGTGCAAAAAAGAGAACTCAATTTAAGAGTGTAGGGAGAGCAGGCGACATTTAAAGTTTTTAAAGTTATAGATTATCCTACTAATATGAAAAAATTTCTGCTAATAGATAGTGCAGAGAAAAGAATAATGAAAGAAAGTCAGTCAGAATCCAAATTGTCTACAATTATAAAATGGCCTCTTGAAAAATTGGTGGAAGAAAAGTCTAAGTCTGTTCTATTAAAGGACAAATCTTTACCAGTGTTGAAGGAGTACAAAGCACCCAAAAAAGACCAAATATGAGAAACGCACAAAGGAAAGCTATAGATCAATCATAAAAAATAAAAGTGGGTAGAAATCTAATATAAAGGAGAAAAATGTAGGAATATTAAACCCTCTTGAAGAAGGTATAAATTATGCTGAACCTATTCGAATTTCTTCTCACAATGATGGGAAGATTCAAAGCAAGAACATGCATATTAAGGTCACACTACAAAAAAAATATCGTTTTTGTAACTGACAAAATCAATCTTAGAAGGGCAAAAATCAGTTGCAAAAACATTTTGCAACTGAATGGAGACCGTTAAATAAGCATTGTAGATTCGCTGGTTGTAACAACTCCATTTATGTAAAAAAATTTTAAAAAAAAATACGATGAAATTATTACCTCGTTACAACTTAACTCAATATAACATTTATTTAATTTATACAATACTGAGTTTCCATACACAATATTATTTTACAAACTACACACCATTATTTTACAAACATTTGTACAAAAATACATATTAGTTCTAATCATCTATATCGACTACTTCCGGGGACACTGGTTCGGGTGGCACGTCCACCGGAATCTCAGTTACATCTACGACAGTTATATCTGAAATAACTGGAAGTTGCCCAAGGTAGGGCACCTCGATCCAATGTACAGAGATAATAAGTGTCATAGAGAATATCTGCATATTTATTCTTCTGAACATGATATGGAAATATAGTGAGAATTAAATCCCAGTAAGTTCAACAATAAATCATAATTTACCATTATTGTTCATCATGTCATGTTCAGCTGTATAAACTACAGAAAATATCTTTAAGTCACATGAATGCACTTTATCATGCACATGAAAATTATACAGTTATGACATGTATGGCATGAATAACTATTTTTTTTCGAATTTCATATGATGGCTATCAACTTATTCTTACTTCAAGATACCCCGGTCAGGGTAAGTATTCTCTACTTTTCGGTACGGGCTTATCTCGCTCCGTCCGACATGGCACACTTTCTCTTTCTTTTCTCATGAATATAATCATAACCGTTGGTAGGGCGTCCCCTACTGGTGCACCACACGGATTGCCATGTGACCGTGCTCATTTCTGTTCTTTTCATATTAATAGCCGAAAATATGATTCCAATAACGAGTATGTTCATTATATTCTCATGCCATAATGTATCAAAACATAATCATTCTCAAAATTCATTGGTAAACTGAAATTATGCCATGAATATAATCATTTTCTAATTTTCACTTTATAAAATATTTCCATGTCAAAATTTCACACTAATACCTCGATAACTAGATAGTAATTGTAGTCTGTAAACAGCGCACCAGGAAAGTTCCCAGAAAAGAGAGGTGGGTCACTAATGGACACGCTTAAGTACCAAGTCTTTCCTTGCCAGAGCTTTCCTTAGACATGCACTTTTCACAAATCACAATTTTTTTCCAGTAACTAGAATAATTCTTTTCATTTTCTTTATGTCTAGGCATTTAGTCATTTTATTTCTACTTATATCATTTCCAACACATGTTCTTACAAATTTTATAGAGCATTTTTCCTCAAATTGATTTCTATTATTACCTTAAAAATTCATCTAGGGTAGAAAAATATTGAAAATAGGTTTACTAACTTTTAACACAGCCTTTGCTTACAAATCAGAGCATAACTCTCTCATTTTAACTCCGATTAAGATGATATTAGTGTCTATGAAAAGCTAAGACAATTATCTAAAACTATTATGTTAATCATATCAACAAAATAGTATGATATTGTGGTGTTATTACTCCTTTAAATTTAGTATTATTTCTTCTCGTTTAGGTTCTGACCTTTACTAACTAATTAGACAATATCTCTCAAATTTGAACTCCAAATTGAGTTATTCCAGTTGTTAAAATTCCATGAGCCATATATCTATAATTGTTATGTTGGCGCACTATTTTAATTCTCTACAGAATATTCCCAGAAATTCAAAAACTAAAACATTAATAACATACTCTTCCCTGAATAAACATTTTCTGACCTCTGCTTACTAATCGGATCATATCTACCTCATATGAACTCCAAATTGCATAATTCCAGTGGGCATATTTCCATGAGACATAGATATATAAAGTTCATGTTAACCATTTATTTTAATTCCATACAAATAATTCCCAGAAATTAAAATACAAAAGCTGTCCTAACATAATCTTCCCTGATGAACCATTTTCTGACCTTGGCTTACTAATCAGACCATATCTACCACATGTGGACTCCAAATTGAATGATTCCAGTGGCTAAAAATCCATGACATACATATCTTTAATTCTTATGTTAACCATTTATTTTAATTCCCTACCAATAATTCCCAGAAATTAAATTACCGAAGCTATCCTAACATATTCTTCCCTGATGATTCATTTTCTGACCTTTGACTACTAATCAGACCATATCTACCTCATATGGACTCCAAATGGAATGATTCCAGAACACATATATCTTTAATTCTTATGTTAACCATGTATTTTAATTTCTTATAGATTGTTCCCAGAAATTAAAATACCGAAGCTTAAAATTCTGCCACCCATAGCCATAACCATGCAGAACTATCTACACCAACCTAAGTATTCAAACATACATCACATGCAAGATCAATATGTAACATGATATAGCAATATAATGACCAATCATAAAAGTTCTAAGATCAAAATCTCATATAAATATTATAAGTTTCAAAAGTTTTCTTCAAAAAGAAATATTGTTAAACTTACCTTTAGCTTTCTAAACTTCTCCTTCTTCTTCCTTCCTTTCTTCTTCTCTCTTCTCTCCTTTCCTCACTCTACCTTGCTTCTATTTCTCTCTCTTTCTCACTTGGACGAAATTAAAGTGTTGTAAGGGTGGGTTCTCTTATATAGACAACCAAATAATTCACCTTTCATGATCATGGATCTACCTTATCACAATTAAGATACACTTTGTTGAATTTTTGGAAAACAAACAACTTATGTTCTTGTCTTCCTCTTCCTTAGTCAAGATATGCATAGGAAAAGGAGATTTGTATTTTGAAAATTATGATGATATGTTCTTAAGATAAGGGACAAGGTCCCTTTGATTTAGGGATTCATTTAATTTTTCTTTTGTCTTAATCAATTATGATAGGTTGCCTTTTTAAGTGGCAAATTTCTAGCCCTTCAATCTCCATTATTTGGTTGATATTATTTGTGTGGGCTATGAATGTTTTGTCCTAATACCATGTATTATCATACCACTTGCTAAAATTATGAGTGAAGGATATAGATGTTTTTGTCCTAAAGCCTTGTATTATCATGCCACTTGCCTAAATGATGAATGTAGAATCACACCACTTGCTAAATTTTTGTCTTAATGCCATGTAACCTAATCTTTATTCTTATTATTATATCATCATCTAATTTATTTTATTTTATTTTTCCTCTTGGATTTGGGCTTATTCCTTCCCATTATGGGCTTGTCCTACCCATTTTCTTTGCTTTGGATAAAATTCTTCCTTTCTTGGTGGGCTTGGTCACATTTTTATAATTTTTGGGCTATTGGTGAAATTACTATATCCTAGTCCAAGTCTATGTTTAATTTCTTGTTTAGGTTATCCAATGGGCTTGCTAGAAACTTATGTGAAGTGGAAAAACTCTATATGAAGTGTCCATAGGTAAAAGCCCAATGTATGGGTAAAGATTTTAAACTTAGTAACTATAGTTCTTGAATTAGGAAAAATTACCCTAATTCAATGTTCTTTGAAATTTTAAGACCTTTACTTGTTTCTAAAAATTTATCATCCTTATCCAAGAATTTTGCATCTCTTTAGTATGTTATTTCTAATTTCTTTCCTATTAGATTTTCCTTCCTTATTTGTTCTCTTAATATTAGAAACATTTTCTATGCATATATATAAGGTGAAGAATTTCTAAGGATTATATTTCCTTAGATATCTAAAATATTGTCTAATAAATTTTATTTCCTTAATTAAATTTTTTATGTACCTTTATCAATAAAAGAAACGAAATTAAGGATGTTACACTGGTCGCAACCACATTAGTGACCAATTCAAGAATGGTGGTAAATATTTATGACCCAAAGTTCGTTTCAAATCCTTTACAATCTTCATCCATAAAACAATTCCTGCCTTTAAGCTTTACTGAGTTTTGCGACTGATATGGAAGGTTGCAATTTTAGTGTTAGCACTAATCGGTCGCAAAACGGTGACAATATTAAATTTAGGTTGTAAAAAAGCATTTGTAATGGTTTTACAACCATTTATTGTAGTGGCTAATCGGTCTCAAGAAGGTGACAAATTGGTCACAAATGTTAGTAAAATTGGAATATATTGAATTTTTTTTAACATTCCCAAATTTCAATCACAGAAACAATAAAAATATAATTCAATACATCAACATGTTAGGAAATCAAAATAAAAGAACATCTTTAAAAGTTAACTAAAAATAACCTCCAAAAATTGTTTTGGCATAGTTCCAAATAAGCCTATACAACATTGAAATCTAAACTCTACCCCAATATTATCTTAAGGTAGATCATCAACAACATTTGCATCATAGTCATGTTCAGGAGGAGCTAGTTAAGCATCCTGTGATGGGTCAAACTGCTGGTTATGAACTAAAGGGTTAAAAGACTGGTGATCTGGCGCAGAAATGGCACATGAAAGGGTAGGAACTCCAAGGTGCTAAAATAAGAACCACGCCGCCTTCTCAGTTTTGTGGAGGCTATTGGTGATATCATTAATAATAGCATCCTTTCCCATGAGCTCCATGAAAAGGACAACAACCCTGACCCTTAATTGGACCAACTTCGCACTATCAGGTGCCTGTGAAGATGATCCAGGACGTGTGAAGAGAGCAACATAGGACCTAGCTTGCCCATCCCAAATACGTTGCCCTTCCATTCCCGACCCCCCACAACCTCTAGATGGAGAACATTATCATATGCTAATGAACTCTCTCCCTCACTCTCTGTGGACTGAGCTCGGCGCCAGTGATACTAAGTCTGCACATTTAAAATTAAAAGAGTCAATGATGAGTTGAACATAAAAAAATAATATATTTAACCTGACATATTAAGAATTATATAATTACAACAACACGTTGAACCTTCTAACAGGACACTGTCCATCTTTTAACTTTTTGGTTCGCTCCATAACCTCGAAAGCATTGTGCTCCCATTGCAGGTCATCTTTCTACAACAAACTCATTACTAAAATGTTAGTACATTTAAAAGTAACATGATAAATTAGAATCAAACAAATTTGCCATAAAGTCATACCAATCTCTTTCTATGCTCAATTGTAGAGATAGACCCACTAATGTATGATAAAGAACTTGCATCCACTGACCGGTTCTGCTTGGCTTTGCTATTCTTCTCTTGCCATTGGGGACTCCTCCATTTCTGATCCAACTGCTCCCTAATAGATGGATGCACCCAGTTGGTTTTTCCCTTTTTCCTGTTCTGAGTTTGTTCATAAGGTTTTTAAGGTATTTTTGACACTTATGGTCAAAAATCCTCCTAACTGTATAGTCATACGCAGGAAACCATCTATAAGTTTCCTGCAAATAAAAAAACCTAGTTAGTTTAACAATTATAAAATACACTTGCATACTAATTAAGAATATGCTAAAAAAATTAAACTTGCATGAAATTTAGCAAACCGTATAGTCTTTTCACGCATAAGAACCTCACTCCAACATGCCCAAGGTCCAGTGAAGTGAGACCTAATAGCATTAGCAATAATATCTGATGGTCCTCTAGTAATGTCAAATCTTATTCCAAAAAAAGAAGGTAAGTTAGTATAAATCCCTAAATTAATTATAAAAACTAGCATGCTAATAAACTCAGTTTACTTAGTCAAAATGGACATTTCCAAGAGCAAGCAAAGTCCTCCGATCTTGTGGTTCATGAGGCTGAGCGGATGAAGGTGCCTGAGTACCCAATGTGACAGGAGAAGGTTGTGTAGATGAAGATAGTCCTGATGATCCTTGAACAACTAGGGTGGATGGAGTGGAATCATCCTCAGTGGGAGTGAAATGAGTCACTCTACCACGTCTTCTCCCACGAGCCCTAGTGGCTCGACCTCATCATTATAATCTAACTTAAACTAATACAATAAAGTCATTACAATATATTATAATCTAAACTAAACTAATCAACGAATGTTTCTAAATAACTAATTTCATGACTTTCACTCTCTGAAGAAGCATAAGCATCTTCACTTGACATATCTACTTCTGTTTGTTTAACCATGTCCCTATCAACTTCTTCTACATCACCATCTCTATCTACAAGTGAATCTTCATATACATCTGTGTCAACTTGAATTATTGGAAGATCTTGAATTTCATCTTGATACAGAACATCCCTTTCAATTTGTTGAGCAGCAAGAGCACTTATTGTACTACGTGCCTGATGAGTGAGTTTTATACTCATAAATTAAATATTTTCATCTTATCCTTTGCCATAATTAAGCATAAATCTCCCTTACTTGTCTTTAGTTTTGTGTCTTTCTTACAGATGGAGAGAAGAGTAGAAAATGGACTTAATTGGAGGAATCAGAGTTAAATTGTGGTTCTTTGGAAATGATGTCTATAAATCAAGCAGATAAAACAAATTCATTAAGGATGGCTGAGTAAGGAGCATTATCATATTGCCTCTTGAGACGCATCCTAATGGATATATGCACAAATTTATTCTTGATTTATGATCACATTTCCAAAAGAACTAAAACTTAAAGATTCAAGGAAAAGCACCTAATGTTGAGAATATGTTTGCTGGTTGCAGTCCAGCCCAACCTTGCTGTAGTACTTGGGCCATATCTCTGAAAATACATATCCAATATGTATGCAATTTGGTAGGTGTGTAGCTGACGCAATTGAGTACAACTTTCATGTTCAAGTGGTCAGAAAATACGGACATTAAAAGGGCCAAAAGTGGGTTAGAAGAGAATCTAACTACTGCTGCAGTCCAGCCCGACTTTGCTCTAGTATTTTGACCATAACTCACACATTACGTATCCAATTTGTCCACAATTTGTCTTGACGGAAAGCTAATGAAATTTTCTACAACTTTCGTGTTGCTGAAGTCAGAAAATTCGGCGGTTTTCAAGACGATATTCAAGGATCAATTTCGGTGCACATATGGAATTCAAATTGTCAACTTTGTACAACTTCCTACCTAACAATTTTGACAATTACCACACCAACCACACTTAATTGTATCTATAAATAGAGGGCTTGAGGGGTGAGTTAGGGAGTTTTTAGGGAGAGCTTTGGATAGAGCTTGGGAAAGCTTTGTTGGAATTCTACGAACTTGTAATGTTATTCTCTCTTTAGACATCTTGTATTTTTCATTTTCTTTCGTAATATTATCATGTTTCTTCATCTTTCATTTCACTTTCTTGCCTTGATTATGGAGAACTAATCTCCTAATGCTAAGGTGAAAGGGTGAAACTCTTGGTATAAGAATAATAATTTATCTAACTCTTAATCTTAATGTTTATCTTTGATATTGTATTTACCTTCCTATTTCTTTTCTCATAATTATTTCTAAATGGCTGGTTTTATCATACCGCCGATTTCTTGTTATGTTATTGGCTGGTTTTATTAGACCGCCTATCTCTTATTATTTTCATGGTTGGCTTTGCCACCTATTCTATTTCATTTTATTTTGTTATGTTAATTAATTTTCTACCTTTCATTTTTTGCATAAGTTAATCTTGTAAAATGTGAATTTTGATATATTGTAGACAATATAATGATTGGCACAATTTATGCTTGAATCCATTTACAAGTTATCTTTTGCATCTTTGTATTTTTAATCTTGTAAAGTGTGAACCTTGATACATTGTAGACAATTTTTGGCACAATAAATACTTGAATCACTCTTGATTTATTGTAGACAATATGGTGATTGGCACAATGTACGCTTGAATCCATTTTACAAGAATGTTTTAATTATTAGAAAGGAGGTTAATATAATTCATGTATAAACAAAGTTGAGCTTAAATTAACATATCATCCGATTAGAACTTTATTCGTGTAAAGATTCTAATTGAGTAATAAAAGAGTTAAATTTATTTTTTATTCAATATACCAAGAGTGGATCCCCTAACCTTAGCATGCTTCTTTACTTTGAATACATCTTCATTTCAGTTCAGTATATTAGTTCTTTGTGTATTTTGTTCAATATTCCTCTCACAAAACAAGACATCGGGAACTAGGTTAGAAGTATTTATTTCGGATCTATATTAGAATTTTCTCTCAATTGGCAATCTCTGTGGGATCGACCTTGCATACCACTAAATCTATACTCCAATAGATTCGTGCACTTGCGAGTTTTAATTAAAACAACAAGTTTTTGGCGCCGTTGCCGGGAATTGCGACGGAAAAGCTATTTGGATCCAGGTAAGTACTTTTCTTCCACTAGTTATAGTTAGAACATTTGTTTATTCTGTGTATAGAAATTTTTCTTTAGAATTGTTTCTTGAAAATTGGTGTAGTAATTTGGGTGTATAAAATTGGTTGATTCTGTCAACAAGGCTAAAAGCGCCTAAGGAGTATGGGTTTTAAGAGAAACCATTGTGATTCCTCCATATTTTCCTGGGATTCTACCGATTAAATACTACCCATTATTACTAACACTTTGAAAAAAAAAGGAGTTTGTATAATTTTGTGATTTTTATTTTGTGGTATTTGCATTTTGTAGCCGTTGTGTAGTTAGATTTTTTTTCATAATTAGAAAGCATTTTTTTAGTTTATGCGTGCTTGGAAACGTGATAAAGATAAGCGGTTGGTTAGGAAAAGTTTAGAGTCAACCATTGAGTGTACAATAGAGACATTAGATTCTGCTGGATCACCATTAAAAATGGAAGAACAAGTTGTGCATAATAAAACTCTTATGGAGTACTTCTCACCTGTGCTAGCCAATACTCCATCTTGCATAGTTTTGCCACAAACTAATGCAACTCATTTTGAAATCAAACCATCCATACTCCAACTTTTACCATCATTTTATGGTTTGGAAAGAGAAGATCTATACATGCACATTAATGAAATCTGCTCGACATTTCGCTTCCAAAATTTTAATGATGAGTCAATCAGGCTTAGAATGTTTCCATTTTCATTGAAAAATAAAGCTAAATCCTGGTTGAACTGCCTTCCTACAAGAACTATCACTAGTTGGAACCAATTAGTAAATAAGTTTCTGGCAAAAATTTTCCCTATGTCTAAAACTGATGCCCTTCGGAGAGAAATTTCTGATTTTTGTCAAAAAGAGGGTGAACAATTTTTTGAATGTTGGGAAAGATTTAATGATCTTCTTCTGAAATGTCCTCATCATGGTTTTGAAACTTGGAGATTGGTGAAATATTTCTATGATGGCTTAACTTCATCAAACCGTCAAATGATCCAAAGCATGCACGGTGGGAGATTTTTACAATTGAATGAGGGGGAAGCTTGGGAATCCTTAGGATCTTTATCTGAAAATTCTCAGCATTGGAGCTGCATAGATCCCAGGGATAAGAAGTCTCAAATACAAAAAAAGGGAGGAATTTACGAAGTGAGTGATGACACAGATGTGAGAATTGCCTTAGCTAGCCTGACTAGAAAGGTAGAAGCTTTAACTTTAAGTCATACTCTGAACCCTTTTACCAATACTAGGATAGAGGCATGTGCCTTATGTTCTAGTACATCTCACATTGCACAATTTTGTCCATCCATACCAGCTTACCAAGAAGCATTTTCTGAGCAAGCTAATTCTCTTCAGTCTTATGGAAAATCATCAGATAATCCATTTGCACCCACATATAATCCAAATTGGAGGAATCATCCAAATTTTTCATGGAGGTAAAATCAACCTGCAATGAATCAAAATGGGCAACAATTTGCCTCTTCCAATTCATACCCTCACGTTTCTCAACATGCTCCTCCTTTCGGGGTATCTCAACAAAGAAAACCTTCTTTGGAGGATACCATACAACAATTCATGCAATCGACCCAACAAGTCCTGCAATCTCACATATAATCCATACCAGCTTACCAAGAAGCATTTTCTGAGCAAGCTAATTCTCTTCAGTCTTATGGAAAATCATCAGATAATCCATTTGCACCCACATATAATCCAAATTGGAGGAATCATCCAAATTTTTCATGGAGGTAAAATCAACCTGCAATGAATCAAAATGGGCAACAATTTGCCTCTTCCAATTCATACCCTCACGTTTCTCAACATGCTCCTACTTTCGGGGTATCTCAACAAAGAAAACCTTCTTTGGAGGATACCATACAACAATTCATGCAATCGACCCAACAAGTCCTGCAATCTCACACTCAAGCTATTTTAAAGCTTGAAACACAATTGGGTCAATTAGCCAATGCTGTAGGAGAGAGAGAAAAAGGAAAATTCCCCAGTCAACCTATTCCTAATCCTAAGGGTCAATTTGAAGTAGGATCATCAGCAAAACCTAAGGAAGAAGTAAAATCTGTTACAACCCTTAGATCTGGAAAGGTTATTGATAATCATGTTCATATGCCAGAAAATGAGGAACAGAGTCAACATGAGTCTCAAACCAATGACTCAAGTGAAAAGAAAAGTGAACAGATTTCTTATGCCCCCAAAGCTCCTTTCCCTCAAAGACTTGCATCAAATAAGAAAGGTACTCAATATAGTGACATTTTAGAGGTGTTTAAGCAAGTAAGCATTAACATCCCTTTTCTTGATGCTATCAAACAAGTACCTGCTTACTCAAAATTCCTGAAAGATCTTTGCACGGTGAAAAGAAAAACTAATGTTCCAAAAAAGGCATTCTTGACTGAACAAGTAAGTTCTATAATTCAGCAAAAAGCTCCTCTCAAGTAAAAAGATCCAGGTTGTCCTACAATTTCTTGTATTATAGGTGACCATGTGATTAACCGATCCTTACTTGATCTAGGAGCAAGTGTGAATCTGATGCCTTACTCTGTGTATGAGAAACTTGGGTTAGAAAAACTAAAACCTACACCAGTGACCCTTCAGTTAGCTGATAGATCTACAAAAATTCCTAGATGTGTCATAGAGGATGTGCTCATTAAGGTTGATAAATTCTACTTTCCAGTAGATTTCATTGTTCTTGACACTGAACCTGTCGAGAATACAGAGACACAAATTCCAGTCATTTTGGGTAGACCATTTCTGGCAACATCCAATGCAATCATTAATTGTCGAAATGGAATTTTGAATTTATCTTTTGGAAATATGACTGTGGAACTAAATGTTTTTAATGTCTCTCATCAACCTGTGGACATGGATGATTTATGTGAGGTTAACCTGATTGAAAGTGCCATTTATGATTCATTTTTAGACTCCTTTAGTAATGATCATCTAGAAAAATATTTGACTCATTTCAATAAGGACAAAGATGAGGATTATCTGGCTCGTGAAGTAGGCTCTTTGTTAGAGACAACTCCACTAATGGACACTGATAAATGGAAAGCCAAAAAAGAAAAAGTCTCACCTTTTGAGTCAGTTCCAATGCCATCTGTTGTTCATACTGTTTACCCACATGGTGCAGTAAAGATTGAAAATCCCAAGAACGGTGATGTGTTTAAAGTAAATGGTCAAAGATTGGAAGCATTTTTGGACTTACCAAATCCGGAGATAGAGGAGACACCTTTGCGTGATCCTGTCTACAAGGATTGATCTGCTTCTATTGTTAAACGTTACCGTGCACGTTATCTAGGTAAGATCTTTCTTTATTTAACTTGAATTATTTTTTCCTTTCAGTGTTATCTTCTTTGGAATTTCTATTGTTTTCCCTCCCTTTTTTGCTTTGGCTTTTTCAAAAAAAAAAAAGAGAGAAAAGAACAATCGAGTTGATAATGGAGGACATTCTCGCACAATTGAAAAATCATTTTCCTTCACTTCCACCCAATGCATTGACAAAAATTTACAAAGCACGGGTTGAAAGATTGAGGTTAATGATGATCATGGGAATACCTACTGATATTCGTTGGCTAATTGAGGCTAAGGTACGGTTATCAGGTGAGTCTGCAAATGATTTCATCTCTTACATGCCTGGTTTAGGAAAAAGTAGTTTTGCTAAAAAGCGCAGAGCTAAACGAATGGGTGTTTGTCACAAATGTGGACGTGAAACTTGTAACAAACGTTGTCGTTCTTTGGGTTGGGTGTCTGTAAATCGGGAAGACAAAATTAAGTTCATTAAGGATGGCTAGAGTAAGGAGTCATTGGATGATGACATTCATCCAATGTCTCTTGAGACACATCCTAGTAGATCTGTGCATATCGGTATTGTCAGTTTATGGCCTCATTTAAAAAAAGAACATAAACGGTACAGTCTTGGGAATCTGACGTTAAAAGACCTTGTTTGCCAATTTATAAGAAAATTGGATAGGAAGCATATCCTCGACCCATAGAGGGCGTTTAAGCCGTTACTGGACGTAAAACCAGAGGAAGATGTGAGCCACAATCACAACTATTGTACATATACATGCGTGCCGTCATTTTTGAATTTTTCACCTTTAATTTAGCTGACATTTTTCGGCCTACTCTTATAGCTATGGAAATTATGCCCCCGACCTATTCACATAGCTATTACAAGTATGCCCTTATTTGAGTCTTATAAATGCGCACCTCATTATCTTCATCTTCATAATCAAAGTCAAGGTGAGTACAGATATGGAAGGAATCGCATTTCGTCACTTTCGTAATATTTGTGTCTTTTGTGGTTCTAGTCCTGAGAAAAATGGAGAGTATGTAAAAGAGCACAAACTTTGGGAATGGTACTAGCCAAGAGAAAGATTCATTTAGTGTATGGTGGAGGTTGTCGAGGGTTAATGGGGAGTGTGTCTGGATATGCATATCTAGGAGGATGCCAAGTTCTTGGTATTATTCCTACAGCTCTAGCTGCATCAAACATAGTAGGAAAAAAAATTGGGGAAGAATGTAGGGTATCCTCCATGCATGAACGAATTGCTAAAATGATGTGCAACGCTGACGCCTTCATTGCCTTACCTAGAGGTTTTGGTACTCTAGAGGAAATTTTTCAAATTTTCTCTTGGGCACAACTGAACATGCACCATAAACCCATAGGTTTGTTGAATGTTAACAATTTCTTTGATGGTTTGTTGTCTTTTCTTGATCATGCTGTAGAACAAAGGTTTATCTCGCACTCAGCACGTCGGATTCTCATCTCGGCCTCAAATGCTGATGAGCTGATTGATGCGTTACAAGCATTTTTTCATGTACCTGATCCAGTTATAGCTCAAATAGATTGGACAACAGAACACCGCAGAAAGCGCAAACTGGACTTAAATCTTCATTTGTAATACCTTTTATTTGCTTGAGTAAATTTGTATTTTCTGTTTAGTTTGTTGCAGGTTCATCTTTTCTTAGATCTCCTTTTAGGTAATATCTCTTTTAATCTTTATTGTTTATTTTGTGTTTCTCAATCTTTCAAAAAAAATAAATTGAGTGATGTTTTGTGATTAGGAAAAGCTAGCACCAATGATGAAAATGGTTTAAAATGCTTGTAACCTTTGAAAAATTGATGAATTTTGGGTGTTATGTGTGAACTTGAACTCTAATGTAACTTATGTTTTATTTGAGAATCCTAATATCTGGTGCACTTAATCTTTTACATTTGACTGATTGTTTATTCAGAAAATATTTATGTGATTTAGATATGTTAATTGATCTCATAAGACTCTAAAACTTATTCAATTGTCACTTGAGGCGAAATCCTTGACTACTCTTTATTTAAGAAATGAATTAGGCATTTTTGGAATCGTTTGAGCCTTTCAAACCAACCTATACATAATGATATCCCTAGCAACCTCTTTTGAGCTTATATTTATCCTTTCTTGAACACCTATATTTCTATCTAGCCTTTAAATAAAAATATGTCTAACTCTTACCTTTCACTCACAGGCATGATCATTTGAAAAGTTATGATTCAAGGGTGGATGGTAGAAGTTTAAAAAAAAAAAAGAAAGAAAGTTAATACTCCCTAAATAAATAAGTTTGGGGGTGTTTATATTAAAAAAAAATAGTATGAGCAAATAAATGTAAAGATGATGAAAAGGTTGGAGATATAATTCACAGTATAATATCAAAAGTATTTGGGAGGCTTTAAATGATTATGTACGTCAAAGAGTGAGTTGAGCTTTCATTCATATCATTTTAGCCACCTTTAACCTGTGCCATACATTACAAGCCTAATGAAAGTCCTAATGATCTTAAATGTTATGATTAGTCTACATTAGTGGAGAGTGACATGAAAAATAAGCTTATGGAGTCTCAAATGCATATATCTAGAGATCTGTTTTAAATATTTGATTACATAAATTTATTTGAATGCAAAAAGTCCAATGTCATAAAACTACTACACACACACACTTAGGATTCAAGAGTAAACCATATGTTGTATTTGAATAAAAGTTCTACATAACCTTAGAATTCTGATATCTTTCTTGGTTGCACATTTTAGATCCTTGAGGAATGCTTAGTAAGTCAAAAACAATTCATCACTCACTTATCATTTGAATTTTGAAGTTTGTGTGTTTTGCTTGAGGACAAGCAAAAGATTAAGTCTGGGGGTATTTGATGAGTGAGTTTTATACTCATAAATTAAATATTTTCATCTTATCTTTTGTCATAATTAAGCATAAATCTCCCTTACTTGTCTTTAGTTTTGTGTCTTTCTTACAGATGGAGAGAAGAGTAGAAAATGGACTTAATTGGAGGAATCAGAGTTAAATTGTGGTTCTTTGGAAATGATGTCTATAAATCAAGCAGATAAAACAAATTCATTAAGGATGGCTGAGTAAGGAGCATTATCATATTGCCTCTTGAGACGCATCCTAATGGATATATGCACAAATTTATTCTTGATTTATGATCACATTTCCAAAAGAACTAAAACTTAAAGATTCAAGGCAAAGCACCCAATGTTGAGAATATGTTTGCTGGTTGCAGTCCAGCCCAACCTTGCTGTAGTACTTGGGCCATATCTCTGAAAATACATATCCAATATGTATGCAATTTGGTAGGTGTGTAGCTGACGCAATTGGGTACAACTTTCATGTTCAAGTGGTCAGAAAATACGGACATTAAAAGGGCAAAAAGTGGGCTAGAAGAGAATCTAACTACTGTTGCAGTCCAGCCCGACTTTGCTCTAGTATTTTGACCATAACTCACACATTACGTATCCAATTTATCCACAATTTGTCTTGACGGAAAGCTAATGAAATTTTCTACAACTTTTGTGTTGCTGAAGTCAGAAAATTCGGCGGTTTTCAAGACGATATTCAAGGATCAATTTCGGTGCACATATGGAATTCAAATTGTCAACTTTGTACAACTTCCTACCTAACAATTTTGACAATTACCACACCAACCACACTTAATTGTATCTATAAATAGAGGGCTTGAGTGGTGAGTTAGGGAGTTTTTAGGGAGAGCTTTGGATAGAGCTTGGGAAAGCTTTGTTGGAATTCTACGAACTTGTAATGTTATTCTCTCTTTAGACATCTTGTATTTTTCATTTTCTTTCGTAATATTATCATGTTTCTTCATCTTTCATTTCACTTTCTTGCCTTGATTATGGAGAACTAATCTCCTAATGCTAAGGTGAAAGGGTGAAACTCTTGGTATAAGAATAATAATTTATCTAACTCTTAATCTTAATGTTTATCTTTGATATTGTATTTACCTTCCTATTTCTTTTCTCATAATTATTTCTAAATGGCTGGTTTTATCATACCGCCGATTTCTTGTTATGTTATTGGCTGGTTTTATTAGACCGCCTATCTCTTATTATTTTCATGGTTGGCTTTGCCACCTATTCTATTTCATTTTATTTTGTTATGTTAATTAATTTTCTACCTTTCATTTTTTGCATAAGTTAATCTTGTAAAATGTGAATTTTGATATATTGTAGACAATATAATGATTGGCACAATTTATGCTTGAATCCATTTACAAGTTATCTTTTGCATCTTTGTATTTTTAATCTTGTAAAGTGTGAACCTTGATACATTGTAGACAATTTTTGGCACAATAAATACTTGAATCACTCTTGATTTATTGTAGACAATATGGTGATTGGCACAATGTACGCTTGAATCCATTTTACAAGAATGTTTTAATTATTAGAAAGGAGGTTAATATAATTCATGTATAAATAAAGTTGAGCTTAAATTAACATATCATCTGATTAGAACTTTATTCGTGTAAAGATTCTAATTGAGTAATAAAAGAGTTAAATTTTTTTTTATTCGAAATACCAAGAGTGGATCCCCTAACCTTAGCATGCTTCTTTACTTCGAATACATCTTCATTTCATTTCAGTATATTAGTTCTTTGTGTATTTTGTTCAATATTCCTCTCACAAAACAAGACATCGGGAACTAGGTTAGAAGTATTTATTTTGGATCTATATTAGAATTTTCTCTCAATTGGCAATCTCTGTGGGATCGACCTTGCATACCACTAAATCTATACTCCAATAGATTCGTGCACTTGCGAGTTTTAATTAAAACAACAACAGTGCCTTTATTTTAATAACACCCAACAACCATTACGACCTTTTGGATACAGTGTATAATACACTTGTTTAGTTTGTTGTACAAGTATAAAATGATCGTATGCCTGGTTGTATCTTCTTGATTGTTTAACTTCAACAAGCTCATATTGGTGATGTACCTTTGTCCCTTGATTAGGAGTATTGTCAAACCATTGACACTTAAAAAGAACTACTATTTTGATAGGCTAATCAATGAAACTTTCTTCAAGAATATCAGTCAATATCCTATAAAAGTCATCTTCTATTTGTCCATTAGTATCTTGTACATATACACCATAATTTAAAGCTTGCTTGCCTTCGCTATAGTTTAGAGTAGGAAACCTATACCCATTGATTATATATACTGACCATGATTCAACCTTTGTAAGTGGACCCCAAACTAAACCTTGTAAAATATGATCTTGAATATTGTTTGTTGGGTTTTCCACCTAGTTGAAAAAGAAAGCATGTTATCTTATATAACATATGAGGCAAGAACAAATTCATAGTTAAATAAAATACTAAAAATTGGAAGAAATCTCAGAGTCAATTTGAGATTTTGAGATATTGGGAACAAGCTCATTCAAAAAGTCAGTGTACATCCTATAGAATATAATATAAATGAATTTTGAAGTTGACTTTGAATATGATAGTAAGTGCACAATGATTTACATGTATAAAATTTAAATTTGCACTTACTCTAAGTAATTTTGAATCTCTTCGCAGTTACGAAGAATGTATAAAATGACGGCTCTCATATCATGGTCATCAAGGAACATAGACTGAGATTTTCCACTGCCACGTCCAGAATAGTTGAAAATTGGCATTGGTGTGTGAGAGGAAGAACTTTCACCTCCATCATTAGGTGACAATCTAGTCTTTCTTGAACATACATCTGATGGATAGTAGTAAGAAGCAAATGTAGACATTTCCTCCACTAAATATGCTTCACATATAGATCTCTCCACTCGAGCTTTGTTTTTGACTTTTTCTTTTAGAGGTCGCAAAAAACTAAAAAATAATAAAGAATTTCATTCAATAGTATAAATCAAATATCAATTACATAAATTAAATTACTTAGGCAAAGGGACACACATATTTCAAAAGGACACATCCATCGATATTGAACTGGATCTCCAATCAGAGCTTCATAAGACAAATGGATAGGAAGATGCTCCATTGAATAAAAAAAGTTTGGAGAAAATATTTGTTCAACTTTGTACAATATAATAGAAATATTTTCTTCCATACTCCTTAAATGATATACCTTTAACATCGTAGAGGTCAAATCCCTAAAAAATAAGCTAAGCGCAACAAGTGGATTCCAAATAGGCCTTGTTAATGTGTCAAACAAAATGGGCAACAAGCGTTGCATGAACACATAGTAATCATGTATTTACATACCGTGCAACTTTTTCTCTTTCATATCCACATACCTAGCCAAATTTGATGCATATCCATCTGGCAACTTTAAATCTTTTACCCACTCATAAATTGTTAACCGTTGTGATTTACTCAAAGCATATTTTGCTTTCGGATTTATGTACTTATCATGGCCAATCTTTTGCATCTCAAGCTGCTTACATTTACAAATTTCATCCATATCAAGTATGGCTTGACATGTATCTTTTGTCTTACTTTTTATGTCCACTACTGTATTAAATATGTTCATAAACACATTTCTTTATGTGTGTATCACATCTATATTATGTGACAGAAGTTGTGTTTTCCAATATGATAAACTCCAAAGTATGCTTTGTTTCGTCTAATTATGATTCCTATTACTCTGGGTAGATGTAGTCCCTGAGATTCATGGATTGTAGGTATTGCTTTAACCATATCCCATATCCCTTTACCACTGAACTATTTGGGAATGGGAATGGGAATGCTTTGTTTTGTCCAATTATGCTCTCTATTACTCTGGGTAGATGTAGTCCCTGAGATTCTTGGATTGTAGGTATTGCTTTAACCATATCCCATATCCCTTTACCACTGAATTGTTTGGGAATGGGAGAGTGTTCGTCACAATGCTTCTTGAATGAATTTTTATTATTTTTGTATGGATGATTAAGTGGAAGAAACTGATGATGACAATCAAATAATAATACCTTACAACTGTATTTAAGATAAAACACTTTTGATTGATTTATATAAATTAGGCAACCAAGCTTTCCTGCATTTGACCAACCCAATAATATCTCATAAGCAGGGAAGTCATTTATAGTCCACATCAATGTTGCCTTCATCACAAAATTTTGCTTTAAGGACACATCATAAGTTACAATCCCTTCATTTTACAACATCTTCAAATTATCTATGAGCGGCTCCATATACACATCTATCTTACTCTTAGGGTTCGATGGACTCGGAATTATGATTGTCAAAAAAAAAATTCTCTATTTATACATATCCATGGAGGAAGATTATATGGTGTTAAAATGATAAGCCAACATGAATATGTTTTATCAGATTGCCTATGTGGTTTAAATCCATCTGCGCATAGACCCAATCTCACACTGTGAGGGTCTTATGCAAATTCTGGATACACTATCAAAATGTTTCCATGCCTTTCCATCAGAAGGATGATACAATATACCATCCTTTCTCTGGTTCTCATTGTGCCATCTCATATGACCAGTAGTGGACATTGATGAATACAACCTTTGGAGTCTTGGAACAATAGAAAAATACCACATTCAAAATTTAGGGATCTATTTTGAGTTGCCCCTTTAAGAAGTTCTTTTATATTGTTCTTCCTCACAAAATTTGCAACGTATAAGCTGCTAATCATTTTTATAAAATAACATGCAACCATTAGGACGACAATCAATTTTAACGCATCCTATCCCAAGCTGCGAGACATTCTTCTTTGTATAATAAAAGTTATCTAGCATACGATTTTCATTAGTAATGCACTGTCAATACCCTTAACCATTTGATTAAAACAACTTTGTGACATATTATAACTTGGCTTCAAACTCATAGCCCACAAAGACATCAACAACTTCAATTGAGTCTCACATTCCTCCCACAATGGTGCTTGTGAAGAAGCCAACATGTCATAAAATTAATGAGCGGCTGGATTTGGATCTTCCTCCATATTATTAGTCACCGCTTCACCAAATTCTAATTGAGCACCAATTTCAGGTCCAACTGCATCCATAATCATTTGCTGATAAATATTATATTCTTCCCTTTATCCATCTTCACCATAGTACGAGTTTCCACAAATCATTTGCATGATTTGTTGTGATGTTTTTCAATGGGTTGTTCACTAATAATATTTTGGCATCAATTTCTTGTTAAACAAATGAACTTTAACATCATCCACTGAATTGTATGATTGACACTTGCACTTTACACAAGGGCACCTAATCAAAATGGATGTTTCATTTCTGCTTTTACTAGTAGCAAATTGAATAAACTCAACAACTTCATCCATAAACTCATCCAATATTTCTAACTTCTTCTCATTTAATTTATTGGATACCCTTAACCAAGGGCACCTATCTAGCATACGATTTTCATTAGTAATGCACTGTCAATACCCTTAACCATTTGATTAAAACAACTTTGTGACATATTATAACTTGGCTTCAAACTCATAGCCCACAAAGACATCAACAACTTCAATTGAGTCTCACATTCCTCCCACAATGGTGCTTGTGAAGAAGCCAACATGTCATAAAATTAATGAGCGGCTGGATTTGGATCTTCCTCCATATTATTAGTCACCACTTCACCAAATTCTAATTGAGCACCAATTTCAGGTCCAGCTGCATCCATAATCATTTGCTGATAAATATTATATTCTTCCCTTTATCCATCTTCACCATAGTACGAGTTTCCACAAATCATTTGCATGATTTGTTGTGATGTTTTTCAATGGGTTGTTCACTAATAATATTTTGGCATCAATTTCTTGTTAAACAAATGAACTTTAACATCATCCACTGAATTGTATGATTGACACTTGCACTTTACACAAGGGCACCTAATCAAAACGGATGTTTCATTTCTGCTTTTACTAGTAGCAAATTGAATAAACTCAACAACTTCATCCATAAACTCATCCAATATTTCTAACTTCTTCTCATTTAATTTATTGGATACCTTCGATTCTCTAGAATTTCCATATTGATAACCAACCGTAGGATAAGCTATCAATGGCTAAGTTATTCTATTATTTCATAAATCCATATAAATAAATGGTATGAGGGACACATTTTATAATACCTATCTCACATTGATAAAATGTAGATTATTCCAGTATGCATGTACTTATATAGTAACATTCTCAAGGTTTTTTTTTGAGTTATATGCTCACAGTCCAAATAAAACACATTCCTGAACAATACATGATTCTATTTCTATTCCTGGACAATACGCACATAGTCCAAATGGAGCTCCCTCTTCAAATTATGGGCAGCCTCCAAATGTAACTCCTATTTCTAATGATGGACAGACACCTAGGGTAAAGTGCATTGGTACTTTATTATATTGGCAAAACCATATTTAGTTTTCATCAAAGGACACAAGATTCATTAAAAAATGAAAGAAGGATATCTATCTTTCTCTTTCAAATGTATTTTTTTAACATCAGCTACGATAGTGTTCCTAGCATTCATCACAATAGATGGATTCAAGCACTTTGCCCAAGATCTAGTCTTATCATATTCAAAATTTATAAGGCAAGTCATGCTTAATGATGGTTTTTGCAAGCACTTCACGAGAAACCATTTTAAGTAAATCTTAGATGGTATACTACATATTCAAAGAAAAGAAAACAACACAAATATACTAAATTGAAATAAAGAAATCAACTCAAATCATTTAATCAAAACATAAACAAATTAAAACATTAAATTCCAAAAGTTTTCTCCTGAAAGTTCACAACAAATTAAAACGAGAAGCACATTGAGTATGAGATTCGAGTGTTGGCTACCACTATTGCACAATTCAACCATTCTGCGTCTCTGTCTTTCTCTGTAATATGCATGCCTTTTATCTTACAAATTGTATTTCTTCTTCTCTATACACAGTCACAGATATGCATACTATACATAAAAAATTTGAGAATACTTCAGTAAAAACAAAATTGAATGCAAGAGCTCACCGAACAAGCCCCTTCTTAAACATACAATTTTTTTATAGAAGTAAAAGTATTTTTAAAATTTATAAATAATCTATATATTTATTAAATTTTATGGTTATAATGACTATATTGTTATTTTTTTCATTTTTATGAGAGAGAAAAAATAAAGAATAACCTTATATGGCTAAATCTCTCAAGCAGCAATAATTTGTTTTGAATTATATGATAAATGAAGTCACTTAAGAACATATTACTTAAATTAAAATATCAAATACAAAAAGAAACAGAGCAATTTTTCTTTCAAACATTCTAGTGTTTATTTTAGCAAGTTCTGCTATCCTGTAACAACCATTTGAAGGTAAAATTATTGAAATCAGGTTGTCTCTTAATGTCTTGTATATGTCTTGAAAGTTCTCTTATGACCATTTACATGTGCTTTTGTTTACCTGAAGTTAGCCTCACTTGGCAGTTGCCGACTTCTTGAGTTTCTTCAAAGTTGGACATTGAAGAACTGAAGTTGCTTAAAGAATAAATTACAGTATTACATATCATGCTTACTAATTTTCTTTCCAGAACAATGCTTTGAGTACAAAAAGTAGGGCTCATAATTCTACTTTCATGCAAGTGACTGTATAATACAATACCATTCACATATATAATCATGCATTCACATTCATATAGGTTCCCAAATACAGTTTACCAGACTTGGTCCTTACCAACAGCAGTGGGGCGTTCACAGCAACAACCACGTATGGCGGCAAGGATGTTGGTGGTGAGGAGATCAGAAGAGTGGCTTGGAGGTTAGCGTCGCTAGCGAGGACAAATGCTCAATTGAATCTTGGCCATGGCGAATAGAGAAAAACAGACAGAGCTCCAACACTACACGAAGATAGAAATGGGAAAAGAAATTGGGGCTTAAGGATTTATAATAATTTGCGACTGATTTGCGACCGATTAAATATAAATTGTCCACCATTAAACTGCGACTACTTTGCACCACTTTGTGAACGATTTTTTTTGCCATGTCACTATCGGTTGCCATATTGGTCTCAGTATAAATAGAAATTGCTTTCACATAAATTTAGTTGCAATCGGTAACCTTTCGGTCGCAAATTGAGATAGATGAGTTTCGGTGGCTATTTTTAGTCGTAGACAGGTAAATTACTGCTACTTTGCTACACCGAGATATTTGCCACTTCCATATCAGTTGCTATATCGGTCGCCATCTTGGTAAAAGTTTATTTCCTGTAAAATCAGTCTCAAATAGTGTCTATTCAGTGGCAATGGGAGACGGATCTTTTTTGGTCGCAGAATGGGGTCGCAAATCATCATTTTTTTGTAGTGTCAGCTAGCAGCAGTTAAAACAATATTTGAAAGATAAAGGAGAAAATTTTCAAAAATCTTTTATTGCTTTCATTGATGTAAGCTGACGTGAATAATTGTCCGACTAAAAGACGTTAAAGACAACACTAATTGGGAGGCAACCTAGCATTCAAAAAGAAGAAGAAAGAAGTGACTCAAAAATTAACCACCCATGAGCCACAAATTTAAAGAAGTCCTCTATACTTAATTTTTCTTATATTTTTACATTAAGAACAATGTAAAATTTAAGTTTAGGGCAGTTGGGTGAATTTTATGAATGTATAAATGATTAAACTTTCTATTAAATGTTTTGATTCTCTTCAATGCATGCACCATTTATTTCATTCTAGCAAGTTGGTTAATTTGTGTGTTTCAATTTTATGTTCTAAGTATCTTGTTGGATTAGATAATACTAAAATTCGATGATTTAATTTATTTAAATTTTTTTATAAAGCTTTCAAAAAATGGATGAAAATTATATTTATGTGTGAATTTAAATCTTATTTAAATTTATATTTTTACTTGATGATCCTAAAAATTTTGAGCACCAAAACCTGGAGCATTTGATTGATTAAATACTTATAAAAGGTTTATGTAATTCAAATATTATATTTATTATCTCATAGGACTTTATAACTTATTTGATTGTTGCTTAAGGTGAAATTCAATGCTAACACCTCATTTAAGAGATGATTTAAAATTTTTTTGGATTCTTTGAGCCTTTCAAGCTGACCTATAAATTATTATGTCCTTAGTCTCTCTATTTTGAACATAATTTAACCTTTTTTTGGGTACCCATATTACAAACTGAGCTAAAAAATATATTGAAATAGCCTCTCTCTTTTTTACTCTTTTCACTCATATGCATGATTATTATTGAAATATTTTATTAAGAGTTATATTGTTAAAGGGTGGAAGGGTGGGTCGTGGAATTAGAAAAAGAAAGAAGTCGAAAATAAAAAGCATTTGCAGAAAAAAAAATTATATGAAGAGAAATATGTGAATGTGTAATAAAGGAGTAAGAAAAAGAAAAGATATATGTGAATAAAAAAAAAGTGATGAAGGAAGGAAAATATGACTAAAATAGTTTATAGAAGGTGAGAAAAAAATTAAGTTTGGGGGAAAATCCTCTGTTGAATACCCTATGAAAGAACTTGGAATGATCATGTGCATTGGATGAATTGAGTCTAACATGATATGCCTTATCCTACCTTAAACCCAAGCCATATTATAAGTTTAAGTAAGTCCTATTGATCCTAGGTGTAATGCTTAGCCTACATTAGTGGAGAATGACATGAAAAATAAGACTATAAAGCTCTTAAAACTTCAATTATCTAGAAATCTACCTTTAGAGTATTGTGTTACATAAACTCATCTGAGTGCTTAAGGTTAATTATTACAAGGTTATTCACACACACACACACACACTCAGGATTGAAAAGGTAAAATATAAATAGCATTTGGGTTAAACTTATGTATGATTATAATTTTTGAAAGTTTTCTTAAACTATAGATTCTTTGAAATCTCTGAGGAAAAAATTTAGTAAGTCAAAATAATTTGGTACTCAATACATAGTTTTGAATTTTTTTCTAGTTTTATTGTTTGATAAGTGGGATTTATACCACTTATGTAAGGCTTTTTTATGCTTAGATTTTATTAATTCTTAGTATTTTTGGTTGATTTATGAATTATAATGTGTTTCTATGCATGAGAATGGAGAAAAGTATGCTTGTGGGCAATTCTGGAAGAAATAGGATGAAAAAGAGGCAATTTCGTAAAAAAAAAAAAGAACCATGCGTCACAACCCAAGAAGGTGCAAGTCATGATGCACTTGCCAGTGAAAGTCATGTTGCAATGCGCAAGAAGGCCAGGTTGCAACATGCAAGAAGTAGCATTGTGATGCAAAAGAAAACTTAGGTGCATCACAACCAAAGAAAAGCAAGTTGTGACGCTCGACAGGGAGAGTCCAGCTGTGCACGAGTTTCATCTCAAATAGGACTAAGGTCTACTTGGGTGTTACAAATAGGAGTAATCTTGGTCTTTTTGAGAACTTTTTGGCAGAGGCAAGGTTGAGGAAAAGATAATATGTTGGTAAGGATTCAACTATAGATTTCTATCCAATTGTTGTTCTTGTTCTCTTTTCTTTAGCCTAAGTTATGGATTTTGTTTTGAGTTTCGATTTTTATATTTTCATTATAAATTAAATCTCTAATTCTAAGGTAAATATGTAGCCTAGTCATAGTACTTTAGTGACTTATGCAATAAATTTATAATTTCTTCTTCTCTTTTGCATTTTTTTTCAATTCTTCATACTTCTAATTAACTGACCACTAATTAGATTATCTACTAATCACAATGAGACTGGAAGGTGATTTATGTGTTTAGGCTAGGAGATAAAAACCATAGATTGCATGTGGATAGGAATATGGATTATGAATTTGTGTAACCATTAAAGAGAACTATAGATCCTAATAAATTTCTGATTAATCAATTAACATAGAAATATAGAGAATTCTTTATTAGGAAATATTCTTATTTGTGCTCGGGAGAGACTAGTAAGTAATTTAGGATTCTTGGTTAGCAAGAAGAGTGAACGAATATCACCTAATTACAAAAGAATCAAATGAGAGTGATGAATGTGAAATTAGATCCCTAAAACTATCACTGATTGAGTGTCTACAACTTCTTATTTACAATGTTACTTTTGATTGTTCAATTAATTTTCAGCAGTCACTATTTCCCTTTTAACTACCTAGATACTTTTATTGTGTATTAATTTTGGTAATTAGTACACAATCCTCATGGGATGATACTCTACACTCACTCTTATTACTTAAAAAAGATACATGCACTTGCGTGTCAACAAAGTTTCAAGCAAATGTGTTTGGGTCAGTTCCAGAGGACCCAACGCCCTCCTTTCTTTCCTTCATCAATTTTTTTAAATTGCATTTATTTATCATGTTTTGTGCCTTCAATTATAATTTTTATCTAATATAAAAAAATATTATAATGTCTCTGCAATTTATATATCACATTACAATGAATACCTCTGTTTAAATCTAACATTAAGCTTAATGTTTCAAAAGTCATATTCAGTGCATGTCACTCTTATATCATCTACCCAAGTTAAAAAGTTCATTATACCTCTTTCTCCCTACATGCAAGTATACTAGTTTTTCATATTATTTTTTCCAATTAGTGTCAAGATGCATGGTTGGGGTATTAGTAAGTAAACGGAGAGGTATAGTGAACTTTTTGAATTGTTGGATAGTATAAGAGTCATTTGCAGTGCACGGGACTCTAAGAACGTCAAATTTAATGTCTGATTTGAATGGAAAAATATTTATTAAAATAAAATATATAAATTAGGGGGGGGGGGACTATAGTTCTTTTTAGATTAGAGAAAAAAAGTACAATTGAAATTAAATATTAGAGTGCATAAATATAATTTTTTAATTTTCTTTTAAATATTTATTTAAAAATAACATTTTTTTAATGAAGAGGAGGACTTTAAAGTGGTTGGGGAGAGGATTTTATTTTTCAAAATTTAAAGACACCCGTCCTAATCTTAATATCCAAAAAAAAAAAATTATATTTTACATAAAAAAATAATAGAATAATAATAAACAAATTATCAAAACTATCAAAAAATTGCATTATTTAAAGAAAAAACAATTTAAATTATTTATTATTTAATGACTCTCGATTAAGAATAATGAGGCACATGCCCATATAAGAATAGACACTGTGGAGGTGGCTTTATAAACAAACTTCCTTCAACCTTACCTGCTCGAGGGGAGGGGTCAATGAAACAACAAGGCAAGAAAGCTCGTGGGAAAGAAAAAGCTAAAAAGCCTTAAAAGAAAGCGATTACAGAAGGCAAGAGCTTTTTCTTCGGCTCTATCTAGCTAGCTGCTAGCTTTCTCCTCTCTCTATCAATATTCATTTTTTTTCTTTCTCTCTGCGTAAAGCTGAAACCACTATTTTCCAACTTCTTTAGCTGTACTAATTAATTGTTTGCGGGGATTGATTGAGTTAACTTCACCCAACATATATTTCGCAAAACCCACAAAAATGTTACCCATGCTAGACAATAGTGCTTCTTCTGGTGCACCATCTTCTTCTGATGCTGCTTCCTCAGAAAATTATGGGGTCGTTAACAAAAGAAAAAGAAGACCAGCAGGCACACCAGGTAATAATAATTAGGGAAAGTTTTCCTTTATTGGGTCTGATTTCTTTAATATCTTAAACTTTTCTGTGCTATAAATTTCTGGCTTCTTTTCCAAATTCAATTTCTTTCATTATTATTATTCAGATCCAGATGCTGAGGTTGTGTCTCTCTCACCCAAGACCTTGCTGGAATCAGACCGATATGTGTGTGAGATCTGCAACCAAGGGTTCCAAAGAGACCAGAATCTCCAGATGCATAGGCGGAGGCATAAAGTGCCATGGAAATTGCTCAAAAGGGAAACGCAGGAGGTGAAGAAGAAGGTGTTTGTTTGCCCAGAGCCAAGCTGTTTGCACCATAACCCGTGCCATGCCCTCGGTGATCTTGTAGGCATCAAGAAGCACTTCAGAAGGAAGCACAGTAATCAGAAGCAGTGGGTGTGCGAGAAGTGCTCCAAAGGCTATGCTGTTCAATCTGATTACAAAGCCCACCTCAAAACCTGTGGTACCAGAGGCCATTCCTGCGACTGCGGCCGTGTGTTTTCCAGGTTTGAGTTTGCTTTCTGAGATCTCTTCCACTTCTCATACAAACTATTTTTCATTTCAAGTCTCTCTCTCTCTCTCTCTCTCTCTCTCTCTAGTCCATCATATACAGGTCCTAAAGGAAACCAAATCTATATTTTTACCCTCAAATAATATGGTTAATCTGCTGCAGCTTCATTGGAAAGTCCAACCCTACAATTCTCGTTACTAGGATGGTACAGCAGAATTTGTAGCTAATTCTCGGATAGAATTTGAATATTTTCAAATTCAGAAGCATTATCTTATGGATAGTACCAGAACTCAAATATCTAGGTCAGCCAATTGAACCTTTTAAGGACAGTATAATACCTCCACTTTCAGCAAGAGTACCTGTAAACTAAACAATACCCAAACGTATAGACCGAGACATTTTTGTTTAGATTAATAGACGCATTAATGGGTGTTTGTCATACATACATGATTAAGGGAGTCTAACATATCAAAATTGTAATTTTACATTGTTGACTTAAATGAAATTCACAAATAATGTAATCGGGTGAAGACAGAGAGACCTGACGATGGGATTTTCATCATAGGAGCATAAAATAACGGGAAAAATGAGATCTAGTAAGTAGTGAAAAGAAATAAGAGAATTAGGCAAAAAATTACGAGATACTAAAAAAAAAATTTGTGATTCTTATGACCGAGTAGAATAGTAACTTTAATATTCGACCCCAATAAGTAACCGGCCCAAAATTCATATGATGAGATCCCATCTTATCTTTATATCTTAATTATTATTTTAATACAATTTAATTGGAGCTTACCCAAATAATCCCCTAACCAGATTCTTGATTATATATGGAATTATTTATTTGAGTTTGTTTTTTATGACACTCCAAGGATAAGGCTTTTGCATCACCCAGTTAATTATAATAGCCTATTGGCCACTTGGTGGTGATTAATTAGAGACAACACGATGAAGCCAAATCATATTTACTACGAATTATTATTCTAAAAGTTTTGTTGTCCTTTCAGGGTGGAGACTTTCATCGAACATCAAGATACCTGCACTGTTCGACAGTTCCGGCCAGAGTTACAATCAACGCACCCTGCAGCCAGCTCTTCTCGAACAGCTTCAAGTACGAGTCCATCTAGTGAGGCCAATCTCAGTATAGCCCCATTGCAAGGCTTGCCGATGCCAAAAACAGCTGAGCATCAACCTGCTTTGTTAACCTCGGAGATACAAAACAATAACCCCAGCGCTACTACTACTACTTCGGATAACCATAAACATAATCTAGAACTTCAGCTCCTACGTTGTTCAGATGCTCGAGGAAAAAGAGATTCTGATGAGGAGAACTACGAAAATGAAACCCATCTGAAGCTTTCAATAGGTTCATGCAGTAATAACAATGAAAGGAATGATTCAGAGAGGCCGTGTTCAGAAACGAAGAATAATAATGGGAAGGAACCTTCACCGAGATTTGAAGTGTCTTGGTTGAAAGAGTTTGCTGGGGAGGAACTGAAGGAGGCCATGGTAGAGAAGGCCTATGCAGAAGAGGCAAGAAGAGAAGCTAAACGTCAAATTGAGAAAGCGGAAGTTGAGTTTGCGAATGCCAAAAGGATAAGGAAACAAGCCCAGGATGAGCTTGAAAAGGCTGAGGCTTTGAAGAAGCAAGCCACGACAAAGATGAGCTCCACCATTATACAGATAACTTGTCAGGCTTGCAAGCAACAGTTCCAATGTTCCACTGTTGGGGTTCCATCATCGGAAGAAACATCCCTTGTAATGAGCTACATGTCCTCAGCCACCACAGAAGGGGAAGGTGAATGACGTTATTATACGAGATAACCAAAACCTTAAAAATATATTGCATGAATTTTTTTTTAGTGAAAAAATTTTTAAGGCGAGGGATTTCAAAAGCTTGAGCAAGACTTTATAGTACTATTTACAGATCACATATATATTAAGAAGAATTGTTGGTAGCAAAAATCGAGTTTTAATCTCACGAGTGAAAAACTTCAATTCTTATCAACTGAACTAATTCAGATGGGTTGCAGGAAAGTTAGTTATAAGAATAAATGGTTCTTTGGTTGTTTGTTCTTGCTTTTGATCTACTGGAAAAGAAATTAATTTGTATTTAAAGAAAGTTCTTTTTTTTTTCATTACTTGTGTCAAGACTCAAGATGCAGTACTTAGTGTTTCTGACTCTGACAATTGTTGGAGGTTTGATTGAAGAAGAGTTTTAACCTGTTTTGTTATAATTTTACATATATTTCTCTTCGTTTGTTATAAAGAGACCATATTATTTGACCCATGTTTAGAGAACCTTGTACTTTTGTTTTCTAAAATATTTTATTCATTTTAAAGATTGGTTGGATACCTTTTAGGTGTGGCTTAAATAGTAAGAAAGGAGTAGCGATAAGGATGGTATAAAAATATCAGGAGTTGCACTTTATACACTTCGATCCACACTAATTTTTTTCTAATCTAAAAAATATTATAACGTTCTCTCCTCAATTTAAATGTCTTATTGTAATAAGTATCTTTCTGTCTAAATTATATATTCAGGCTGACATTCTCAAGATTCATGTATCAGCGTGTGCTAGCTGCACAAGTCATGTATCATCCAGCCAATTCAAAATGTCCACTGTATCCCTTTTCTTACCTACTTATACTCCTAACTATCTTGACACTAACTGAAAAAATGATTTTGAAAAGGAATATAAGTAGGTAGCTAGAGAGAGGCATATAATGGACTTTTTAGATTGGTTGACAGATTGTACGTGACTCTTGAAGTGTCAAACTCAGATTTGGACATAGGGTTACTTATTGCGATGGAATATATAAATTAAAAAAAATATTGCAATGGTTTTTAGATTAACGAAAAAATTACAATTGGAGTATAGATCAAGGTGAATAAGTGTAATCTTTCCAAAATATTATATTTTAATTCCTTGATTATGATGAAACAAATGATCATAAAAGACTTGGATGTCCATTGCGCAACATTTATTAATTTAAGTTGTATATGTTGCCCAGAAAGTAAGATTTCTCATCCATTCTTTCTGTTGATGAGAACCGAGAAAGTCAAGGCCTAAGGAAGATCTAATTAAGATACAAATCATGAGCTTCAGATTATCAGTAATGGAAGAATTATTGTGAGCACATTGAGCAGGTTACAAATTAGAACCTTCTGTCCTAGAAGGTCCTTAATGTAAGCCTTCACCAGATCATAGTTATCTAGTCAGGCAGTCTGTTAATAGGTAATTATTATCAACTAAGGTTTTAAAAGTTGCAGGAACTAATATTCCGATCAAAATTACACTTTTGAGCAATTTAAAATTTGATATAAACTATCAAGTTATTACGAGAATTAACAGAGTGAACTGAAGAGCACAGTAATAGGTTGTTTCTAAAAACTGATAAATGGTATAAATAATTTTTAATAATGAATAGTTAATATCGGACAAAGTGTAAAAATAATTTAAATTTGATGAATAATAAAACTCTTCTTTAATTCTTTATTATTATTATTTCAGAACATAGGAGACATTAATTAATGTTCCTGAACTAAAATGTATATTCTGTTTGAACTGTGTCAGTTTGCCTAAGCATATGGACTCTCTAAAATTGTTAAATTAATGACAGATAATATTATGTGGGTGAATGATGATAGAGGATTAGAGTTTGAATTTCAATCGGATTTCAATGAAAAAAGAAGAAGAGAATGATAACAATTACGATTTAAAAGACCATTTTCACAATATTGAGGGAAAACCCATTCAAAGGAGGACTGACTGGGCTGCAGGTTTAATTTTTGTCAATTTTTAACGAGTTTAAATTCAAAAATTAATAAATTTTTATGTAAAATAAAGTACACATTTTTTTTCCTTATCTGATTTGCATATGAACTCACTTTGAAGTCTAATTCAAAGTGAGAAAACAAAAGGAAATAATGATATCAGGGTGAGGAAAACAAGAGATATGGAGGAAGAGGGTCGTTTTTGTGTGCATTTGAGTTCTTTTGAAAAGCATATAAAAGTAAAAAAAAAAAAGGGAAAATGCATTTTGTCACCTTGATTTATGGTCACAATTGCAATTTGCCCCTCTTTTTTTCAATTTGAGCAATGTCCCCTCCATTCTTTATTTTTGTGGCAATCTCTCCCCTTTATTTATTTTTATTTTTAAATATAATATTAAATACTTAAAATGTCTTAACTACCCTTCAAAATTTTTTTAAAATTTTTTTTTGTATTTTAAAAATACTTTATTTTATCAAAATTTTAAAAATTTCCTTTAACCTGATAACATCTCCAGCAACAAAAACGCACACCTTCAACATCTCTTCTCTTCATCGCACACCTTCAACATGTCTTGTCTTCATTGCACCCGTTCAACATCAAAAACGTTGCTCCCCCAAACGCAGCATCGGCCACCTGAGGGAGAAGGAAATGCAACCCACCGAACAGTGACCCAGCCACCGTGAGCTTCAACAACCACCGCGAGCGCCACTGGATCTAGGAAACGCAATGGGAGCATTGTCCACCTGAGGGAGAAGGAAACACAACTGGTTGGTGACTCTGCTTTACCAGGAGCTTCACCAGCCAGCGACCCAATCACTAGGAGCTTCACCAGCCACTGCCCACTGGTTGGTGATGTAACAACCTTTTTTTTTTCTTTATTATTATACAATATTGAGTTCACATACACGTCATTAATCAAAACGTACATGCAACATATCAAACACATAGATATTTACATCTTGTTTATTTTGGTTGACCAATTCCGGAGATACAGGTGCGGGTGGTTGTACCTTCACCGAAATCTGAGCCAACTCGACCACAAACATCTTATTTGATTCTGAGATCAGCCTAACATAAAGTAACTCGATCCAATGTGCACTAAAATCCAGAGCCATAGAAAAAAGCTGCATAACTAATTTTCTGAACATGATATGGAAATATAGTGAGAATTAAATCCCAGTAAGTTCAACAATAAATCATCATCAATATAACTCATTACGTCATGTTCAGCTGTATAAACTACAGAAAATATCTTTGATCACATGAATGCATTATATCTATGCACATAAGAATCACACAGTAATGATATATATGACAGGAAGAACTATTTTTAGAATATCATATCATGACTATCAATTTATTCTCATATCAAACTACCCCGGTCAGGGTGAGTATTTTCTACTCTCCGGTACGGGCTTTTCTTGCTCCGTCCGACATAGCTTACTTTCTCTTTCTTTTCTCATTAACATGATCATAACCGTTGGTAGGGCGTTCCCTACTGGTGTACCACACGGATTGCCATGTGACCGTGCTCATTTATTTTCTTTTCACAATGATAGCCAAAAATATGCTTTCAATAACAAGTATGTTCATCAAAATATAACTATTACCATAAATCATTGGTAATCATGCCATGAACATAACTATTTCAAATATCACTTTATAAAATATTTCCATGTCATAATTTTACACTTAAGATGGTAAGAAGTTCATACAATGGAAATGGCTATTGATGTGAACCCCTGATATGAACCTCACCAAGAGTAGTGAGACTCGGAATCAATATGGGATCCAAGTTCAAGGATCGTGTTCTAATCAGATTTATAACAAAAATAAAATAAATAAAATGACCTTGACCCGTTATCTATAAAGAGATAAGAACCAAAGGTATAAGAAATATTGCAGACGCCACACTCAAGAAAGAGGAAGAAGATTGTGAGTGATAAGTCTTGCTTGAACGCCACAAGATAAATCTTGATAAGTTCAGAAAAGTTCTTGAAAGAACCAAAGAGAAAACACTCTCAATAATATAAATGATAATCTGAATTGTTCATGAGCATACATACCTATTTATAGGACAATTACCTAAACTTTGAAGGAAAACTATATAAGAAACTCCTATAGGATAAGGAAAAATAGAAATAGGAAACTGTTCTAGAAACTATCAAATAGGAAACTCCTATAGGGCAAGAAAAAAATAAAAATAGGAAACTCTTCTAGAAACTATCAAATAGGAAACTTTCCTAGTCAAATAAATAAAATACTAAAAGTAAATAAATCAGAAAAAAAACGTAGTTTAAATTAGGCCATAAAATAATTCATTGATTTTGGGCCTATATTCAATCTTTAAGCTTGAATCTTCTTGTACTTTAAGTCCATATTTAAATTGGCTGGTCTTGGCCCATCTTTAAGTGGGCTTTAATGATATGGAACAGTTTTGGCTCTTCTTTTGAAGTAATACAGGTATCTCCTTGTTGAGTCTCTAGAATTACACCATTAAATGCTTCTTTAAATCTTTTAGCTCGAGCTCTTATGACAGGTTCAATTGGGACTTTAAGTAGGTCTGCTCTCCATTTTCATTCGCTAGCCGTGCTCACATCACTATTGGCTTGCTAAAAATTTATGTGAAGTAGGAAAACACTATATGAAGTGTCCATAGGTGAAAGCTCAATTTATGGGTGGAGATACTAAACTTAGTAACTTTTGCTCTTAAATTAAGAAAAATTACCCTAATCCGATCTTCTTGAAATTTTAAGACCTTTACTTACTTCACAAAAATTTATCTTTCTTACTCAAGAATTTCACCTTTCTTTAGTATATTTATTTTTAATATTTCCTCTTAAGTTTTCTCTCTTTACCTATTCCATTAATGTTAGAATATTTCTATGCATACACGTAAAGTAAAGAATTTATAAGGATTATATTTCCTTAGATATCTAAAAATTGTCTAATAAATTTTATTTTCTTACGGGATGTTACAGGTGACTCTGCTTCAATCACCAGGAGCTCACCAGTAAGCGACCTAGTCACCAGGAGCTTATTTTGATGAAACTTATTTGAACCAAAGAAAATGGGAGAAAAAAAGGAGAAGAAATAACTTTATTCTCTGAATGTGTTTCAGTATTTCTGCTTGCGAGAGAATTGAACTATATATTCAACTATTATGGAACTTACAGGTCATGTCAAAAGAGAAGAATCCTGGTTAGGTGAAGTTGATGCATTTTTTTTTTGATCATTCATGTTTTGTATTTTTTTTTAATTAGAATGAAGATGTGAAGGTTTCCACCAAAAATGAGGAGACCAAGTGGATGAGACTGTGAGACAAGAAGCATCAGAAACATAGAAGTAAGAATCTGTAGTGGTTTCCATTTCATCATGGCCGTTGTGTCTCCTTCTAGCTCTGGGCTCCCTTCCGATGGAGCTCTGCTGGAGAAGACAAACACGGGATGGCACGGGGAAGGGACGTTGAGGTTAAAGGAAATTTTTAAAATTTTGATAAAATATAGTATTTTTAAAATACAAAAAAAATTAAAAAAAATTTTTTGAAGGGTAGTTAAGACATTTTAAGTATTTAAATATTATATTTAAAAGTAAAAATAAATAAAGGGGGAGATTGCCACAAAAATAAAGAATGGAGGGGACATTGCTCAAATTAAAAGAAAGGGGGTAAATTGTAATTGTAACCATAGATCAGGGTGACAAAATGCATTTTCCCTTATAAAAAAAGCATGTTTTTCAGTGATGCAGTTGAAATGGTTGTGCAAGCCATTAGTCCCTCTCACCACAAATCTCTTACACAGGCAGGATGAGAGTGAGTGAGATTCTCACGCACACCCTTTTATCAGAGGAGGGTGCAGAGGAGCAGCAAAGTGGTTCAGAAATTTTTTCATTAATTTAGGAGAGGCTCATGTCATTGTTTAGAAAAATTTTGTGGTATTTATAATCTTACTATATTTTTTATATTAACAAGCTATGGAAGAGGATAAGGCTTATGACTTATATTACCCAAAAATAAGAGTTTATGGCTGTCATGAAGGTTTTTCTTTTTTCCAGAATTTTTATGGTCTGTTGAAAGAGGATATCTTATTCTTTTTGTGTGTGTGTATGTGTGTGTTTATCTTCGTTCTTAATAAATAATGTTGTCTAACTAAAAAAATTAGTTCTCAATAATATTAATTATTAAATGAGATTATTAAAATTCATATATATAACAATTAATAATTATATTAATTAAGAGAAATATTAATATATTTAAAATACAAAAATTGTGAACTATCTAATTAAAACTTTTGAAAATGGAAAATAAAAGAAAGAAGGAAACTGCGCGTGGCTTTTAGTGATTTTTTCTTTTCACAATTCAACCAAAAGCAAAGTCAAACACAGAAGGAAGGAGCACCGGAATAGTGTCGTTATTAGCCTTTGTTTTGGAATTTGGGACCACGTCCACTCTTTCCCCAACTTTTTAACCTCCCCTTCTTGTCTATAGAATTATAAATTGCTATGGTCCACGAATACTTTTCCTTTGAATTTGTTTTAAAACGTAATAAACTGTTTAAGGAGGAGCGTTTATAGAGCTTTCGTATTATCAAGTTAATGGCCTAGCTATCTCATCCACTTATCTTAATAAGAAGTGATAAAGGCACAAGTAATTTCAAGGTAGATTCCTTTGGGCTGCGTTTGGATGGTATGTTTTTAAATTTCGCGGTTGTATACCATCTGTAATGCCATCAATTTTTTATATTTGTTAAATTCTTTATTTAAATATTTATTCTCACATTGAAATGTACTTTTTTTTTGTATTTTTATATTAATACTACCTTAATATCTATTTGAGAATATAGCTCTGAAAGGGAACCATTACACTTATCTCACATGACACGTGTGATTTAGTTGAACAACTGAATACAGTTGCATGGTTATAGTTGAAGTATGTATATAAACGAATGCAATACTAAATATGAAGCAAGAATGAAATATGAAACTTCAGAATATTACTTCTTTCTCTCTTTCTCAAATCTCTACGTATTACAAACTTCTTGAGTAGTTGGAAATCTTTCATGGTATCAGAGCCTCACGGCCATCATGGAAAATGGGTCTGCATCAAACGTACTGCAGAATGCTGCTGTAATCACCAAATTAGAGTTGGTGTCATTTTCACATTCGCTTTCAGTAAAGCTTGACGAAATAAATTATCTTCTTTGGAAACCGCAAATATTAGCTGCAATTAGAGGTCATCAATTGCAGAAATTTCTTGATCAGAATTTTCCTATTCTAGGAAAGTTTGATTCTGAAGCTGATGCTGTTGCTGGAATATATAGCAAGAAGTATGTAGAATGGGATAGCCAAGATCAGTTGATTCTTTCTTGGTTCTTGTCCTCCATGACCGAATCTATGCTTACAAGAATAGTTGGCTTCGAGACATCAAGACAGGCCTGGAGCAGAGTTGAAACATTCTTCAATGCTCAAACTCGTGCAAAAGCTAGTCAGTACAGAATGCAACTAAGAAATACGAAGAAAGGTTCTATGAGTATAAGTGAATACCTCTTGAAAATCAAGAATGCTGTTGATTCTTTAATCAGTATAGGCTGTAATATGACTGAAAGTGACCACATCAATGCAATTCTTGAAGGTTTGCCTGAGGAATATCTTCCATTTGTTACTTCAATTACATCCAGATTAGATCCATATTCAGTAGGAGATATTGAATCCTTATTACTAGCTCATGAGAGCATATATGAACAGTTTCTAAAAGATGAGTCTCAGTTATCAGTAAACATTGCCAATTTGAATTTCACAAATGGATCTCACATGAGAAGTCAGAATCTTGGAAGGTTTCAGAATTTTCGTGGAAGAGGAAATAGGTATAATAACCATTTCAATAGTAGAAGAGACAGAGGCAGAGTCCAAGGAAATTTCATTCCAGGAAGGTTACAAGTAATATGCCAAGTCTGTGGGAAAGCTGGTCATCAAGCTTTAAATTGTTTTCTTAGATATGATCCGCATTATAGTATGGCTCCAAACAACTCAGTAAATAATATGAAACAGAATGAGAAAATGTTAGCAATGATCGTCACCCCTAAAACGCTTTTTGATCCTGCCTGGTATCCAGACTTAGGGGCATCCAATCATGTCACAGCAAATGAAGAGAACTTAGTTAACAAAATGCAGTATGGCAGACAAGAAAAGTTGCATATGGGAAATGGTAAAGATCTTGAGATAAAACATACTGGCCATTCTTCCTTACACTCACCATATTTTCCTCATATTTCCTTATCCCTTTCAAATTTATTACATGTGCCATCTATAACCAAGAATCTACTCAGTGTTTCAAAATTTTGTCAAGATAACAATGTATTTTTTGAATTCTATTCTGACAAATGTTTTGTGAAATCTCAGGTTACCAAGAAAACACTACTACAAGGGAAAATCTGTAATGGTCTATATGCATTTGATATCTTTCAATTGACCCATTTACATCAACCAAACAGTTCGACACTTACCTTTAGAGACAGTAAACCCTCCTCTGCATTAGCGTTTCAGTCAAATGTTCAGTTGTCTTCACAACATTCAAAAGCAAGTTCTAATTCATTTACTCTGTGGCATAATAGACTTGGCCACCCGTCATGTAAAATTGTAAATCAAGTCATGAAAGCTTGTAATCTCAGTCAATTCATGAATACAACAGAATTTGATAATTGTAAATCTTGCTGCCTAGGAAAATTACATAAACTGCCATTTTCTGATTCAACTACCACGTACACATCCCCACTTCATCTTATTCACACAGATCTTTGGGGACCATCTCCTATTCCTGCCTCAAATGGTCATAGATACTTTATACTATTTGTAGATGCAGCAACAAACTTTACATGGTTTTATACTCTGAAGCAAAAATATGATACTTACAAAATTTTCTTACACTTCAAAAACATGGCAGAGCTGCAGTTTAACACAAGGATAAAAGTCATTCAATCTGATGGAGGGGGTGAGTTTCGTGCTCTCAAAAACTATCTAGACTCACAAGGAATCATTCATAGAGTCAGCTGTCCCTATAAACCTCAGTAGAATGGAAAAACTGAGAGGAAAATAAGACACATTATAGAAATGGGTTTAACTCTGCTAGCCAATGCTCAACTACCACTAAAATACTGGTCAGAAGCCTTTCATACCTCAGTTTTTCTCATAAACAGACTACCTATTCCTACATTACAAAATCAGTCCCCATTTGAGTTCATTTTCAAACTTAAACCTGAGTATGGCTTATTGAAAACTTTTGGCTGTGAATTTTTTCCATATATTAGACCTTACAATCAGCATAAGTTTTCCTTAAAGTCATCTCCCTGCATTTTCTTGGGTTACAGTGATTATCAAAAAGGTTATAGGTCTCTGGACTCCAAAGGTAATGTTTATACTTCGAGGCATGTTATATTTCATGAACACTCTTTTCCATATAATACTATGTTTCCTGATTCCACCAAAACACATTCTTCATCACACTTTCCTTCAGCTACACCACCTACACTCCCTATTTCTCACTCACCATTGTCAAATATCTCTACTTCTATTCCAATCAACTCCAATTCAAATCTTGGTAACTCTAATTCAAGTACCACTGAGCCTAACATTAGTCATTCAAATGACCATACTACTGAACATGTTGATTTCGCTAACCATACTAATAATGCAGCCTCTCCTAGAAATATATCACATGATGACTCCTCTGTTATATCTCAAAGACCACACTCCCTACAAAAACAACAATCAAAGTAGGTGACAAGAAAGCATCCAATGACAACTAGAGCCATGACTGGTGTGTTTAAGCGAAAGGCGCTTGTTTTATCTCATGATGAGTATGAACCCGACTCTGTCAAAGTAGCTCTTCTCAATTCCCAGTGGAAAAATGCCATGGACAACGAATATAATGCACTAATGAAGAATCAAACCTGGCAACTTGTTGAGCTTCCACCCAACCGAAAACCCACAGGATGTAAATGGGTATTTCGAATCAAGAGGAAAGCAGATGGAACCATACAAAAGTACAAGGCTCGCCTCGTAGCAAAAGGATATAATCAAAGGGAAGGCCTAGACTACAAAGAGACCTTCAGTCCTGTTGTTAAACCAATAACCATCAGAACCATATTGACCTTAGCCTTACAAAGAAGCTGGGAAATCAGGCAAGTTGATGTAGACAATGCCTTCCTGCATGGAACACTCGAGGAAGAAGTCTTCATGACTTAACCACCAGGCTATATTGATCCCTCAACTTCTCACTTGGTTTGCAAGCTTCAAAAGTCACTTTATGGACTCAAACAGGCTCCTCGTGCCTGGTTTGAGAAACTAACAACAACTCTTTTTCAAATGGGGTTCTCAGCTAGCAGATGTGATCACTCTCTCCTCATCAGAGTTACTCCCCAACATACCACATATATCCTCATATATGTGGATGATATTATCATCACCGGTTCCTCCTCTGAGGTTATTTCTCAGCTTATCTCACAGTTGCACAACGAGTTCTCGCTTAAGGATCTTAGCAAACTAAATTACTTCCTGGGCATTGAGGTTCAATATCTCAAAGATGGTTCATTACATCTGTCTCAAGCAAAGTATGCAAGAGAATTATTAGGTAAGGCAAATATGGCTTCGTGTAAAGCTTATCATACGCCAATGACGTCTGGTCTCAAGCTTTCAGCTTTCCAAGGAACTCCTTGTTCAGATCCTCAACTGTACAGATCAGTTGTCGGTAGCCTACAATACCTAACTGTCACGAGACCAGAACTTGCGTTTGCAGTCAACAAAGTCTGTCAATTCATGGCTAATCCCCTTGACACTCACTGGGCAGCAGTTAACCGGATTCTACGATATATTCAGGGAACCATTACTTATGGTCTCATTCTCAAGAAACCAACAGAGTTAACAATGTTTGGCTTTTGTGATGCGGATTGGGGTAGTGACCCTGATGACCGTAGGTCCACTTTTAGGTCTGCAATTTATCTTGGTGGTAACTTGGTTTCCTAGTTCTCTAAGAAACATTCTGTAGTATCTCGTAATAGCACCGAAGCTGAATATCGAAGCTTGGCTCTTACGATGACGGAAATATTATGGTTAAAATCACTCCTGCATGAGTTGCATGTTCCCTTAGTCACCAAACCTCATCTATACTGTGATAATATGAGCATTGTCATGCTCACTGCTAATCCTATCCTTCATGCATGTACCAAACATATCAAACTTGACCTTCATTTCGTTCGGGAAAAAGTTCAAGCCCATGAAGTTGTTATCAGTCACATTCCCTCAGCAGAACAGATTGCAGATGCAATGACCAAAGCAGTCTCTAGCACTTCATTCTCAACCTTCAGACACAAGCTCAGAGTTTCACCACCAACTCTGATCTTGAGGGGGGATGAAAGGGAACCATTACACTTATCTCACGTGACACATGTGTGATTTAGTTAAACAACTGAATACAGTTGCATGGTTACAGTTGAAGTATGTATATAAACGAATGCAATACTGAATATGAAGCAAGAATGAAATATGAAACTTCAGAATATTACTTCTTTCTCTCTTTCTCAAATCTCTACGTATTACAAACTTCTTGAGTAGTTGGAAATCTTTCAAGCTCAATTCCCATAGCTAACAATTCAGTTAAAACTGGTATACTAACTGTGCATACAGTTGTAGTTTGTTAGATGTAAGCTTCTTTATAAATAGCTTCTGTACATCACTTCTAATACAACTTCTTCCATTTTTGATATCATTCATGGCTCATCCTCTCTTCTTTTTCTTCTTTCTTCAACCTCTCACTTCTAGAGCATAGCTTTGTTTTCGTTGCTGGCTAATAATTCTATCTTGGTATCAGAGTAATTGCTTTTTGTTAATGCAGCAAGATTGTCATGATCCTCTAGTTGTTAACTAGAAAACCAGTTTGGGTACTTGGCCATTGACAGCAGCATTTTCCTTTTATGGAGACAAATTTTAGCAGCCATTGAAGATTTTGAATCTCCAGTGAAGTTTCTAAATCCTAGAGACACAAAAATTGGAAAAGTTCACGTTGAATTCATTGTGTGGCATAGACAAGATAAGATGCTCTTATCATGGATACTCTCATCCATGACAGAAACAGTTCTCCAAAGCACGGTTGGCTGTCGTTCAGTGTGTAAGTTTGGAGCAGAATTCAAGAATTCTTTGCTTCTCAAATGAGAGGAAACATAAGGCAGTTGAAGTAGCAACTTAGAACTACAAGAAAAGGAGGAATATCTACAAGTGATTATCTTCTTAAGATGAAAAGTCCTGTTGATTCCTCAATTGTAGTAGGATGTCTAGTTACTATGATTGAACATATATACAGAAGACATTTTAGACAGACTTCCAAAAGATTACGATAGCTTCATACACGACTAGATCCTTATATATATACACAGTTCATGACATTGAATCTTTACTGCTTGCACAAGGGTCAAGGTTTGAAAAATACTCTAAAGCTGCGGAAACAGTGAATGTTGCTCTGCAAACGGGTAATAGAAGAGGTACCGGTGGCCAATTTTCTAATTTTCGTGGTAATCATAGCTTTAATGGTCAACATTCTAGAGGAAGAGTTGGCTTTCATAATAGAAACAGAGGCAAAGGTCGATTTAATAATTCTGGCAAGTTAAACATTGTTTGTCAGCTATGTAGCAGGTCAGGCCATTCTGTTCGGCAATGTTTCTATCGATTTGACCCAAACTTTCAACTATCTTCATCATAGTTCACTCATTCAGAGACCACAAGGTCATTAGGCAGCAATGTTAGCCACAGCTAAATCAGTTTGTGATACCTCTTGATATCTAGATTCTGGAGCTTCCTCACATGTCACTCCAGAATCACAAAATGTTATGCACAAGACTGAATATGCTGATCATGATCAAGTGCATGTTGGTAATGGTTCGATTCATAGTTAAATCATCAGACTGTCACACCCTTCTCGACGAAACCATGTGATGTGCATGGCAGAATTAAAAAGATTTTTTTAAAAAATATTTCAAAAATCCTTTTTTAATGGCCACCAAAATTTATTTAGATAAATTTTTTTTAGAAAAACCTTTAAAGCATGGTTGGAAAACGAAGTAAGGTTGAGAGTTGATTGAGCGTGCAAATGATGTTAGAACTAAGGCCTTAATTATATTTTAATTATTCTTATAAAAAGCAGCAACTAACTAAAGAAAAATATATTTTAAAAAGAGTTGATATTTGGTGCAGGGGCGGGCCTTCTCTTAGACAGGGAGGGGTAATCGCCCCCCAAATTTTTTTTTTATATATATTTTTAAAATAGCCTCTCAAAATTTTAGTTAAATATATATATAAAATATTATATATTAAAAAAGCTGGATATACAAATTTAAAAAGCTATCTAACCCAAAAAAATAAAATAAAAAAATATAAAAAGGTCAAGGTCCCAAGATGTCCAATTAAAATAAGTTTAAATTCTGACTCTTCTTAGTGAATTCATAAATTTTTTTCTCTTTATTTGATTTTGCTTTTCCTCTTTCTGCCAAGTCGCTAATCGTCGTCAATGGTCTTCTGTGTGCAGTGCACTGTGGCTTTCCCATCTACCATCATGTAACTTAAGTAAGTTTATTTCCTTTTGTTTTATTAGGAATTAGGAAAAAGAGTAGATACATATGTCAGAAAATAAATAATAAAAACTGAAAAAATAGATGTAAAATAGAGAAAATGTGTGATTGAGGAAAGGAGATGTAGAATGGAAAAAAGATGTGATTGAGGTACAACAAAACAGAACGCTCATTCTCAGCGATGAAAAAAATTAAGACAAGGTTGCGTAATAAGATGGAAGATGATTTTCTTGCCGATAACCTGGTGATTCATATTGAAAGAGAAATAGCTGCAAGTTTTACTTTTGATTCTATTATTGATGATTTTAAGTCATTAAAAAATAGGAGGGCATCACTTTAAGTGGAAATAAATTTTAATTAGTTCATTTAGCATTTTTTTTAATTGTATTATAATATTTTTCAATCTTAATATTTGATATATTATACAATGAACTAAATCTGTGAGATACATTATCTTTTTATTGGTATCTATGAAAAATCAAGTTTAATGTGTGTGTATATATATATATATATGCTAAGCATCTATTTCGCCCCCTCAATAATTTTGTTCAAAATCCGCCACTGATTTGGTGCACTGCCGATAAATAATTTTTTTGTCTATAAACAATTTTTAGATTATGATACATAATAAATATAATTTTAAAAGATATTAATTTTATCATGTGCTAAACACAGTCGGTGGATAAAAATTTTGTTCACCAACATTAGATCAAATCATTTTTTTTCAAAAGAAGAACTAAGGCCTATGCATCAAGTGAAGGGATCAAAGCCCTCCTAGTTTATAAAATAGAAAAACGGTAAGATGAGGTGGTTGCTTTTAAACTATTTGTAGTGAAAGAAAAATGTTTAAGTGACTACAGTAAACTGAAAAGAATCCTAAGTGAATTTAGTTAGTTTTATTTAAAAAATCATCACCTGTCTTTACCTTATTTTTCATTTTTAATTTTTAATTTTGTGCAAAAAGAATTTCTATTTTTTCGGGATTATGGAAAAAGGGTCTTTTTTCTCTTGGATTTTTGTATAAAAAAAAGATTTCTATTTTTAGTTTTTTTAAATATTTTTGAATCTTCAAAAGAGAAAGAAAGAAAGAAAAAAAAACAATGAGCCATTGTAACCCAATGTATTCAAGCCCTCTAAGAAAGGTAGAATTTTATCCAAAGCAAAGGAAATTGGTAGGAATAAGCCCAAATCCAAGAGGAAAAATAAATTAAATTAATCCATGTGATAATATAATAAAGATTAGGTTACATGGCTTTAAGACAAAAATTTAGCAAGTGGTATGATAATACAAGACTTTAGGACAAAACATCTATATCCTACACTCATCATTTTAGCAAGTTGATGGAGATCAAGGTGCTGTCAAAGCTACTCTAAACCGTTCCCAAGATCCTTTGCAAGGGATAGGCGGTCCAATGACTAAGAGCAGGGTGAACCGGGTCAAAGAAGCTTTATTGGGTTTGATCTTGGATGTGCAGGCTAAAGAGGAAGTTATTGGGCCAAGTCAAGACATCAAGTGAGCCACACTTTGCAGCCTTGAAGATGGCATTAAAGAGGGCAGTTCGGAGGCCGAATAAAGTTTATTAGATCCTGAAGACAACTAGCCCAAATCTGCATAGGCTAAAGATGTATTATGGGCTTTAGATTAAATGTTTTGTTTTGGATATTATTAGTATTTGGGCCCATTCTTTATGCAGCCCAAATAGTAGTTTAATTATGGGTTTATTTTTTTATTAGTTTAGTTGGGCCAGATAACTAATGTTATTTGGGCCATATTTTATTAGAAGTCCAATTAGGAGTTTAAGGCCTTTTGGCTTTCCTACTAGGGTTAGGTTTGATTGTCTATTTAAGAGTTCTTCAAATTCATGTATTGGACAGATTTTGATGATTAATAAAGATTGAGTTTTCTCCTAAAGTGAGAGCTTCCCTTAGTTCTTGGGCAAAGAACTGAATCCGATCTTATCAAGGCAACTCATGGCGATCAAACATTCATTGAATTTTCAAGACGATCCTTACTTTTGCCAAACACTCCGTTTCTTCGTTTAGAGGAACGCATCATTTGGTATCAGAGCTTTGACTCCTTGAGATTTGGTTGGTGTCATATCTTTTCTTTTCTATTTTCTAGAGTCTTTCTTCTTCTTCTACCTTTCTTTAGGTCAAATTAGAGTTCTAGTTCTAGTTAATGTTCTTCTAGTTCTTTTTGAAAAAAAGAGAGTTCTAGTTCTAGTCAATTTTCTTTTCCTACTTATATTCTAATTCCTAGTCCTAGTCAATTTAGTTTCTTCTTCCAAAAATTTGAATTTCGAAAAAAAAGTGAGTCCTATTCCTATTTCAATTTGGTTTCTTGTTCAAAAATTCAAAATTCAAAATTAAAAATTCAAAAAAATAAAAAATCAGATTCCTAGTCCTAGTTGAATTTGGTCTTTTCTGCAAAAAAAATAAAAATTCGTCAAAAAAAAATCGCTAAAAAAAAGAGGTGAGTTGAAAAAAAAGAAGAGAAATTTGTTAAAAAAAAAAGAAACATACTGATATTAGTATCCCTCATATTTTTTTAAATTCAGTTCTTAGGGTTGTCATTGTCTGAAAATTTATTCTTCTTAATTCACTTGTTTTCTTAGATAAGTTTGTTGATCAGGTTCTTGTTTAAGAGCTTTAAGGGAAAGAGAGTGAAATTGAGTGCAAAACACGTGAGGTTTGTGAGACAAACATGAGTAGTGAAAGAGATCAACCTGAAATTGACCTTAAACTCTTTATGAAAGCAGTTCCAGATCAGTTTAAGTTGCTAAATATGAGGCTGGATAACCTTGATTCACCATCCCAGCCTAAGCTTACCAAACAGTTTGGGTTTGATGAGGGAGAAGGGGAATATTCAGATAGTGAAGCATTCGGGTCAAGAAAGGAAAGGAGGATAGCTCCTAGGCGTGATAGTGGCTTAGGAAACATAAAAATGACTATTCCTACATTCCAAGGTAAGGGTGACCCTGAACTTTACTTAGAGTGGGAGAGGAAGGTAGAACATATGTTTGAGTGTCATGATTATACTGAGGAGAAAAAGGTGAAGCTAGCTGCTGTGGAGTTTACTGACTATGCTAGTATTTGGTGGGATCAATTAGCAATTAATAGGCGGAGAAGTGGTGAGAGACTTATTCGGTCATGGGAAGAGATGAAGGTTGTGATGAGAAAACGGTTTGTTCCTAGCCATTACTATAGAGACTTGTTCAGAAAATTACAAAATCTGCATCAAGGATCTATGAGTGTAGAGGATTACTACAATGAGATGGAGATGGCCATGATGAAAGCTAATATTGAAGAGGATAGAGAGGCTACAATGGCAAGGTTTATAGGTGGTTTGAGGAAAGAAATTGCAGATGTAGTAGATATGCACCATTATGTAGAGATGGAGGATTTACTGCATAAAGCAATTAAAGTTGAGAAGCAGTTAAAGGTTAGAACATCTTCTAAATTTGGCTCAATTCCTAAAACTCCAAGGAAGCCGAATTGGCAAGATAACCCTAAGGCTGCTACTAGGCCGAAGGAAGAGAGCAAGGGGAGGAATTCAATTACAGCCCCTAATCCCAAGGCTAAGAATGATACTTCTACTTGCTTTAGAGCACGAAATACAAAATGTTTTAGATGTCACGGATTGGGGCATATTGCATCACAGTGTCCTAACAAGAGAGCCATTGTTCATCTTGATGATGGAGGCATGGAGAGTGAGCATTCAAGTGATGATGAGATGCCACCATTGGAGGATTGCAGTGACATGGAGATTGGAGAACCAGTGCATGGAGAAGTATTAGTTACTCGACGTGCTCTTAATATGCAACCTAATGATGATGTTGATGATGAACAACGTGATCACATATTCCAGACCAGGTGCCACGTGAATAACAAGGTATGTAGCTTGATTATTGATAGTGGGAGTTGCACTAATGTAGCTAGTACCTTGATGGTTGATAAATTGGTTCTACCCACATTGAAACATCCTAAGCCATATAGGCTGATGTGAACCCCTGATATGAACCTCACCAAGAGTAGTGAGACCCGGAATCAATATGGGATCCAAGTTCAAGGATTGTGTTCTAATCAGATTTATAACAAAAATAAATTAAAGAAAAGGATCTTAACCCATTATCTATAAAGAGATAAGAACCAAAGGTATAAGAAATATTGCAGACACCACACTCAAGAAAGAGGAAGAAGATTGTGAGTGATAAGTCTTGCTTGAACGCCACAAGATAAATCTTGATAAGTTCAGAAAAGTTCTTTAAAGAACCAAAGAGAAAACACTCTCAATAATATAAATGATAATATGAATTGTTCATGAGCATACATACCTATTTATAGGCCAATTACCTAAACTAAGAAGGAAAACTAAATAGGAAACTCCTATAGGACAAGGAAAAATAGAAATAGGAAACTGTTCTAGAAACTATCAAATAGGAAACTCCTATAGGGCAAGGAAAAGTACAAATAGGAAACTCTTCTAGAAACTATCAAATAGGAAACTTTCCTAGTCAAATAAATAAAATACTAAAAGTAAATAAATTAGAAAAACGTAGCGTAAATTGGGCCATAAAATAACTCATTGATTTTGGGCCTATATTCAATCTTCAGGCTTGAATCTTCTTGTGCTTTAGGTCCATATTTAAATTGGCTGGTCTTGACCCATATTTAAATGGGTTTTAATGACATGGACCAGTTTTGGCTCTTCTTTTGTAATAATGCAAGTATCTCCTTGATGGGCCTCTAGGATTAGACTATTAATTGCTTCTTTGAATATTTTAGCCCGAGCTCTTGTGAGAGGTCCAACTGGGACTTGAAGCGGGTCTGTATTCCATTTCTATTTGTCAGCCCTAGCCATGATCTCATCATTACACTCCTCTTGAAAAGGATTTGTCCACAAATCACCACCTACATCAAAAGGAGACAAGTCAGAAACATTAAAAGTTGCACTAACATTATACTCACCTGGAAGATCTAATTTGTAGGCATTATCATTGATCATTTCAATCACTTGAAATGGACCATCCCCTCTTGGAAGTAATTTAGATTTCCTTTGAGCTGGAAACGTTTCCTTCCTCATATGCAACCAAACCCAATCACCGGGCTCCAATACAACTTTCTTGCGCCCCTTATTAGCTTGTTTGACATATTGCTCAGTTTTTCACTCAATGTTTTGCCGAGCCTATTCATAAATCTGCCTAACAAATTCAGCTTTCTTGTTTCCATCTAAGTTAACATGCTCAGCCATAGGTAAAGGAGTTAAATCCAAAGGAGTTAATGGATTAAACCCATACACAATTTCAAAAGGTGAAAACTTAGTTGCAAAATGTACGCTCCTATTATATGCAAACTCAACATGTGGCAAACATTCCTCCCATAATTTCAAATTTTTTTGTATTATTGCACGTAACAATGTAGATAAAGTCCTATAAACTACTACAGTTTGGCCGTCAGTTTGTGGATGACAAGTAGTAGAAAATAAAAGTTTTGTCCCTAACTTACCCCATAAAGTCTTCCAAAAATAGCTTAAGAATTTTGCATCTCTGTCAGACACAATACTCCTAGGAATGCCATGCAATCTCACAATTTCTTTGAAAAACAAATCAGCAATATGTGATACATCATCGGTTTTATGACATGGTATGATATGTGTCATTTTAGAAAATTTATCAACAACCGCATATATAGAATCTCTACCCCATTTTGACCTAGGTAAACTCAACACAAAATTTGTAGATAAGTCAATCCAAAGTTCACTAGGTAGATGCAAAGAAGTATATAATCCATTAAGCTTCATTTTAAACTTAGCTTGTCTACAAGTTAAAAACTGTTCACATATTCGTTTTGCATCATATTTCATATGCAGAACATCTAAAGTCTTAGATATGCCAAAATGCCACATTAAATCACCTCTATGAGCTTCCCTAACAAGCAAATCCTGCAATGAATATTTAGGTATACACAATTTATTTTCTTTAAACAAAAATTTATTATGTCCAATGAACTTATCAGATGTCACTTTCTCACATACATTGAGAACATTACCCTGCAAAATAGAAACTTCAATATTGGGTAAGTAAGAGTTAAGCTCATTAATACAATCATTGGCAAAATTGAAAACAAAACATTCTTTTGTCACACTTTCTTTTGCATAAAAATTCATTTGTTTTCTCTCGATTTTTCTTTCGATGACCTAATTGGTTCTTGTAATTTCTCCATCAATTTTCTCAGCCTCTTTTTCACTTTCTCTCTTAACTTTCTTGGCATCTATCTCTTTTTCTTTCATAATTTTATCAACCTCTCTCTCTTTTTCTCTCTTAATTTTCTCAGCCTCTCTCTCTTTTTCTATCATACTTTTTCTGTCATCTATATCTTTTTCTCTCATAATTTTCTCAACATCTCTATCTTTTTCTCTCTCAATTCTTTCACTCATTTTCTTTTCTTCACTCTCTTTCTTTTGCCTCACTTGATCATCATAGTAGTCTCTAACACTTTAAGAACCTTGAGTAGGGCTTCGCAACTTCTTAAATAAGTCCATATGGTAGTGACTTGGAATAAATCGCTTCCTCATAACTGCTTTCATCTCCTCCCACGTCTCAATGGGTCTTTCTCCATTTCGTCTCCTGCTTAAAATCAATTTATCCCACCAAATAATAGCATAGTCAATAAATTCAATGACAACCAATTTTACCTTTTTCAACTCAGAATAGTTGTGACACCCAAACAACAATTCCATCCTTCTCTCCCAATTTAGATAAGCTTCGGGGTCATTTTTTCCTTGAAACGACGTAACCTTCCTCTTAAAGCTACCAACATTTTTATTTTCCCAATTCCTAACTTCTCTAAATCTCCCATCATATTTTCTACTCAAATCGATGTCAACTTCATCAAAATCATCTATATACTCTCTACCTTCAAAACTCACTTTTCTCGATTGAACTATCTCTCTCCTATGCATATTGGGAGTATTTTGTGAATTCTCTACCCGATCTAAATGTTCATGAATTTGCTCTATCTCCTCTTTCAAAACTCGCCTCATCTCACTCACTAAAGTTTCCATCATCAACTTTGGATCCACCATTCTCAACACATCTTCGAAAATATTTTTGTCCTTGTGTTACATGTTTTTTCTGCAAAACAATGTTAGAGTAAAATAAATTCTCACAACACTAACTCACGTGTTTCTCTCAAGATTAATGGCACTCACACTCGTGTTTACTCAAATTTTGGCTTTTACCCTTTTATAAGCTCACACCCTCATGCCTTTTTCCTCTCTTAGTCCCCTCTTTCAGTTCTTTATTGAACTCAAACAAACTCACATAAGAAATTTCTTGCAACAATACAAACTCAACTAATAGAATACAAAGAGTAAAGGAAGAAGAAAAAAAATAGAATTTTAAGAAACAAAGGGAACAAAGTAATAGGTAGGAAATGAAGAAAACGAAATTAAAGACAAGATAAGCAATTGAAAAAGAAAAATCACAACAAGAAGCAACTAGAATAGAGAGAAATCAATGACTGGAGGAAAGGAAACAATTGAGATAAAAAAATAGTCAAAGTAAGAAAGGCAAACGAAATAAGAGATCAAAGCAAGAATAACACTTGATGCACGTAAAACTATTGGTAAAAACTTGAATTTCAACACTACTGAATTCTAGCCCTTTTTTTCGAATTTCTTTTTTTTTTTATAGAATTCTGCACTCTTTTTTTTTTCTTTTCTTTTTTTCAATTCCGATTTTTTTTTTTGATTTTTTTTTGAATTGTTTTTTTCAGAATATGCACTTGAACTAAGAACACTAGAAATAAAACAAAAATTAAAAGATAAGAAGAATGAAGAACACAAAAAAAATACGAGATAGTAAGATGGAATAAGAATAAGAATAAGAAAACAAATAGGATAGATCAAACCTAATTTAAAAATTAGCTCTGATACCAAATGATGTGAACCCCTGATATGAACCTCACCAAGAGTAGTAAGACCCGGAATCAATATGGGATCCAAATTCAAGGATCGTGTTCTAATCAGATTTATAACAAAAAAAATTAAAGAAAAGGACCTTGACCCATTATCTATAAAGAGATAAGAACCAAAGGTATAAGAAATATTGTAGACGCCACACTCAAGAAAGAGGAAGAAGATTGTAAGTGATAAGTCTTGCTTGAACGCCACAAGATAAATCTTGATAAGTTCAGAAATGTTCTTTAAAGAACCAAAGAGAAAACACTCTCAATAATATAAATGATAATCTGAATTGTTCATGAGCATACATACCTATTTATAGGCCAATTATCTAAAATAAGAAGGAAAACTAAATAGGAAACTCCTATAGGACAAGGAAAAATAGAAATAGGAAACTGTTCTAGAAACTATCAAATAGGAAACTCCTATAGGGCAAGGAAAAGTACAAATAGGAAACTCTTCTAGAAACTATCAAATAGAAAACTTTCCTAGTCAAATAAATAAAATACTAAAAGTAAATAAATCAGAAAAACGTAGCCTAAATTGGGCCATAAAATAACTCATTGATTTTGGGTCTATATTCAATCTTCAGGCTTGAATCTTCTTGTGCTTTAGGTCCATATTTAAATTGGCTAGTCTTGACCTATATTTAAATGGGTTTTAATGACATGGACCAGTTTTGGCTCTTTTGTAATAATGCAAGTATCTCCTTGATGGGCCTCTAGGATTAGACTATTAAGTGCTTCTTTCAATATTTTAGCCTGAGCTCTTGTGATAGGTCCAACTGGGACTTGAAGCGGGTCCGCATTCCATTTATGTTTGTCAGCCCTAGCCATGATCTCATCATAGGCTAAGATGGTTGAATGATAGGGGAGATATATGGGTGACCACTCAGGTTTGCATATCTTTTTCTATTGGTAACTACAACGATGAGGTGCTTTGTGATGTAGTACCAATGCATGCTGGACACTTGTTGTTGGGACGTCCATGGCAATTTGATAGAAGGGTTAATTATGATGGCTACAAGAATCAATATACATTAACCATACATAAGAGAACCTTTATTTTGACACCCCTAAAGCCAGCTGAGGATTTTGCTGATCAAGTGAGAATTACAAAAGAGTGTAAGTTGAGAGAAACACTAGAAAAAGAGAAGAAAGAGAGTAAGATGAAAATTGAGAGTGAGAGAAAAGAGAGGAGGTTGAGACATGTGAGCAGAAAAAGAAAGAGAGTTGTAAGCCAGAGAAAGAGAAAAATAAAAGAGTGAGTGCTTTTGCACTAAAAAGTGAGGTGAAGAGTGCTTTGGTATGCAAGCCAAACCTCCTTGTGCTCATGTACAAGGATATTTATTTTACTAACACTCCTAACCTATCTTTGCCTAGTATGGTTGTGTCTTTGTTACAGGAATTCAATGATGTTTTTCCTGAGGAGATTCCATATGGACTACCACCTTTGAGAGGCATTGAGCACCAGATAGACTTTGTCCCTGGATCATCCATCCCTAATCGTCCTGCCTACTGAGCTAATCCTGAGGAGACGAAGGAAATTCAAAGGCAAGTAGATAGCCTAGTTCAGAAAGGATTCGTGAGGGAGAGTCTTAGTCCCTGTTCAGTACCTGTTATTCTTGTGCCTAAAAAGGATGGTACTTGGCGTATGTGCGTAGATTGCAGAGCCATCAACAAAATCATTGTAAAGTATAGGCATCCAATTCCTAGATTAGATGACATGCTTGATGAGTTGTATGGTTCTAGTGTTTTTACTAAAATTGATTTAAAGAATGGCTACTATCAAATTCGTATGAAAGAGGGAGATGAGTGAAAAACTGCTTTTAAGACTAAATATGGTTTATATGAGTGGTTAGTAATGCCCTTTGGCTTGTCTAATGCACCCAGTACCTTTATGAGATTAATAAACCATGTCTTACATGCTTTCATTGGAAAGTTTGTGGTAGTTTACTTTGATGATATTTTAGTATATAGTTAAAATCTTGATGAACATGTATTGCATTTGCGTGCTATTTATGATGTGCTTAGGGAGCATAAATTGTAACCTAACATGAAAAAGTGCACATTCTGTTCTGATTCAGTAGTGTTCCTTGGTTTTGTTGTTAATTCTCATGGAATTAGTGTGGATGAGGACAAGGTTAAGGCAATCCAAGATTGGCCTACACCTAGGAATGTTAATGAAGTTAGGAGTTTTCATGGTTTATGATGTGAACCCCTGATATGAACCTCACCAAGAGTAGTGAGACCCAGAATCAATATGGGATCCGCTTAGAAGGATCGTATTCTAATCAGATTTATAACAAAAATAAATTAAAAATAAAATGACCTTGACCCGTTATCTATAAAGAGATAAGAACCAAAGGTATAAGAAATATCGCAGACGCCACACTCAAGAAAGAGGAAGAAGATTGTGAGTGATAAGTCTTGCTTGAACGCCACAAGATAAATCTTGATAAGTTCAGAAAAGTTCTTTAAAGAACCAAAGAGAAAACACTCTCAATAATATAAATGATAATCTCAATTGTTAATGAGTATACATGCCTATTTATAGGCCAATAACCTAATCTAACAAAGAAAAGTAATAGAAAACTCCTATAGAGTAAGGAAACTTAGAAATAAGAAACTCCTACAGAACTAGGAAAACCTCTTCTAGTCAGACAAGGAAAGTTAGGAAAAACTCTTCTAGTCAAACAAGGAAACCATCAAATACTAAACTTTGCAGCCTTGAAGATGGCATTAAAGAGGGCCGTTCGGAGGCCCAATAAAGTTTATTAGATCCTGAAGACAACTGGGCCAAATCTGCATAGGCTAAAGATGTATTATGGGCTTTAGATTAAATGTTTTGTTTTGGATATTATTAGTATTTGGGCCCATTCTTTATGCAGCCCGAATAATAGTTTAATTATGGGTTTATTTTTTTATTAGTTTAGTTGGGCCAGATAACTAATGTTATTTGGACCATATTTTATTAGAAGTCCAATTAGGAGTTTAAGGCCTTTTGGCTTTCCTACTAGGGTTAGGTTTGATTGTCTATTTAAGAGTTCTTCAAGTTCATGTATTGGACAGATTTTGATGATTAATAAAGATTGAGTTTTCTCCTAAAGTGAGAGCTTCCCTTAGTTCTTGGGCAAAGAACTGAATCCGATCTTATCGAGGCAACTTGTGGCGATCAAACATCCATTGAATTTTTAAGACGATCCTTGCTTTCGCCAAACACTCCGTTTCTTCGTTTAGAGGAACACATCACAAGTGGTATGATAATACAAGGTTTTAGGACAAAACATCTATATCCTACACTCATAATTTTAGCAAGTGGTATGATAATACATGACATTAGGACAAAATATTCATATCCCACACAAATAATTTCAACCAAATAATGGAGATTCAAGGGCTAGAAATTTGTCAACTAAAAAGGAAAACCTATCATAATTGATTAAGACAAAAGAAAAAAGAAATGAATCCCTAAATCAAAGGGACCTTGTCCCTTATCTTAGGAACATATTATAATAATTTTCAAAATACAAATCTCCTTTTCCTATGCATATCTTGACTAAGGAAGAGGAAGACAAGAATATGAGTTGTTTGTTTTTCCAAAAATTCAACCAAGTGTATCTTAATTGTGATAAGGTAGACCCATGATCATGAAAGGTGAATTATTTGGTGGTCTATTTAAGCAAAACCCACCCCTATAACATTAGAATTTTTGTCCAAGTGCGGGAGAGGAAAAATAGAAGCAAGGTAGAGTGAGGAAAGGAGAGGAAGAAAGGAAGAAAAAGGAAGGAAAAGTCTAGAGGACTAACTACTCAAGGTAAGTTTAACAATATTTCTTTTTGAAGAAAAGTTTTGAAACTTGTAATATTTATATGAGATTTTGATCTTAGAACTTTTATGATTGGTCATGGATGTTGTTATATCATGTTACATATTATGTATGTTTGAATACTTAGGCTGGTATAGATAGTTCTGCATAGGTATGGCTATGGGTGGAAAACTTTTGAGCTTTTATTTTTAAAATTCTAGGAAGAATCGGTAAGGAATTAAAACAAATGGTTGCCATGAAAAATTTAGATCTATGTCTCACAGATTTTTAGCCACTGGAATCACTCCATTTGGAGTCCATATGAGGTAGATATGGTCCGATTAGTAAGTCGTGGTCAGAAAATGGTTAATCAGGGAAGAATATGTTATGATAGCTTCTGTGTTTTTATTTTTGGGGACATTTTGTAGGGAATTATAATAAATTGATAACATAATAATTATAGATATATGTGTCACGGATTTTTAACCACTGGAATCACTCAATTTCGAGTCCGTATGAGGCATATATTGTTTGATTAGTATGTAGTGGTCAGAAATTGGTTAATCAGGGAAGAATATTTTAAGATATCTTCTGTGTTTTAGTTTTTGAAAACATTTTGTAGGGAATTAAAATAAATAATTAATATAAAAATTATTGCTATATGTGTCACGGATTTTTAGCCACTGAAATCACTTAATTTGAAATTCTTATGAGGGAGATATGGTCAGATTAGTAGGTAGAGGACAGAACCTACCCGAGAAGAAATAATCTATCCTTTTAGGGAGTAATATCACCTTGATTTATTAATCTTTCACTAAATTGTTCAACATAATAGTTTTAGATAATTGTTTTATCTTTAAAATGACACCAAGATCACCTACATCGGAGTTAAATTGAGGGAGTTATTCTTTGATTAAGAAGCGAAGGTCAGATAGGATGAAAACCTACATCAAGAAAATAAATAAATAAAATTAATATTTAAAAAAGAAGAAGAATCTTACAAATTAAAATAATAAATGACTAGTATATGCCATAGCCATTGCTATTGTGTGAACTTCTTACCATCCTAAAATGTGTAATTTTGACATAGAAATATTTTGATGAAACGGTATGGTATGTGAGTATAATGAACATACTTGTTATTGAAATCATATTTTCGGCTATTAATGTGAAAAGAAACGAAATAAGCACGGTCACATGGCGATCCGTGTGGTGCACCAGTAGGGGATGCCCTACCAACGGTTATGACTATGTTAATGAGGAAAAAAAAAGAGAGTGTGCCATGTCGGACGGAGCGAGAAAAGCCCGTACCGGAGAGTAGAAAATACTTACCCTGACCGGGGTAGCTTGATATGAGAATAAATTGATAGTCATCCCATGATATTCTAAAAATAGTTAATCCTGTCATACATGTCATTACTGTACGATTCTCATGTACATAGATAAAGTACATTCATGTGACCAAAGATATTTGCTGTAGTTTATACAGATAAACATAACGTGATGAGCTATATTGATGATGATTTATTGTTGAACTTACTGTGATTTAATTTTCACTTTATTTCCATGTCATGTTCAGAAAATTAGTTATGCAAATTTTTCTATGGCTCTGGTTTTTAGTGCACATTGGATTGAGTTATTCTATGATAGGCAGATCCCAGAAACAAATAAAATGTTTGTGGTCGAGTTGGCTCAGATCCCGGTGAAGGTGTAACCACTCGCACTTGTATCTCTGGAATTGGTCAACCATAATAAATAAGATGTAGATATTTATGTGTTTGATATGTTGTACGTACGTTTTGATTAATGACGTGTATGTGAACTCTATATTATATAATAATAATAAATGAAAAAAGTTGTTACATAATTGGTATCAGAGTAGGTCGATCCTAAATGACCAGTGGGTGGATGGTTATCTGAATCGATCTTATAGTGTCTTGAGTATGTTTGTGGTTGTGCTGTGTAGGGATCAGTGAATTCGTATAGTTAAGAAATTACTATTGTTTCCTATCTACATGCCGAGGTGGTGTTATGACTGCTGTTAAATATTTTTGAACTAACTATTGGGCTTGATCACCTCAATAGCAGCATAACTTTGTTTTTGCCACAGTAGGAAATGGCACCACCAAGGAGGAATCCAGCAAACAATGCGGAGGAAACCCTGCACAATCTAGAAACCCTGCACAATCTGACCACGGTAATTCAAGACCAAGTCATGATCACTAATCAAATTCTACAATACCTCCAGAATGCTAATAACTCGAATGGTGTGAATGGTGCTAACAATTGGATGGCTGGAAATGATAACGGCATATTCGAGTTCCTGAGGACTAGGACACCTTATTTTCAGGGCGGCTTTGACCTGATTGTAGCTGAAAGATGAATAAGGGAGTTAGAGAAAATCTTTGAAGTGATGGGTTGTACTGAGGAGCAGCAAGTAATCTTTGCTGCATATATGCTAAAAGGTGAAGCAGAATACTGGTGGCGTGGAGCTAAAGAACTTTTAGCTCACTAGGGAAGGCATATCACTTGGCAGGTGTTCAAAGACACCTTTTTGGAAAAGTACTTTCCAAGTATTATGAGGGTAGAGAAAGAGATCAAATTTCTCCAACTCCGGCAGGGTAGCATGACCATAGACCAATACATCACGAGGTTCGAGGAGTTGTCTAAGTTATCCTCTTATCTATAATTTAACCCCGATGAAGCATGGAAGGCTGTTAAGTTTGAAGCGAGATTGAACCCGAACATAAAAAATGCTGCTGTAGCTATGGAGATCAGGGAGTTTATACCTCTGATCAATAAATGCACACTCTTGGAGAAAAGTTTAAAGGCAGTGGAGGATGAAAGCAAAGGCGAAACCTGTGAAAAAGGAAGAAAAATTTTCCCAACCCTAGCAAGAACGTGAGAAGAAGTGGATATGGAGCTAGTAAGAGGCCATTGGCTGCGGGTCCTAGACCTTTCCAACAAGACCTCCCCCTAGTCAAGTGCGCTAAGTGCGGACGCATGCATGGTAACCGGCCATGCCACACAGGACAAGATGTCTGCTTCAACTGCAGACAAAAGGGTCATTTTGCGAGAAACTGCCCACAGAATATGGGGAAGCAGCCGGAACAGAGGCCTCAGGTGAAAGGAAGGGTTTTTACCCTAAGCGGCCAAGAGGCAGCTCAATCTTCTGAAATGATTCAAGGTACATGCTATATCTATAGATTTGCTCTTATGGTGTTGTTTGACTCTGGTGCTAGTCATTCATTTATATCAGAAGAATGTATTAGGGAGCTTCAGTATCCTATTGCTGAAACCCCCTATGAGCTATCTGTAGTAACTCCCACAGGGGAAAGGGTCTTAACTTCCTCTGTATGTAAGGACTGTCAAGTCACTATCCAGGAGAAAACCTTTTCTGTAGACCTTGTATGTTTACCTTTAAAATGTATTGATGTCATTCTAGTGTTAGAATGGATGATTAGAAATCGAGTCTTGCTGAATTGTTGTAACAAGACCGTTGAATTTCTACCTCCTACTACGAAAGAGGAGGTGCAGTTATTCATGCTTAATGCCAATCAAGTTAATAGGGAATTGAAGAATGGAGTACTTGGATACATTCTCTTGTATTTATCAAACTTAGAAGTCGAATCGAAGCTTGATGAAATCCCAATAGCCAACGAGTTTCCTGAAGTATTTCCATAAGATATTCTAGGCTTACCTCCTAAGAGAGAGATAGAGTTCTCTATTGATCTCCTACCTGGGACAGGGCATATATCTATTGCACCATATAGAATGGCCTCAAAGGAACTACAAGAACTCAAAAAACAGTTGGAGAAATTATTAGACAAGCAATTCATTAGATCGAGTGTATCACCTTGGGGAGCTCCTGTATTGTTTGTTAAGAAGAAAGACGGGAGCTTGAGACTATGCATAGATTACAAACAACTGAATAAGGTAACTATCAAAAACAAGTACCCTCTCCCTAGGATAAATGACTTATTGGATCAACTGAAGGGAGCCTCCATCTTTTCTAAAATTGATTTGAGGTCGGGATACCATCGGATTAGGATCAAGAAGGAGGACATACCAAAAATAGCCTTCAGGACTAGGTATGGGCAATATGAGTTTCTCGTAATGCCCTTCGGATTGACGAATGCACCTGCAATTTTCAAGGATTACATGAATCGCATTTTTCGACCCTACCTAGATCAATTTGTTGTAGTGTTCATTGATGACATCTTGATATATTCTAAGAGTAAGAAAGAACAGGAACAACATCTCTGAATCGTGCTGCTAGTGCTAAAAGAGAAAAAATTATATGCAAAATTAGAGAAGTGTGAATTTTGGCTGTCAGAGGTGAAGTTTCTCGGACATGTCATCTCAAATAGAAGGGCAGCCGTAGTTCCTAGCAAGACGGAAGCAGTGATTCAGTGGGAGAGACCAAAGATAGTTACGGAAGTCAGAAGTTTCCTGGGTTTGGTAGGATACTACAGGAGATTTATACAAAACTTCTCTCGTATAGCCTTGCCATTGACTAAATTGACCAGGAAGGGAAGTCCTTTCAAATGGATTGATGAATGTAAAGTTAGTTTCCAGGAGATTAAGACAAGACTGACCACTCCTCCTGTTTTAATTATTCCATACCCTACAGGACATTTTGAAGTGTATAGTGATGCTTCAAAGAAAGGGCTAGGGTGTGTGCTTATGCAAGATAAGAGAGTAGTTGTTTACGCCTCTAGGCAACTAAGACCCCACGAAGGAAATTATCCAACCCATGATCTTGAATTGGTGGCGGTGGTGTTTGCCTTAAAGATTTAGCGACACTATTTGTATGGGGCAACATTTGAAGTATACTGTGATCATAAGAGTCTTAAGTACCTTTTTGATCAGAAGGTGTTAAATATGAGGCAACGAAGGTGGGTAGAATTTCTCAATGGCTACAAGTTTGAGATAAAGTATCATATAGGAAAGGCGAATGTTGTAGCTGAAGCCTTGAGTCGAAAATCTCTACACATGGGTCAGATGATGGTGTATGAGATGCAGATGTTAGAGGAGTTTCGAAATCTGAAGCTGGCCACTACCCTTACACCAAATAAGCTAATCTTTAATAGGTTAAGTATAAAGTGTGATCCTAGAACCCAGATTAAAGAGGCCCAAGCTCACGATCAATACTTACAGGATCACAAAGATCAAGATAATTCTTGTCTCAAAAACTAGAGAAATCATGTATCAGGGAAAGATTTGTGTTCCTCAAGAACGAGAGTTGAGGACCAAGATCCTGCAGGAGGCACATCAGAGTAAATACTCAGTCCATCCTGGATCCACTAAAATATACCAGGACTTAAAGAGGATGTATTGGTGGCTAGGGATGAAAAAGGACATTGCTGAATTCGTGGCGAAATGTTTAAATTGTTAGAAGGTGAAAGTGGAACATCAAAAGCCAGTAGGATTTCTATAACCTCTTAAGATTCTTGAATAAAAATGGGACAGTATTTCGATGGACTTTGTTGTGGGTTTACCTAAAACTTCAGTTGGACATACTCTATCTGGGTAATAGTTGACAAATTAACCAAATCTGCTCATTTTCTTCCAATAAAGATTAACTATTCACTAGACAATTTGGCCCAGTTGTACGTTTAGGAAATAGTTAGACTATTTCCTAAACGTACAACTGGGAAATGGGACATTAAAAGCCAGTAGGATTTCTACAACCTCTTAAGATTCCTGAATGGAAATGGGATAGTATTTTGATGGACTTTGTTGTGGGTTTACCTAAAACTTTAGTTGGTCATGACTCTATCTGGGTAATAGTTGACAGATTAACTAAATCTGCTCATTTTCTGCCCATAAAGATTAACTATTCACTGGACAAATTGGCCCAGTTGTACGTTCAGGAAATAGTTAGACTACATGGGATTCCCTTAAATATTGTTTCAGATAGAGATATGAGATTCACGTCGAGGTTTTGGAAGGTGTTGCAGGAAACTTTTGGTACTCAATTGCGGTGCAGTACTACTTACCATCCTCAGACTGACAGGTAGACAGAACGGACCATTCAAACCCTAGAAGAGATGTTGAGGGCCTGTGTGATAGAGCAAGGTAAATGATGGGATAAGTACCTACCTTTAGTAGAGTTTATTTATAATAATAGTTATCACTATAGTATTAAGATGGCCCCCTATAAAGCTTTATATGGTAGAAAGTGCCAATCTCCACTATGTTGGTTTGAGGTAGGAGAAAAGAACTTGTTGGGTCCTGATTTAGTTCAACAAACAACTGAACAAATCAGGATTATACGAGACAAAATGCTCACAGCTCAGAGTCGGCAAAAGAGTTACTATGATAAGAGACATAGACCTCTGGAGTTTGAGGAAGGGGACCATGTATTTTTAAAACTTTCCCCGACCACTAGAGTTGGTAGGTCTCTCAAGATCAAAAAGCTAAATTCACAATTTTTGGGACCCTACCAAATTCTAAAGAAAGTAGGGACGTTAGCATATCAAGTTGCTCTCCCACCTAATTTGTCCAACTTGCATAATGTCTTCCATGTATCACAGCTCTAGAAGTATCTTCCAGACTCTTCACATGTGATACGAGATGAACCAATCCAAATAAAGGAGAACATGACATACTAGCTAGTACCAGCATCTATATTGGACACTGACGTGAAGCAATTGCGAAACAAAACTATTCCCCTGGTTAAGGTGTTATGGGAAGGTTTGACTCTGGAAGAAGCAACTTGGGAGCTAGAAGAAATCATGAGGAAGAAATATCCAAAATTGTTCTTATTAGGTAATTTCTAAAATTTTGAGGACAAAATTTCTTTTAGGGGGAGAGAAATGTAACATCCCTAATTTCATTTCATGTATTAATAAAAGTACAAAAGTACAAAAGTATCCAACTTGCATAATGTCTTCCATGTATCACAGCTCCGGAAGTATCTTCCAGACTCTTCACATGTGATATGAGATGAACCATTCCAAATAAAGGAGAACATGACATACTAGCTAGTACCAGCATCTATATTGGACATTGACGTAAAGCAATTGCGGAATAAAACTATTCCCCTGGTTAAGGTGTTATGGGAGGGCTTGACTCTGGAAGAAGCAACTTGGGAGCTAAAAGAAATCATGAGGAAGAAATATCCAAAATTTTTCTTATTAGGTAATTTCTAAAATTTTGAGAACAAAATTTCTTTTAGGGGGAGAGAAATGTAACATCCCTAATTTCGTTTCATGTATTAATAAAAGTACAAAAGTATTCAAAGTAACATCCCTAATTTCGTTTTTTTATTGATAAAGGTACATAAATATTTAATTAAGGAAATAAAATTTATTAGACAATTTTTAGATATCTAAGGAAATATAATCCTTAGAAATTCTTCACCTTACGTGTATGCATAGAAATGTTCTAACATTAATGGAATAGGTAAAGAGAGAAAATCTAAGAGGAAAAATTAGAAATAATATACTAAAGAAATGTGAAATTCTTGGGAAAGGAAGATAAATTTTTGGAAACAAGTAAAGGTCTTAAAATTTCAAGAAAACATTGGATTAGGGTAATTTTTCCTAATCCAAGAACTAGAGTTACTTAGTATAACATATTCAACCATACATTGGGCTTTCACCTATGGACACTTCATATAGAGTTTTCTCACTTCACAAAAGTTTCTAGCAAGCCCATTGGATAACCTAAACAAGAAATAAAACATAGACTTGGACTAGGATATAGAAATTGGACCGATAGTTTAAAAAATATGAAAATGTGTCCAAACCCTTTAAGAAAGGTAGAATTTTATCAAAAGAAAAGGAAATGGGTAGGAATAAACCCAAATCCAAGAGGAAAAATAAATTAAATTAATTCACGTGATAATATAATAAAGATTAGGTTACAAGGCTTTAAGACAAAAAGTTAGCAAGTGGTATGATAATACAAGGCTTTAAGACAAAACATCTATATCCTACACTCATAATTTTAGCAAGTGGTATGATAATACAAGGCTTTAGGACAAAACATCTATATCCTACACTCATAATTTTAGCAAGTGGTATGATAGTACATGACATTAGGACAAAACATTCCTATCCCACACAAATAATTTCAACCAAATAATGGAGATTCAAGGGCTAGAAATTTGCCACCTAAAAAGGAAAACCTATCATAATTGATTAAGACAAAAGGAAAAAGAAATGAATCCCTAAATCAAAGGGACCTAGTCCTTTATCTTAAGAACATATTATCATAATTTTCAAAATATAAATCTCCTTTTCCTATGCATATCTTGACTAAGGAAGAGGAAGACAAGAACATGAGTTGTTTGTTTTTCCAAAAATTCAACCAAGTGTATCCTAATTGTGATAAGGTAGACCCATGATCATGAAAGGTGAATTATTTGGTGGTTTATTTAAGCAAAAGCCACCCCTATAACATTAGAATTTTTGTCCAAGTGAGGGAGAGGAAAAATAGAAGCAAGGTAGAGTGAGGAAAGAAGAGGAAGAAAGGAAGAAAGAGGAAGGAGAAGTCTAGAGGACTAAGTGCTCAAGGTAAGTTTAACAATATTTCTTTTTGAAGAAAAGTTTTGAAACTTGTAATATTTATATGAGATTTTGATCTTAGAAATTTGATGATTGGTCATGGATGTTGCTATATCATGTTACATATTATGTATGTTTGAATACTTAGGCTGGTGTAGATAGTTCTGCATAGGTATAACTATGGGTGGCAAACTTTTAAGTTTCTATTTTCAAAATTTTGGGAAGAATCGGTAAGGAATTAAAAAAATGGTTAACATGTAAAATGTAGATCTATGTCTCACGGATTTTTATCCACTGGAATCACTACATTTGGAGTCCATATGAGGTAGATATGGTCCAATTAGTAAGCCATGGTCAGAAAATGGTTAATCAGGGAAAAATATGTTAGGATAGCTTCTGTGTTTTAATTTTTGGGAATATTTTGTAGGGACCTAAAATAAATTGTTAACATAAGAATTATAGATATATGTGTCATAGATTTTTAACCACTGGAATCACTCAATTTGGAGTCCGTATGAGGCAGATATGGTTTGATTAGTATGTAGTGGTCAGAAATTGGTTAATCAGGGAAGAATATTTTAGGATAGCTTATGTGTTTTAATTTTTGGGAACATTATGTGGGGAATTAAAATAAATAATTAACATAAAAATTATTTCTATATGTGTCACGGATTTTTAGCCACTGGAATCACTTAATTTGAAATTCTTATGAGGGAGATATGGATAGATTAGTAGGTAGAGGTCAGAACTTACCCGAGAATAAATAATCTGTACTTTGAGGGAGTAATATCACCTTGATTTCTTAATCTTTCGCTACATTGTTCGACATAATAGTTTTAGATAAATGTTTTGTCTTTAAAATGACACCAAGAGCAACTACATCGGACTTAAATAATCTCTACTTTGAGGGAGTAATATCACATTGATTTCTTAATCTTTCGCTAAATTGTTCAACATAATAGTTTTAAATAAATGTTTTGTCTTTAAAATGACACCAAGAGCACCTACATCGGAGTTAAATTGAGGGAGTTATGCTTTGATTAGTAAGAGAAGGTCAGATAGTGATGTGAACCCCTGATATGAACCTCACCAAGAGTATTGAGACCCGGAATCAATATGGGATCCAAATTCAAGGATCGTATTCCAATCATATTTATAACAAAAATAAATTAAAAATAAAAATGACCTTGACCCGTTATCTATAAAGAGATAAGAACCAAAGGTATAGAAATATTGTAGACGCCACACTTAAGAAAGAGGAAGAAGATTGTGAGTGATAAGTATTGCTTGAACGCCACAAGATAAATCTTGATAAGTTCAGAAAATTTCTTTAAAGAACAAAAGAGAAAACACTCCCAATAATATAAATGATAATCTAAATTGTTAATGAGCATACATGCCTATTTATAGGCCAATAACATAATCTAACAAGGAAAAGTAATAGAAAACTCCTATAGAGTAAGGAAACTTAAAAATAAGAAACTCCTACAGAACTAGGAAAACCTCTTCTAGTCAGACAAGGAAAGTTAGGAAAAACTCTTCTAGTCAAACAAGGAAACCATTAAATACTAAACTTTCCTAGTCAATTAAAGTAAAATAAATCAGAAAAAACATAGCCTAAATTGGGCCATAAAATAACTCATTGATTTTGGGACTATATTCAATCTTTAGGCTTGAATATTCTTGTATTTTAGGTCCATATTTAAATTAGATGGTCTTGGCCCATATTTAAATGGATTTTAATGACATGGACCAGTTTTGGCTCTTCTTTTGCCGTAATGCAAATATCTCCTTGATGGGCCTCTAGGATTAGACTATTAAGTGCTTCTTTGAATATTCTAGCCCAAGCTCTTGTAATAGGTCCAACTGGGACTTGAAGCGGGTCCGCATTCCATTTCCGTTTGTCAGCTCTAGCCATGATCTCATCATTCCCCTCCTCTTGGAAAGGATTTTTCCTCAAATCATCACCTACATCAAATGGAGACAAGTTAGAAACATTAAAAGTTGCACTAACATTATACTCACCTGGAAGATCTAATTTGTAGGCATTATCATTGATCCTTTCAATCACTTGAAATGGACCATCCCCTCTTGGATGTAATTTAGATTTCCTTTGAGCTGGGAATCTTTCCTTCCTCATATGAAACCAAACCCAATCACCGGGCTCAAATACAACTTTCTTGCGCCCCTTATTAGCTTGTTTGACATATTGCTCAGTTTTTCTCTCAATGTTTTGTCGAGCCTTTTCATGAATCTGCCTAACAAATTCAGCTTTCTTGTTTCCATCTAAGTTAACACGCTCAGCCATAGGTAAAGGAGTTAAATTCAAAGGAGTTAATGGATTAAACCCATACACAATTTTAAAAGGTGAAAACTTAGTTGCAGAATGTATGCTCCTATTATATGCAAACTCAACATGTGGCAAACATTCCTCCCATGAATTCAAATTTTTTTGTATTATTGCACGTAACAAAGTAGATAAAGTCCTATTAACTACTTCAGTTTGACCGTCAGTTTGAGGATGACAAGTAGTAGAAAATAAAAGTTTTATCCCTAACTTACCCCACAAAGTCTTCCAAAAATAGCTTAAGAATTTTGCATCTCTGTCAGACACAATACTCCTAGGCATGCCATGCAATCTCACAATTTCTTTGAAAAACAAATCAGCAATATGTGAGGCATCATCAGTTTTATGACATGGTATGAAATGTGCCATTTTAGAAAACCTAGCAACAACCACATATATAGAATCCCTACCCCTTTTTGACCTAGGTAAGCCTAATACAAAATCCATAGATATGTCCATCCAAGGTTCATTGGGTATAGGCAAAGGAGTATATAACCCATGAGGTTTAGTTGTAGACTTAGCTTGTCTACAAATGATACACTTTTCACATATCCGTTCTACATCACGTTTCATATGAGGCCAGAAGAAATGTTCATGCAAAACAGCCCAAGTCTTGGATATGCCAAAATGTCCCATCAAAGCACCTCCATGAGCTTCTCTAACAAGCAAGTCACGTAATGAACATTTAGGCACACACAATTTATTTTCTCTAAACAAAAATCCATTATACCTAAACAACTTACCAAACGCAACTTTCTCACATGCATTGAATACATTACAAAAATCAGAATCATCAACATACAAGTCTTTTATATATTCAAACCCAAGCAATTTTGCATCTAAAGTAGAAAGTAAAACATTCCTTCTAGACAATGCATCAGCCACAATGTTTTCCTTACCTTTCTTGTACTTAATCACATAAGGAAATATTTCAATAAACTCTACCCATTTGGCATGTCGCTTGTTTAGCTTGTGTTGACCCTTTAAATGCTTTAAAGATTCATGATCAGTGTGAATCACAAACTCTTTTGGCTAAAGATAGTGTTGCCAAGTTTTCAATGCCCTAACCAATGCATACATCTCTTTGTCATATGTCGGATAGTTTAGGGCTTCTCCACTTAGTTTCTCACTAAAGTAGGCAATGGGACGCCCTTCTTGCATTAGAACAACTCCAATACTTGTTCCTGAGGCATCACACTCAATTTCAAAAGTTTTTGTGAAGTTAGGTAAAGAAAGTAAGGGTGCATTAATCAATTTTTCTTTAATCAAATTAAATGCCTTTTCTTGTTCATCACCCCACTTAAACCCCACATTCTTTTTTATGACTTCAGTCAAAGGTGCAGCTAGGCTACTAAAATCTTTTACAAACCTTTTATAAAAGCTAGCTAACCCATGAAAACTTCTAACATTCCTCACATTTGTAGGGATTGGCCAATCTTGAATTGCCTTTATCTTTTCCTCATCCACCTCAATTCCTTTAGCACTAATAACAAATCCAAGAAATACAAGTTTATCTGTGCAAAAGGTACACTTCTTGATATTAGCAAACAACTTTTCTTTTCTCAAAAAATCTAAAACAAGTTTTAAATGCTCAACATGTTCATTCAAGCTTTTGCTATAAATCAGAATATCATCAAAGTACACAACCAAAAATTTGCCAATAAAAGTACGCAAAACATGATTCATCAGTCTCGTGAAAGTACTTGGTACATTAGTTAATCCAAATGTCATAAATAACCACTCATATAAACCATATTTTGTTTTAAAAGCAGTTTTCCATTCATCACCTTCTCTCATTCTAATTTGATGATATCCACTTTTAAGATCAATTTTTTGTAAAAACACAAGAACCATGCAATTCATCAAGCATATCATCTAATCTAGGAATGGGATGTCTATACTTTACAGTGATATTATTAATAGCACGGCAGTCAACACACATCCTCCATGTCCCATCCTTCTTAGGCACAAGTAACACCGGAACTGCACAAGGACTCATGCTCTCTCGCACATACCCCTTCTCAATGAGCTGTCCAACCTGCTTTTGAAGCTCTTTTGTCTCCTCCGGATTGCTTCTATAGGCTGGCCTATTTGGAATTGATGCTCCAGGTATAAAATCTATTTGATGCTCAATTCCCCTAATTGGTGGTAAGCCATTAGGTATTTCTTCGGAGAATACATCCTCATAATCCTGCAAAAGAGAAACTACAACACTAGACAAAGAAGAGTTAAATTCATTAATACTTAAACAAGTCTCTTTGTACAAGAGTACAATTAAAGGCTTATTTAACCACAATGCTCTTTTGGCTTCACTCTCTCTTGCATAAAAATTCGTTTGTTTTCTCTCTTTTTCTCTTGATTCAACCTCTCTTTCTTTTGAAACATCACTCACTTTTTTATGTCACTCTCTTTTTTTAACTTCACTTGATCTTCAAACACTTGCTTTGTAGTTAAGGGCACAAGAGTGATTTTTCTCTTATCATGTACAAATGAGTATCTATTGGTATAACCATCATGAATTACATGTCTATCAAATTGCCATGGTCTTCCCAAAAGAATATGTCCTGCCTGCATTGGCACCACATCACATAAAACTTCATCTTTGTACTTTCCAATGGAGATTGACACCAACACCTGTTTAGTCACCTTAATTTCTCCACAATCATTCAACCATTGTAGCTTATATGGCTTTGGATGCTTTAAAGTCGCCAAACTCAATTTTTCAACCAAACTAGTGCTAGCTACATTAGTACAGCTTCCCCCATCAATAATCATGCTACATACTTTATTATTAACATGACATCTAGTATGAAAAATATTTTCTTGTTGTACCTCTTCATCTTGTTTGATTTGTACACTAAGAGCTCTCCTTGTAATCAAAAGTTCTCCATCAATGGGATACTCAACGTCACTTGTATCCTCCAAAGGGGGCATAGACTCATTATCGGACTCACCTTCGGTCTTAATGTCACCATCTTCTTTCAATATCATTACTCTTTTATTTGGACATTGACTAGCAATATGACCCATTCCCAAACACTTAAAACATTTAACATCTCTAGTTCTAGAAGGTTGGGAAATAGTTTTACCTACATTTGGTGTTCCTCCATTTTTAATTTCTTTGGAGGGTTCGGCCTTGGGTTTTTCATCCCTCCTACTCCAATTCGACTTCCATGTTGAAGAAGAACTCAAATTTTGTCCCATTCTTGAGGATCCCTTTCTTTTTAGTTGTTGCTCCACCTTTATGGCCATGTGCACCATGTCATCCAACTCCACATAATGTTGCAACTCTACCACATTCGCTATATCACGGTTTAAGCCGACTAGAATCTTGCCATTGTAGCTTCTCAGTCCTCCTCCACATTGGCTCAAATCATGGCTATCTCCATCTCCTTATGGTAGTCTTCAACACTTTTAGAACCTTGAGTAAGGCTTTGCAATTTCCTAAACAAGTCCCTATGGTAGTGGCTTGGAATAAATCGCCTCCTCATAACTGCTTTCATCTCCTCCCACGTCTCAATGGGTCTTTCTCCATTTCGTCTCTTGCTTAAAATCAATTGATCCTACCAAATAATAGCATAGTCAGTAAATTCAATGGCAGCCAATTTTACCTTTTTCGACTCAGAATAATTGTGACAATCAAACACCAACTCCATCTTTTTCTCCCATTCTAAATAAACTTCTAGATCATTTTTACCTTGAAAGGGTGGAATTTTCATTTTAATACTTTCTAAATTATTATCAACCCGATTCCTAACTTCTCTAAACCTCCCACCATATCTCCTATTGTTGTCACTCAAATTCCTATCAACTTCATCAAAACCATCTCTATAATACTCTTCATCTTCAACACTCTCCTTTGATTGAACTCTCCCCTTCCTACGTATATTAGCAGTGTTTTGTGACTCTTCCACATGTGCATTCTCTACTCGATTTAACCGTTCATGAATTTGCTCCATCTCCACTCTCAAAACTCTTCTCATCTCACTTACTAAAGCTTCCATCATCAACTTTGGATCCACCATCCCCGACACACCTTCGGAAGTAGTTTTGTCCTTGTTGTGGGACATGATTTTCCTAGAAAAAAAACAATGTTAGAGAAAAACAAATTCTCACAACACCAGCTTACGTGTTTCTCTCAAGATTAATGGCACTCACACTCGTGTTTACTCAAATTTTGGCTTTTACCCTCTTATAAGCTCACACCCTCTTGCCTTTTTCCTCTCTTAGTCCCCTCTTTCAGTTCTTTATTGAACTCAAACAAACTCACACAAAATTGTTTTTGCCACAATCCAAACTCAACTAATAGAGTACAAAGAGTTAAGGAAGAAGAAAAAGAACAGAATTTTAAGAAACAAAGGGAACAAACCAATAGAACTTTAGAAAAAAAATAAAAACAAGATAAGAAGTTGAATAAGAAAATCACACCACGAAGCAACTAGAATAGAAAGAAATCAATGACTTGAGAAAAGGAAACAATTGAGATAGCAAAAATAACCAAAATAAGAAAACAATGTATTAAAGCAAGAAAAAAAATTGATGCAATTAGAATTACTAGATCACTTTTTTTTTAAGATCAGAATGCAAAATCTAGGTGGAACTTGAATTCCAACAACAATTGGTTCTCTTTTTTTTTTCAGAATTCTGCACTGTTTTTTTTTCTTTTTTCTTTCAATTCCGATTTTTTTTCTTTTTTTTTTTTGAATTTTTTTTTTTCAGAATATGCACTTGAACTAAGAACACTAGAAATAAAACGAAAATTAGAAGATAAGAAGAACGAAGAACACAGAAAAAAAAGATACGAGATAGTAAGATAGAATAAGAATAAGAAAACAAATAGGATAGATCAAACCTGATTTAGAACTTAGGCTCTGATACCAAATGATGTGAACCCCTGATATGAATCTCACCAAGAGTAATGAGACTCGGAATCAATATGGGATCCAAATTCAAGGATCGTATTCCAATCATATTTATAACAAAAATAAATTAAAAATAAAAATGACCTTGACATGTTATCTATAAAGAGATAAGAACCAAAGGTATAGAAATATTGCAGACGCCACACTCAAGAAAGAGGAAGAAGATTGTGAGTGATAAGTCTTGCTTGAACGTCACAAGATAAATCTTGATAAGTTCAGAAAAGTTCTTTAAAGAACAAAAGAGAAAACACTCTCAATAATATAAATGATAATCTGACTTGTTAATGAGCATACATGCCTATTTATAGGCCAATAACCTATTCTAACAAGGAAAAGTAATAGAAAACTCCTATAGAGTAAGGAAACTTAAAAATAAGAAACTCCTACAGAACTAGGAAAACCTCTTCTAGTCAGACAAGAAAAGTTAGGAAAAACTCTTCTAGTCAAACAAGGAAACCATCAAATACTAAACTTTCCTAGTCAATTAAAGTAAAATAAATCAAAAAAACATAGCCTAAATTGGGCCATAAAATAACTCATTGATTTTGGGCCTATATTCAATCTTTAGGCTTGAATCTTCTTGTACTTTAGGTCCATATTTAAATTGGCTGGTCTTGGCCCATATTTAAATGGGTTTTAATGATATGGACCAGTTTTGGCTCTTCTTTTGCCGTAATGCAAATATCTCCTTGATGGGCCTCTAGGATTAGACTATTAAGTGCTTTTTTGAATATTCTAGCCCGAGCTCTTGTAATAGGTCCAACTGGGACTTGAAGCGGGTCTGCATTCCATTTCCATTTGTCAGCCCTAGCCATGATCTCATCAGATAGGATGAAAACCTGCATCAAGAAAATAAAGAAATAAAATTATTATTTTAAAAAGAAGAAGAATCTTATAAATGAAAATAATAAATGACTAGTATATGCCATAGCCATCGCCATTGTATAAGCTTCTTACCATCCTAAAATGTGTAATTTTGACATAGAAATATTCTGATGAAACATTATTGTATGTGAGTATAATGAACATACTTGTTATTGAAATCATATTTTTGGCTATTAATGTGAAAGGAAAAGAAATAAGCACAGTCACCTGGCGATCCGTGTGGTGCACCAGTAGGGGACGCCCTACCAACGGTTATGACTATGTTAATGAGAAAAGAAAGAGAAAGTGTGCCATGTCGGACAGAACGAGAAAAGCCCGTACCAGAGAGTAGAAAATACTCACCCTGACCAGGGTAGCTTGATATGAGAATAAATTGATAGTCATCCCATGATATTCTAAAAATAGTTAATCCTGTCATACATGTCATTACTGTACGATTCTCATGTACATAGATAAAGTACATTCATGTGTCCAAAGATATTTGCTGTAGTTTATACTGATGAACATAACGTGATGAGCTATATTGATGATGATTTATTGTTGAACTTACTGGGATTTAATTTTCACTATATTTTCATGTCATGTTCAGAAAATTGGTTATACAGATTTTTCTATGGCTCTGGTTTTTAGTGCACATTGGATCAAGTTATTCTATGATGGGCAGATCCCAGAAGCAAATAAAATATTTGTAGTCGAGTTGGCTCAGATTCCGGTGAAGGTGTAACCACCCGCACCTGTATCTCCAGAATTGGTCAACCAGAATAAATAAGATATAGATATTTATGTGTTTGATATGTTGTACGTACGTTTTGATTAATGACGTGTATGTGAACTCTATATTGTATAATAATAATAATAAAAAGTTGTTACCCCTGCTTTCTTGTTTTCTTATGGTTCAAGACCTCTCAAAGTTCTTGCTTGAATTTTCATTGTCGGCTCTCAAAGTTTAGATCATTACATGAAGGCTAAAAGAAGTAAAGTTAATAAACATTTAAAGCCCAAGACACGCTTTCTAAAAATAATATCCATTTGAGCTTTAGAGAACGTATGATCAAATTAAAGTGGGTCAATGTAGAAAAAGGTGTGCTCACTTGATTAAGTAAGCTTAAAATGTGATAGAATCCATTGAATTAAACATACAGATAGCAACCGTGATCATGGCATGTCAAAATGGGTTCAAACAAATCTAGTGAATGTAATACTCAAACAAGGTGGATTAAGATGATGATGGATGTGCCTAAAAATCAATCAAGAGGCCACACATAAAAATAAATAAATAAACAAGTAAATAAATCAAATAAAACAATACAAAAAAAAAACTTGAGTATATTAGCTACAATTTGCAACAACCAACAAACCTACCCATGAAGTTAGAGTGCCATTACTTTTATTTCATTCCCATAAAAACAGTTTCATGTACATAAGGAAAAGAACCAGCACACAGTATAAAATGGCGTGAAATATGATACTTATAAGGAGAACAAAATGTGGCATATTGTCTCGGCTACACATGGTGTATTCTTAGCAAAACATTTATACACTTTTTGCAGGCCTTGGTATATTAACCCAGCCAAGAAAGTGGATAAAAAACTAGTTATTAATGGAAGGAAAATTGGGCATTACCTTTATAGATTTTCTGCAGTAGCATTTGCTGGTTCTGGCCGAGGAGGAGCATATGCCAAAGGAAACATCTTTATCAGCTTGTTGATGCTACTAAGCTGAGACAAAGTGACAGCTTTTTCTAGGTTTGTTTAGTCGCAAAGAATGGATTTTAGATCTGGGTTTTGATTGAAACACACAGGACAAAAAATCTGTGAATTATCTCTCCTTGTCTCCATATTTTGTACGTACATCCCTCTATTTTGTTCACTCAAAAACTCATACTCTCTTTTCTTTCTCTTTCCAAAGAACTCCTAGATTTCTTCATCTCCTCCATTTTTCTCCCCTTTCTATATGCGTTTGTGTGTCAATTTTTGGTGGGGGACAGATTTCATTTTATGAAATTCTCTTTTGATTTTGATTGATTTTTCTTTATTTTATTTTGATTCTCCTTTTAATTCCATATTTTCGAGAAGAAAGGCTAGGGTTTTCTTTCTCAATCAAGGAATTAGAGCCCCAAACCCAAGACCCAAGTGATTGGGTTATTTACCAAAGCTTAAAAGGTTTAAAAACACATGCTCAAATAATTTTAAAGGGTACCCCATAAGGTAAAATTAAGTGAGCCAAAATAATAAAAAGAGTCAAGATCAAAAAAACAAATGACAAATAAAATGACTCAATGTGACATTGAAAATTAAAATTAAGTGAAATACACAAAAATTAAGAATGAGAGTGACACTTAAAAATTAAAATTAAAATTAAATAAAAAGCACACTAATATTAAAAGTCAAGACTCAAAAAATTAATGAAAGACTTGACACCTTTTTTTTTAAACTTTTCACTCCTTTCTTATTTTCATATTTTCTCTTATTATTATTATTATTGTTGACTCTACGAGAGAAAAAACACTTAGACAAAATACAGCGATTATAGGACAAGTCAGTTCATTCACAATATTGGAAGTTCTAAAGTTAAATCTCCTTTTCATTTTTCTTTGCATGCTTTGAATAATATGCTGCATGCACCTATGATAACTAAGAATTTACCAAGTGTGACATGATTTGCACAAGATAACGTGCTCTTTGAATTTCACCCCTATACTTGCTTTGTTAAGGCCCAAGATACTAGGGAGATTTTATTGCCAAGGAATCTTAAGGATGGGCTATATGCATTTAAAGATTTCAAGTTGACTCACTTACAGGATCAAGGTTCTTTGAGTACAAATAAAGTAAATGCTCTTATTATGCAGTCAGTCCCTCCAAATGTAAAAGCATTGTCTACTTACAATCTATGGCAAAATAGAGTTAGCCATCCCTCCATCTGAATTGTGAACTCAATAATTAAGAAATGTAACATTTTTTTCAACAACAAAAATGATTCTAGTTTCTGGTCTGCTGGCTGCTTCAGAAGTAAGTATGGGAAATGAAATCAGAAATATGAGAGAAAATAGAGAAAATGCTTGGGTGTTCAAGGTTTTTTTAATTCCATGGTGACTTTACAAAGTCATGATTGACCATAAAGAATGCAATAAAAAAATGAGTCTGGAGAAAAATTCCCTGAACCTTAGAAAAGCTCAAGGAAGAAATTAGAATAATCATGTAGTATTGGGTGATTGAGCTTAAATTTAGATCATTTTATCTTATCTTATAGCCAGCTATATTACAAACTAAAAGAAGTCCTTTTAATTTTAGGTGTAGTATATAGCCTACATTAGTGGAGAGTGTAACAACCCCAGTTTTTTTATACATATATATAATTTACCTATCCTAAGGCCATTACCTTTTCTTTTTTACCTTTCCTATCTTCTGGTGTCCTTCTTGTTTGTTTTAGTAGCTAATAGTGATTGAAAATCAAAGAACATACAACCTCAGTAATTACTGATAAAGCTTATAACATTTTATTAATTATTTATTCACTTACATTAAACACTAGTTCAAGATATACAATCACAATATCAACTTATGTCTTCTCCTTTCATACTACCTCTCCTTGGGTGGATGAGAAGGTATGCATGTTGGGAATTCTGACAAGACTACCAGTATATGGCATTTTCACTAGCTAACTGGTGGTAACAAGTTCAGAGCACATACTTGCATCTTGTTTCTTTTTAATTAAACACAACATGGAACAATAACGAGAACTAAAGTTCTCAATAGATTTAACAATAATCATACATATTTCTCACAATACATATTATGTTATGTTCAACTAAAGAGATCAATATGTCATGCAAAATATACAAATCTAGTGTACATATCACAATGCAAATCATGGCATATATATATCACATCTCATCAGTAAAAAACTTGGTTGTATCACTTTATCTCATAGACATCGTATCACAAATATTTCATAGCATCTCATTTCATAAATTTCTCTTATTATGACTGTTTACTTCTTTTTATTCTTTGCTATAAGTAGGTTAGTATAAGCATGCTTTCCTTGATTTACACAACCCTAAACGTGATTGCATTGCTCCATCCCATCATATCACAAATATTTCATAGCATCTCAGTTCATAACTTTCTCTTATTATGACTATTTACTTCTTTTTATTCTTTGCTATAAATAGGTTAGTATAAGCATGCTTGCCTTGATTTACACAACCCTAAACGTGATTGCATTGCTCCATCCAGGTATGGGAAAAATCTCATATTATCTCATATTTGTGAATAGAGCGTCGCTTATCTGGTACCGACACAGATGCCATGCAACATTTCTCTAGTCCCCTTGCTACTACAAGTGTTATCCCCCTTTGTATATTTTCTTTTCTTTTCTTTTTCATAAATAGTCAAGACATGATGTCAACTTTTACAGCTAGCATACAATAATATAACCATTCTAGGCACAATTTGTCACTAATGTCATACATATCATATGTTGAACTCAGATATTTTCAAGTCATTTCATGCATATATCAATACAAACAGTAATGCCACTAGGATGCATACGAAATCATTTTTAAATAAGCAAATACATCTATATCATTCATGCCATCACATCATGCAGTTTACATTGAATGGGAGACTTAATGCCATAGAATTGTGGTTAAGGCCAATTATCATTCCTCCATGCTATTTATCCTTTATTAATTTAGAATTCCTTCAAAATTCTTTTTTGGCCAAGCTCCCTAGTTTTCATAATTTTTTCTCCTTTTCCATCTAACTTAGTGAAATTCCATTTATACTTACTAACTTTAACTTATTAACTCCCGTTTATCTTATTAATATCTTGTATTAAATTTAACATTTCCATCTTCATAATGCTACAAAGTTTATGCTTCCTAACCCTAGTGATGGTCACCTTGATAATCTTTACTCACATTGGATTTATCTTGTTTCAAATATTCTTAATTGCATTTTTGGCTTACTATAGAAATTCTATTGCAAATTCCATCATCCTTACTAAGCTTGATTTACTTATCTCATTTTTCCTCAACCTTATACTTAATCAAAATTAGGAAACTATGCCTTTGCATAGGTCACCAGTCAAGCATGCTAAGTAGAAAAAGTACTATTCATTAGGTAACTGATGTGTTCATAATTAAACATGATTTTAATACCTTTAAACTTACTTTTTGTTTGATTTAAGTAAAATATGATTAGAAATTAGCTTAATTTTGTGTTTTGTGTTGTAGGAACAAAGGAAGAAGAAAAAAGGAGAAAAAAAATAAGAAATTCATGGAAAAATCCTGAATTGCAACAATTCTAGACCTTTCAGTACTAATTAGACAAGATCTTCCTCCTATGAACTCTAATCAAAGTGATTCAAGTGGATAGAAAAAGATAACACAATTATCTACAACTTTTATGTTGAGCACTTTGTCAAATTCAGGAGATTTCAGAGTATTACAGAGCACGAAAGTCAGAATCGCAGTGCAGCAGATGAATCCTGACCTTTGGTCACTAATTTGGGCATATGCCCTTATATTATCTCCAATTAAGGTGATTCCAATGGATGTGGAAAGATAAGGGAAAGAACTACAACTTGCATGTTCACCACTTGTCCAAATTCAGAAGAAATCTTAGCACTACGGCATTGGCGCACCCAGATCTAGAGCACCGTGGTGTTGGCCTTGGATGTTGCGACAGTGCGTGCTCAACAACATGTAGCACCGCAGAGCTCTATGCCCAAACAAACGAGCGTCGTGGCACCCGCAGTTGCTACAGAAAGTAAAATACATAATTATTAGCCCTTTTTGACTCCAATTGAAGCTCAAAATCCTAGGAACTACTCTAAAATCAATCATACTTCATTTAGCACTCTCCCAACCTATAAATAAGAGGAAAATCAAGCATGAAAAGGAATCCAATCCATCGAAAGATTCAAGGATCAAATCACCAATTTATCTAGTTTTTTATTCTTCTTCTTTACTTTTTCTTATGGCCCTACATGGCTAGTTTCTTTTTGTTGTTGAGGAAGATTGAAATCTCAAGGATCTTTTATGCATTGTGAAATGTGGATTTGAGTTTATTATATCAATTTTAATTGAGTATTGATTATTCATGCATTCTTATTCCCATGATTGTTTTAATTGATATATAGGGTGCACATTAGTTATTTCATTATTTCAATATACTGCTGAATTGTATTTTGAACAAAGTTTTCATTATTATGATTCAAGTGGAAAATATGATTAATAATTTTGGATTATAAATTATTAAACCTATGGTGAATGATTAACTAAATTAAATATAGCCGATGTGTTTATGTTTGTTTAGCTATACCAGTTTCTATAATTCTTCATGTTGTTAATAAGTTATACTTTACCGATGTGTTAAAGGATTACTTGTTAATTAAGGTTAATTGAGGTGATCGTCATCAATTACTAAACTTAAGGAGGAACAGAGATAGAATCTCAATGGTAGATACTCAATTTAAGATTGATTATGTTGTCAATGATCAATGTGATTCCTTGATAGTTGATATTAATCGAAACCAATGCTTTCATTCTTAATCACTATATTTTATTATTTGTAATAATTCTCTTTTTACTTTATTAATTTACTTTTAGCATTCAATCCCCCTTTTCTTATTCACAAAAAGTAATACCAATCTCTTTGAAATCGACCCTTACTTCCACTACTACAGGTTAGTTTGAAAGGTAAGGTATTATATTTGGTGTATCCGCAATAGTACCCACCAGTAATCCTCTTTTCTTCCATCATTTAACCTAGCTCATTTAGGTACTCTTTAACCTTTATTCTCTTCTTCTCTATAATACATCATTACATGATGTTTACAACGTATTATTACATCACTTAACATTTCTATCCATTTCCTATACTAATTTCCATCAAATGCTAGCTTAAAATTATAATGATAATTGGAAATATTCCTTCTTCATTCTCGGCAAACATAAGTGAAATGTCATAGCCCTCTTAATTCACTTTAAACCTAGTCATTAGTAACTCTTAAATCAACCAATCCACTTAACCATTGTATGCCATTTATATTTCACATGGTATCATCACACATTCCTATTTTCATTTACTTATTTCCTTCATTTTTTAATCTATGATCTAATTAAACATACATACTTACTAGTATCATTCCTTACATTAACAACTTCTATCAAATTCATTATCTATAATCAAGCTATACTTAACTCCTTTCATAAACATCAATTCGACCAAGTCTAGGGATTCTAATTTCCATCACTTTTCTTTCCCATTTAACTATCCCTTTTTCATTAGATTCATTATGTGTAACATCCCGTAATTTTTAGATATTTTTCTTAGAAATTCTTCACCTTACATATATGCATAGAAATGTTCTAATATTAATGGAATAGGTAAAGAAAGAAAACCTAAGAGGAAATATTAGAAATAAACATGCTAAAGAAAGGTGAAATTCTTAGGTAAATAAAGATAAATTTTTGTGAAGTAAGTAAAGGTCTTAAAATTTCAAGAAGATCGGATTAGGGTAATTTTTCTTAATTACTAAGTTTAGTATCTCCACCCGTAATTGGGCTTTAACCTATGGACACTTCATATAGAGTTTTTCTACTTCACATGAATTTTTAGCAAGCCAATAGGATAGCCCAAGGAAGAAATAAAGCATAGACTTGGACTAGGATATAGAAATTGGACCAGTAGCCCAAAAATCATAAAAATGTGACCAAGCGCATTATGAAAGGTAGAATTTTAACCAAAGTAAAGAAAATGGGCAAGAATGAGCCCAAACCCAAGAGGAAAAATAAAAATAAAATTAAAATTAAAGTGATGAAATATTGGTGTAATCAAGATTAGGTGACATGGCATTAAGACAAAAATTTAGCAAGTGGTGTGATTCTACATTCATCATTTTGGCAAGTGGCATAATAATACAAGGCTTTAGGACAAAAACATCTATATCCTACACTCATAATTTTAGCAAGTGGTATGATAAGACATAGCATTAGGACAAAACATCTCTATCCCACATAAATAATTTCAACCAAATAATGGAGATTGAAGGGTTAGAAATTTTCCACTTAAAAAGGCAACCTAGCATAATTGATTAAGACAAAAGAAAAAGTAAATGAATCCCTAAATCAAAGGGAACTTATCCCATATCTTAAGAACATATTATCATAATTTTCAAAATACAAATCTCCTTTTCCTATGCATATCTTGACTAAGGAAGAGGAAGACAAGAACATAAGTTGTTTGTTTTCCAAAAATTCAACAAAGTGTATCCTAATTGTGATAAGGTAGACCCATGATCATGAAAGGTGAATTATTTGGTGGTCTATATAAGAAAACCCACCCTTACAACATTAGAATTTCATCCAAGTGAGGGAGAGGAAAAATAGAAGCAAGGTAGAGTGAGGAAAGGAGAGGAAGAAAGGAAGAAAGAGGAAGGAGAAGTCTAGGAGACTAAGTGCTCCAAGTAAGTTTAACAATATTTCTTTTTGAAGAAAAATTTTGAAACTTATAATATTTATATGAGATTTTGATCTTATAACTTTGATGATTGGTCATGGATGTTGCTATATCATGTTACATATTGATCTTGCATGTGATGTATGTTTGAATACTTAGGTTCATCAGGGAACAATATGTTAGGATAGCTTCTGTATTTTAATTTCTGAGAATTATCTGTATGGAATTAAAATAAATGGTTAACATAAGAATTATATCTATGTGTGTCATGGATTTTTAGCCACTGGAATCATTCAATTTGGAGTCCATATGAAGTAGATATGGTCCAATTAGTAGTCAAAGGTCAGAAAATGGTTCATCAGGGAAGAATATGTTAGGACAGCTTCTGTATTTTAATTTCTGAAAATTATCTGTAGGGAATTCAAATAAATGGTTAACATAAGAATTATATCTATGTGTGTCATGGATTTTTAACCACTGGAATCATTCAATGTGGAGTCCATATGAGGAAGATATGAGCTTATTAGTAGTCAAAGGTCAGAAAATGGTTCATAAGGGAAGAATATGTTAGGACAACTTCTGTATTTTAATCTCTGGGAATTATCTATATGCAATTAAAATAAATGATTAACATAAGAATTATAGATATGTGTTTCACGGATTTGTAGCCACTAGAATCACTCAAGTTGGAGTCCATATGAGGTAGATATGGTCCGATTAATTGGTAGAGGTTAGAACCTATCCGAGAAGAAATAACCTATACATTTAGGGAGTAATATCACCTTGATTTCTTAATATTTCACTACAATGTTCAACATAATAGTTTTAGATAATTGTTTTATCTTGAAATTGACACCAAGATCACCTACATCAGAGTTAAATTGAGGGAGTTATGCTCTGATTAGTAAGAGAAGGTTAGATAGGATGAAAACCTGCATCAAGAAAATAAAGAAATAAAATTAGTATTTAAAAAGAAGATGAATCTTAATAAATGACTAGTATAGCCATAGCCATTGCCATTGTATGAACTTCTTAATATCTTAAGTATGAAATTCTAACATGAAAATATTTTATAAAGTGATATTTGAAATGGTTATGTTCATGGCATGATTACCAATGATTTATGGTAATAGTTATATTTTGATGAACATACTTGTTATTGAAAACATATTTTTGGCTATCATTGTGAAAAGAAAAGAAATGAGCACGGTCACATGGCAATCCGTGTGGTGCACCAGTAGGGGACGCCCTACCAACGGTTATGATCATGATAATGAGAAAGGAAAGAGAAAGTGGGCCATGTCGGACGGAGCGAGAAAAGCCCGTACCGGAGAGTAGAGGATACTCACCCTGACCGGGGTAGCTTGAAATGAGAATAAGTTGATGGCCATCATATGATATTTTAAAAATAGTTAATCCTGTCATACATATCATTACAGTATGATTCTTATGTGCGTAGATATAATGCATTCATGTGACCAAAGATATTTTCTGTAGTTTATACAGTTGAACATGACGTGATGAGCTTTATTGATGATGATTTATTGTTGAACTTACTGGGATTTAATTCTCACTATATTTCCATATCATGTTCATAAAATTAGTTATGCAGATTTTCTATAGCTCTGGCTTTTAGTGCACGTTGGATCGAGTTATTCTATGATGGGCAGATCCTAAATAAAATGTTTGTGAGTGAGTTGGCATAGATCCCGGTGAAGGTGCAACCACTCGCACCTGTATCTCCGGAATTGGTCAACCAAAATAAACAAGATGTAAATATCTATGTCTTTGATATGTTGCATGTACGTTTTGATTAATGACGTGTATGTGAACTCAATATTGTATAATAAAAAAAAGAATGTTACATTATGCATTAGCGATTTGTCATCACTATATATTAGAATCTTGTCTAACATACCAAAAATCCCAAAACTTGCAACTTTCACTTCTTTAACCTCTAAGTCCCTAACTCTTAACAAATACTCCAAACTATTAACATTATACTTAAGTATCTTAATCTATTTTCTTGAATTGCAAAATCATTCCTTACTTACTCTTATAAAAGTTTTACCATTTTATTTAGTCTTTAAACCCTATTATCATACATTCCATTCTTCTTATTCATCCTTCCTTTTACTTTCTCAATTTGGCCACTATATGAAATTTACCATCTAAATTTTTCTTCTTCAATTCAACTATCCATCTATACAGTATTTATATCACAATTTTCTATCAACATTACTCTCTTAATTAGTGTTCATCCAAGTATGCATAAATCCATTTCTTCATCACAATTTTTGCACAACTTTAACCATTCCATTATTCACCCTTCTTAGTAACATCTCCTTAATTATTAACAATTTCCTAACACCAAAATAATTGCACCAAAATTTTGGCCAAACCACCCAAAGTTCCAAAAGCAAAATTTTCATCTTTATGTCATCAAAACTGAAAATCACATATTTCACTTCACCATCATGTTAACTCTATAATCCTTGTTCTCAATATATTTTAAGAGCCTTAATTCTTTAACCAAAATAGTCCCTTAATTCTCCTATCAATAATCTTTTTCTTAGTAACATATATTTAATCTATCAATTACTTAAAGCATCAAGATATTCAATCATAGTGAATTCAAATCTTTCGATACTAATCAAGCCATAACTTCCTAATACAAACTCTGATTCAAGTACCTAGGGAAATCCAAGACCATAGTCTACAACTATTATGTTGACCACGTTTGCAAATTCTAAAGAAAATAGGGTGTCATGGTACCCACAATTCAGTGCCACAATGCCACGAGTTGACTTCTTATATTTTATCACTAATTTGGGAATAACTCTCGCAAATGAGGTTTGATTGAGGTGATTCAGTACCTAGGAAAACTAATATCATAGTCTACAACTATTATGTTTACCATGTTTGCAAATTGTAGAGAGAACAGGGTGTCATGGTGCCCACAATTCAGTGCCATGATGCCACAAGTTGACTCCTGATCTTTTACCACTAATTTGGGAATAACTCTAACATATGAGGTTTGATTAAGTTAATTACAAAAGATATAGAAAACTAAGATACAGAACTACAACTTTAGTGTTGAACCCTTTCTTAGATTTTGCAGAAATCCTAACCTAAAAATTCAATCATTCCATACAATAATTTTTTGACCATTCAATGCAAAATCACAAGCACAAGCATATGTAATACCTACATCTAGAGATGGATCTTTCATGTCCATTAATAAAATCACACTTTAACATCATTTTTCATGATAGCTCAAGTTATGGTTCAACCCAAAATATGAAGAATCCAAGTTTTTAAAATATAGATTATTGTCAAACCTACTAAAAATTAGTCTTCTACAAGCTCCTACACTAGTTTTTCCTTGATTCATTTTGGTTTACTTTCTTTTCCCTTCACCTTATGCCACTTCCTTCTTCCTTTCCCTTGTTGTTCTGCACTTTTTCTGGATGGAAATAAGCTTAGAGAACCAAAAATATGGAGAGAATAGAAGGATGGAGGTGGGAGAAAGGTAACCTACTTTGGATGCCAACTATTTCCTTCACTTTTCTTCTTTACTTTCCTTCTTCTTCCCCACGGCTTATCCTATGTTTCCTTCCCCTTGAGGTGAACGAAATTAGCCCTCATTGGGCCTCCTAGCATGCCACTATCATGAGGGTTCAAGTTATGTTTTGGTGACTTATACCTTAGGTATCAAATTGCCCCTTGAATTATAGGAAAATTGCAAGGATGCCATCCTTACCTCTTAAGACTCAGTGTGTAAGAGCCAGGTTTTTTTTATATGCGTTCAGTTTTATTTTGGTTTATACTGCAAGTGAATTTCCTTAAACTTACTAAACTATAAGAATAATATTCCACATATTTATATCATCACTCCACAAGAGGTTACATCAGTATTAGAGTTATACAAGAGTAACACTAGATACTACTCATGACATCAAAAAAAAGAAACACTAGGAATTATTCTTCCAAAAATATACACTTGTTACACTACATAATGTACATCCTACTGACTAGGCCCTGGCCTAGCACCACACCCCTAGGGTGCATGGGGTGATAGAGGGGGTGGTGCTGACGCTGGGATCTCTACTACGTTCATTATCATTACATCTTGTAAGACGGTGAACTGGCCCAAGAGGGGCGCGTCCACTACCTGTAGCTTTAACATCAGTGTAGGCATCTCAGTTGCTATTATCTGAACACATCACAAAAATTAATGAGAATAAAATCTCAATAGGTTTAACATTAACAATTTATAATGAAAGTAAAACAAGTGACGTGTTCAGCTGTATAGACTACAGAAAACATTATTTAAAGCTATAATCAGTGCATAAAATATAAAATGATTGAAATGCATACAACATGCATACACCAACAATTTCTCAGTTGTTAATAGGTCACTATCACTTGGTCGGAGTGGCCATAACCCATGGCTCACTCAAGGCTAATAGGGCATCCCCTATTCGGTACCGTCTCACAGCCATTACGACCTCTTAGGTCACCTTACCACCACAAGGTATCACATGTCGCCGGGTCACCTTGCCACCATAAGGGTCATCCCAATATTTCATTTTAAGATATAGGTGTATCACTCACACATCACACCATCACATATGCCATTTATGCTTTTAAACATTCACTTCATATACATCACATACACCTTTAAAATCATGTCCCTAGGTCATTCACTCTCATAGTTTCATTAATGCAACATATATACAACACGCACACATGCCTTATCTGCGTGTACCTCATCCATTTACCATGCATGTATTTCACACATGCACACACTTCTCATTCATATACATCTCATCAATGCATCTTGTATACATCTCACACACATCTTATCTATATATGAATATCATCAATGCATCATGCATCCATCTTACATACATCTTATCTATATGCAATATGTGATTTAATTTCTCATAATAAAAGGTTATAATTGACACTACAATGCATCATAACAAGGTATTTATTTGTATTTTAGTTTCCCTTAACATCATCCATTCATTGGGGTTCATTTAAAGCCTTTAAAATGCAAAACAAGGCAATTTTAGCCTCAAGCACTGCTTGCCCGTGTCCCAGGGCACGGCCATGCTTAAAATTGTGCAAATTGTGCTCCAGAATTCTAAAAAACAGCCACCAACACGGCTTGGTCGTGTCTTGAAACACGGTCATGTTTCGGGCTATAGTCTGGCGATCAGCCTGACCTTCCTTCACTCTTCAAACCTCCGATTAAGATGATTTTAGTGTTTATGGAAAGCTAAGAAAATTATCTACAACCATTATGTTTACTACTTTTACAGATTTCAACTATATTTAAATATAAAAGTGTTAAAAATCCAACATCATAATTCTACGCGTTAAATATGACATTTCTTCACTCGTTGAGGCATAACTCTCTCATATTAGGTCGGATTAAAGTGATTTCAGAGGGATTTTAACCATAGGACACAGATCTACAACTTTTATGTTGAAGACATCTTCTAATTCGACATAACTCAGGAAATATAGATTAATTCATTCAGACCATCAAATTTCTTCCATCCAAAGCCAATTTTCAGCACAAAACATGCACTACATATGCATCCAAACCTTTGCTCTACATGGATATTCATATGATCAATCCAATACATGGATAAGATACCTCCAACAACAGAAAATTACAAGTATTCATACACACATATGTCATCAAGATTTCAAGCTTCATAGTAAATTAATGTTAAACCTACCTTAAGAACTCCTTGGATTCCTTTTTCTTGATGCCTTTCTTTCTTCTCTCTCTCTCTCCTTCTTCCTTCTTCCTATTCTCCTTCTTGGCTACGTTTTTTTTGCTGCTCCCTCTCCCCCTTTGATCAAATTATTGAGTCTTATCCCCCTTTGATCAAATTATTGAGTCTTATCCCCAATATATTGATAAAATAGCATTCCTTCTAGAAGTTACTCCTTTTTATTCTTTTCCCCTCATTTCTCTAATTATTACAAGATTTTCATACCATTAGAATATGACTAACCCCTTGACTAAAGCCTTGTTTGGCTTTCTCCAATTCCCTAAATAAAACTTAGTAGATCTTAGAGACACCTTTTATTCATAATTCTAGCCCCTCTCTCACTTCTTAATTCTATTCTAAGAGGTTAGAAAATTAGGGTTTCATCCTTCATAGTTTTTCTCCTTAAAGGAGAATTAATATTTTTCCCCCATCCTTTGAACCTAGAAAATCATGCCATAACATAGAATTAATTGAGGGATGTTACACAGTGTCCCTCTTATTCCCACACCTCATGGTAGCCTCCTAACCCTCCATATGTTGCTCTTATTTTCTCCATTAATGCCTTAATGAAGTGTCCCTAAATTTTTAGGAAGGTCATGATGAATTAGCATGAAGTGTCCCATGAGGTGTCTCCTTAGTTATCCTATGAATATTCCTAAGGCCTAGTTTGAATTATTTGCATTCCATATTTTCTTTAATCTTTTTTAATGTCATAGAAATTAATAAGGCTTAGACTCTTAATTAGGGCAATTTGTTTAGCTAAATTTTCTTTTTTTAAAAAAAAAATCCAAACTTAGTTCCCTAAAAATTCCTCTTTATGCTACTTTAATTTATTCCAAAATTCAAGATTTGTTTACTTGTTCTTGAAAATTATTTTACCTTCCAATATTTTGCCTGACGCCTTATTTTATTCTACACAATAACCTTTACTAATATTTCCTAATCACTTATGAAAATTTTAATACTTATATGCTTCATTAGGAATTTCTAGGATATATTTCCTCTAATTTGTCTCTTAAAATTTTCATAATTTCTTCACTCTTTTAAAGGAATATTTTATTGTACTTCTTAGTAAACAAAAATAAGGATGTTACAAAGAATGATATGAAAAATAAGCATGCGAAGTTCCTAAACTTAATTGATTAGAAATTTGCACTATAAATTTTTGGAATGTATACACTCATCTGAGTGTAGAAAATTAACTGATCCAAGGACACACACACACTCAGAATTCAAGGGGAAGAAATAAATATTACATTTGAGTTAAGTTTGAACATAATTGTAATCTTTTTGAAAATTTTCTTGAGTAATAACTCATTTGATTCTCTAAGGTACAAGTTAGTAAGCTTGACACTCGTTACATATTTTGAATTTGTGTGATTTTTGTTTTTAGATTTTATTTTACTTGAGGACAAGCAAAATGTTGAGTTTGAAATATTTGATGTGTATAATTAATCATAAGTTTAGTATGTTTGACTTGCTTTTTGTTAGTTTCAAGTGAAATATATTAAGAATTAGTTTAATTTTATGTTTTGTGTTGTAGGATCAAAGAAAATGGAAAAGAGGAGAAAAAGAGAAGAAATTTAAGGAAAATACATGAATTTAGGAAATTCTTGACTTTGGTCCACTAATTGAAGCATAACTCTATGATCCAAACTTAAACGAGATGATTCAAGTGGCTATGGAAAGTTGAGACAAAGAGTTACAACTTTCATGTTTTGACAAATTTTGCATAATACACATCGCTGCGGTGCTTATGAGGTAGAAGGGAAAAATAAAAACACATTAAAACAGAGTTTGACCTAGATTGCAACCCAATGGGCCAAAAGGTAATTAGAAGAAACCCTAAGCCATAGGGTTTCCAAGGCTTATAAATAGATAGCCAAGGAGGCATCTACAATATTTCCAACCATCTTGAAGCATCTTTCATCAATTTTCTTCTTCGTCTTTTCTTTTTTCTTTAGTTTTTATGGCTTTGCATGGCTAATTTTATTTGATTGGACCAAGCAATAGGAACCTTAGATTCTATCACCTAGTGAGATCAAGATTTTTGTTTTAATTATTCATTTTATAATTTGAGTATCAATTCTTCTTCTACTCCTATTTTCATGATTATATCTTTTAATTGCTAGGAGGCCTACTAGTTAATTAATTGATTCAACTTAACATTGAGTTAAATAGCAAATGCATAATTGTTTGGTCCTTTACTTAAGAGGCAATTAGGGTTTAGTAATCTATTGTATCAACAATTATTAGTGACAAGTGGACTATCAACAATTATTAGGCTTTAGGAAAAATAATTGACTAAGTTAAATCCAACTGTATGTGCTTGGGTTATTTAGTTTACCGATCTTTCTAATGTGTATTGCAATTATTGAGTTAAATCTCAGAGGCATTGATAGGTTTATATGATAATTAGGGTTAATGATGTGAGCACGGCTAGCGAATGGAAATGGAATGCAGACCTGCTGGAAGTCCCAAGTGGACCTATCATAAGAGCTCGGGCTAAAAGATTCAAAGAAGAATTTAATGGTCTAATTTTAGAAGCCCAACAAGGAGTTACCTGCATCAATTCAAAAAGAAGAGCGCAAAATTGGTCCATATCATTAAAGCCCACTTAACTATGGGTCAAGACAAGCCAATCTGAATATGGGCTTAAAGTGCAAAAAGATTGAAGGCTAAAAACTGAATATAGGCCTAAAATAATGGATTTATTTAATGGCCCAATTTAAGCTACGTTTTTTCTGATTTATTTACTTTTATTATTTTATTTATTTGACTAGGAAAGTTTCCTATTTGATAGTTTCTAGAAGAGTTTCCTAATTTTATATTTTCCTTGCCCTATAGGAGTTTCTTATTTTATAGTTTCTAGAACAGTTTCATATTTCCATTTTTCCTTGTCCTATAGGAGTTTCCTATATAGTTTTCCTTCTAAGTTTAGGTAATTGGCCTATAAATAGGTATGTATGCTCATGAACAATTCAGATTATCATTTATAATATTGAGAGTGTTTTCTCTTTAGTTCTTTTAAAGAACTTTTTCTGAACTTATCAGATTATCTTGTGGCGTTCAAGCGAGACTTATCACTCACAATCTTCTTCCTCTTTCTTGAGTGTGGCATATGCAATATTTCTTATACCTTTGGTTCTTATCTCTTTATAGATAATGTGTCAAGATCATTTTATTTTAATTTATTTTTGTTATAAATCTGATTAGAATACATTCCTTCCAATTGGATCCCATATTGATTCCGGGTCTCACTACTCTTGGTGAGGTTCATATCAGGGGTTCACATCATTTGGTATCAGAGCCTAAGTTCTAAATCAAGTTTGATCTATCTTATTTGTTTTCTTATTCTTATTCCATCTTACTATCTCATATTTTTTTTGTGTTATTCATTCTTCTTATCTTCTAATTTTCATTTTATTTCTAGTGTTCTTAGTTGAAGTGCATATTCTGAAAAAAAAAAAAATCAGAATTGAAAAGAAAGAAAAGAAAAAAAAAAGTAGTGCAGAATTCTGAAAAAAAAAAGAGAGGAAATTCGAAAAAAAAAATAGAACCAATTGTTGTTGAAATTCAAGTTCCACCTAGATTTTGCATTCTGATCTTAAAAAAAAACAAAGTTATCTAGTAATTCTAATTGCATCAATTTTTTTCTTGCTTTGATATTTGGTTTTCTTATTTTGGTTATTTTTGCTATCTCAATTGTTTCCTTTTCTTTAATCATTGATTTCTTTCTATTCTAGTTGCTTCATGGTGTGATTTTTCTTATTCAACTTCTTACCTTGTCTTTAATTTCGTTTTTTTTTCCTAAAGTTCTATTGCTGTGTTCCCTTTGTTTCTTAAAATTCTGTTCTTTTTCTTCTTCCTTAACTCTTTGTACTCTACTAGTTGAGTTTGGATTGTTGCAAGAAAATTTTTGTGTGAGTTTGTTTGAGTTCAATAAAGAACTGAAAGAGGGGACTAAGAGAGGAAAAAGGCAAGAGCGTGTGAGCTTATAAAAGGGTAAAAGCCAAAATTTGAGTAAACACGAGTGTGAGTGCCATTAATCTTAAGAGAAACATGTGAGATAGTGTTATGAGAATTTACTCTGACATTGTTTTTGCAGAAAAGTCATGTAACACAACAAGGACAAAAATATTTTCGAAGGTGTGTCAAAAATGGTGGATCCAAAGTTGATGATGGAAACTTTAGTGAGTGAGATGAGGCGAGTTTTGAAAGAGGAGATAGAACAAGTTCATCAACATTTAGATCGGGTAGAGAATTCACAAAATACTCCCAATATGCATAGGAGAGAGATAGTTCAACCGAGAAAAGTGAGTTTTGAAGGTAGAGAAAATAGAGATGATTTTGATGAAGTTGACAACGATTTGAGTAGAAAATATGATGGGAGGTTTAGAGAAGTTAGGAATTGGGAAAATAATAACTTGAGTAGTTTTAAGACGAAGGTTCCGTCATTTCAAGGTAAAAATGACCTCAAAGTTTATCTAAATTGGGAGAGTAGGATGGAGTTGTTGTTCGGTTGTCACAACTATTCTGAGTTGAAAATGGTAAAGTTGGCTATCATGGGATTTACTGACTATGCTATTATTTGGTGGGATCAATTGATTTTAAGCAGGAGACGAAATGGAGAAAGACCCATTGAGACGTGGGAGGAGATGAAAGCAATTATGAGAAAGCGATTCATTCTAAGTCACTACCATAGAGACTTAATTAAGAAGTTGCAATGCTCCACTCAAAGGTCTAAAAGTGTTAAAGACTACTATGTTGATCATGTGGGGTTACAAAAGAAAGAGAGTGAAGAAAAGAAAATGAATGAAAGAATTAAGAGAGAAAAAGAGAAAGATGTTGAGAAAATTATGAGAGAAAAAGATATAGAGGATAAAAAAAGTATGATAGAAAAAAAGAGAGAGGCCGAGAAAATTAAGAGAGAAAAAGAGAGAGAGGTTGAGAAAATTATGAAAGAAAAAGAGATAGAGGCCGAGAAAGTTAAGAGAGAAAATGAAAGAAAGGCTGAGAAAATTGATGGAGAAATTACAAGAACCAATTGGGTCATCGAAAGAAGAAACGAGAGAAAAAAAATGAATTTTTATACAAGAGAAAGTGTGACAAAAAAATACTTTGTTTTCAATTTTGCCAATGATTGTATTAATGAGCTTAACTCTTACTTACCCAATATTGAAGTTTCTATTTTGCAGGGTAATGTTCTCAATGGATGTGAGAAAGTGGCATCTGATAAGTTCTTTGGGCATAATAAATTTTTGTTTAAAGAAAATAAATTGTGTATGCCTAAATATTCATTGCAGGATTTGCTTGTTAGGGAAGCTCATGGAGGTGGTTTAATGTGGCATTTTGGCATATCTAAGACTTTAGATGTTCTGCAAATGAAATATGATGCAAAACGAATATGTGAACAGTTTTTAACTTGTAGACAAGCTAAGTTTAAAATGAAGCCTAATGGATTATATACTTCTTTGCATCTACCTAGTGAACTTTGGATTGACTTATCTACAGATTTTGTGTTGAGTTTACCTAGGTCAAAATGGGGTAGAGATTCTATATATGCGGTTGTTGACAAATTTTCTAAAATGACACATATCATACCATGTCATAAAACCGATGATGTATCACATATTGGTAATTTGTTTTTCAAGAAAATTGAGAGATTGCATGGCATGCCTAGTATTGAGTCTAATTTGTTTTTGAAACATGTCAAGTTTGTATATAATAAGAGTGTGCATTTTGCAACAATGTTTTCACATTTCGAAATTGTGCATGGTTTAGATCCATTAACTCCTTTGGATTTAATTCCTTTATCGATGGATAATTGTGTTAACTTAGATGAAAAGAAGAAAGTTGATTTTGTTAAGCAGATCTATAAGAAGCCAAGGCAAGACATTGAGAAAAAAATTGAACAATATGTCAATAAACCTAAAAAGGGACTCAAAAGAGTTATATTTGATCCTGGAGATTGGGTTTGGTTGCATATGAGAAAGGAAATGATTGTACCTCATTTGAAACTACTTCGAAGAGGATATGGTTTATTTCAAGTGATTGAAAGAATCAATATCAAGAGGAGGGGAATGATGTGAGCACAGCTAGCGAATGGAAATGGAATGCAAACCTGCTGGAAGTCCCAAGTGGACCTATCATAAGAGCTCGGGCTAAAAGATTCAAAAAAGAATTTAATGGTCTAATTTTAGAAGCCCAACAAGGAGATACCTGCATCAATTCAAAAAGAAGAGCGCAAAACTGGTCCATATCATTAAAGCCCACTTAAATATGGGTCAAGACAAGCCAATCTGAATATGGGCTTAAAGTGCAAGAAGATTGAAGGCTAAAAACTGAATATAGGCCCAAAATAATGGATTTATTTAATGGCCCAATTTAAGCTACGTTTTTTTTGATTTATTTACTTTTATTATTTTATTTATTTGACTAGGAAAGATTCATATTTGATAGTTTCTAGAAGAGTTTCCTAATTTTATATTTTCCTTGCCCTATAGGAGTTTCCTATTTGATAGTTTCTAGAACAGTTTCCTATTTCTATTTTTCCTTGTCCTATAGGAGTTTCCTATATAGTTTTCCTTCTAATTTTAGGTAATTGGCCTATAAATAGGTATGTATGCTCATGAACAATTCAAATTATCATTTATAATATTGAGAGTGTTTTCTCTTTAGTTCTTTTAAAGAACTTTTTCTGAACTTATCGAGATTTATCTTGTGGCGTTCAAGCAAGACTTATCACTCACAATCTTCTTCCTCTTTCTTGAGTGTGGCGTCTGCAATATTTCTTATACCTTTGGTTCTTATCTCTTTATAGATAATGGGTCAAGGTCATTTTATTTTAATTTATTTTTGTTATAAATCTGATTAGAATACGAGCCTTCCAATTGGATCCCATATTGATTCCGGGTCTCACTACTCTTGGTGAAGTTCATATCAGGGGTTCACATCAATTAATTGGAATGCATGTTGAAAATTAACTAAACCTAAGGAAAGATTGGATTTAATTTCAAAGGTAAATATTCGAATGTGAATTAATTTATAAGGATCAATGGTTAAGGGATGCCTGTTTAATTACTTAAATTTCTTATTATTCTTTCAATTTACTTCAGTTGGTTATTTTCTATTTTTGCTACTCAATCCCCATCTTCATTCATATAAACATAAATATCATTTTCTACTCTTTGTGGGATCAACTCTTACTCTACTACTGCATTATTTTTGGAAGAGTAAGGTAATTATTTATTTTTGATGTGCCTGCGACAACATGTACCAAATTTTAGCATCGTTTTTGAGATGTTTGTTAAGTTGAATTTTTTGCTTGTGTTAATTTTAATTTTTTTTTATTTTCTAAAAGAAAAGAGAGGATGTTTTCTCAATTTGGCACTAGGTGTGCCACCCCACTAAAGCATGATACCCAGATAAATCCTTCATTTATTTAGCAATAACTAATAGAGCTAACCTCTGTTGTTCATCAATTAGCAAGAAATATGCAAGCAGCAAAGGCATGTGAGAATTATTCAGTAATATGGTATCTTACTAACAAGTACTTAACTCATCATGAAGGGACTTTTTAGTAGGTCAATTTGGTAAGTGGTTTTCCTAGACCATAAAAAGTAAGGTATGATCCATATCCAAACTCATGTAATCTTGGATGAAGGGATCCCCCATACTTTAGCTATGAGAATCCATCAAAATATGAAGCTCAAGCTACCTATATCACAAGCAATATCAACAACTAATTCAGTGATCATATTTAGGTATTTCTTTGGAAGACATTATCAATTATAGGCTAGTACCCCCTTTCCCTGAAGCTTTAATAAGAGGTAAAAATTTTAAGAAAATTTCAAAATTATATGAATTAAATATACCTCTTTTAGAAGAAGCTACAAGAAAATATTCTCACTTTTTTGAATTTTTGATATAATTGAAAAAGGAAAAAAAGGGAAGCCACCACTAATAAGCCCATTAAGGAAAAAGCTGAGGAGCCAGCCTTGAGGACAAAATTAAAGGAGGAAATTACAATAATAGAGGAAGCCCCAAAAGTACTATAGACAGGTAAAGGATCCTCCTTGACTAAAGTAGAGAGCTTTAAGTTGAGCCAACGATATTAAACAAATGAGCTGGTTGGGAGACAACCCAACATGTTTTTCTTTGTATTTATATACATATGTGTGTGTGTGTGTGTTAAAAGAGAGTGAAAAGTTAGAAATTTTGAAGGTTAACGAGGGTTCAGTGCCACGGTGCCAGAAGTGTCGTAGCTAGTACAAGAACTCAAGAACTTTAGCACCATGGCGCCCATATTTTATCCTAAATTCTAGAAGCATTAGTGCTACAGCAACGCAACCACAACGCTACAGCACTAGGCCAATAGTCCTAAAAAAATAGAAAAGGAAGTGAGGAAAGTTCACTTAGCTCATATTTTTCTTATCTTATTTTGCTCCTTTTTATCTTTATTTTTACATTGAGGGTAATGTAAAATTGAGTTTGAGGGTTGGATATGAGACTTGAATATTGTTACTTGGATGATTGTACAAAAATTGAAGGATTGACTGATTGTTTGAATGTGACCCAATTGAGGATCAATTATGTGATTTTCACTATCAATGCACCTTTTTTGCATTTAGCAAGTTAAGTGACTGTGTGCTTATATTCAATTTATGTTTTTATTGGCTTGTTTAAGTAATAACCAATGATTTGACTGATTTAAATATTTTTAGCCCTTCAAAAATATAAAAATCATATCTATGTCCAATTTTGACTTTTATGGAATTTATATTAACTTAAAAATTTTGAAATGTTTTATACACATAAACCATAGGTATTTGATTTATCTATTATTTAGAGAAAGTTTATATAATTCAAAAATATTTTATGATCTCAATAGGATCTTAGAACTTATTTGAATGCCATTTGAGGTGAAATCCTAGGCTAACATTATTATTTTGGAGATGATTTAGGCATTATTTGTTAGATTAAGCCTTTTTCAAGCCTACCTTGTCATGACTATATATATCTCTAGAACCCCTATTTTAGCTTAATTGAACCTTTCTTCTATTTACCCATACATTACATTATTATTTTTTGAACATTATTAGTTAAAGCTTATTATAAAAAATGATGAAAGGGTTGAGTCAAGAAAGAAAGAAACAACTTTTCAATAGACAGAAAGATAAATGAGAACAGCGAAAGAAGAAGAAAAAATGAAAAGGAATATAAGAAAAGGAAATAGATAGACATGAAAAAAGAAATTATAAATTGGAAAAGAAGGAATAGAGCATAAATTGAGTTTGGGGGGAGATCATGTTAACCTTAAAAAATCTCAAAGAAGAAATTAGAATGACCATATGGTATTTGTTGATTGAACCTAAAATTATATCATTTATCATACGTCATACCCTATCCACATTACAAGCTTAATAAAGTCATTTTGATCTTAGATGTAGTATATAGCTTACATTAATAAAGAGTGACATGAAAAATAAGCCTATAGAGTTCCTAAATTTAAATTGTGTAGAGATATGCACTATAAATTTTTGGAATGTATAAACTCATATAGGTGTAGAAAATTAACTAATTCAAGGATACATACACACTCAAGATTCAAGAGGAAGAAACATGGATTACATTTGAGATAAGTTTATACATAAATTTGATCTCTTTGAAATTTTTCTTAAGTGATAATTCATTTGATTCTCTGAGACACAAATTAGTAAAGCCTGACACTCATTATATATTTTGAATATGTGCACTTTATTTGGAGTTTGTTTTGCTTGAGGAAAAAAAATATTGATTTTAAGGGTATTTGATATGTATACAATTAATCATAAATTTAGAACCTTTAAGCTTGCTTTTTTGTTAATTTTTGAGTGAAATATATTAGAAACTAGTTTAATGTTATATCTTGTGTTGTAGGATCAAAGAAAGTGGAAAAGAGAAGAAATTCAAGAAAAATATAGGAATTTAGGAAATTCTTGACTTGTTGTATTAATTGAAGCATAACTCTCTCATCCAAACTCCAAATGAGGTGATTCAAGTTACTATGAAAATCGAGACAAAGTAATCTAAGTCGTGTTTTTTACTTTGGAAAAATCTACAAACTGCTCATCATTGCTGCGTTAGTGCAGCAACAGTGAAAAATTAAACACCATAAAACACAGAGTTTGACCTAGGTTGCAACCCAATGGGCCGAAAGTTGATTAGAAGAAACCCTAGGTTATTAGGGTAGCTTATAAATAGATGGCCTAAAAGACATCTCTAATAGCTACAACCATCCTATAGCATCTCTTATCAATTTTCTTTATTTTTTATGGCCCTGCATGACTATTTTTATTAGATTGGTCCAAAAAATGGAAACCTCATATTATATGACCCAGTGAGATTAGGTTTTATGTTTTAATTATTCATTTTATAATTTGAGTATAATTTCTTCTTTTACTCTTATTTTATTATTTTATATTTTAATTGCTAGGAAGCCTACTAGTTAATTAACTGATTCAACCTAGTGATGGGAAAAATACCAAATACATAATCCTTTTGTCCCTTTACTTAAAAGGCAACTAGGGTTTAGTAATCTACTGCATCAGTAATTATTAGTGACAAGCAGATTATCAGCGATTATTACGATTTAAGAAGAATAATAGGCTAGGTTAAATCCAACTGCATGTGCTTGGATTATTTAGCTTTACCAATCTTTCTAGTGTGTATTGCAATTATTGGGTTAAATCTTAGATGATCTGGTAATTAGGGTTAATTGGAATGCATGTTGAAAATTAACTAAACTTAAGGAAAGATTGGATTTAATTCTAACAGTAAATATTCGAATGTAAATTGATTTATAAGGATTGATTATCATGGGTATAATTCTGATGCGGAAATTCACTTTGATCAATGCCTATTTTATTACTTAAATTTATTATTATTCTTTTAATTTATTTCAATTTTTTATTTTTTATTTTTACTACTCAGTTCTTCCTACATTCACATAAGCATAAATATCATTTTTCAGTTTATGTAGAATTGACTTTTACTCCCCTATTACATTATTTTTAGAAGAGTAAGGCAATTATTTAGAGATAGCATGTACTAATTGCCACCGAATTTCGGCTTCAATACTGAAAGCCTTTTTCCCTAAGTGTTATTTTTTTTACATTTTGTGGTGACTTTGTAAAGTTTCCACTAAACCTCAGCTTTCAGTGGTGACTTAAGAGAAGTCGCCACTAAAAGTATTATGTGACAATTCAATTATTGCCACTAAAGCCTTTTATGGCAACTCAAAAATTGCTACCAAAAGTCTTTGAGAAATAACCTTTTAGTGGTGACTCCATAAAGGTTGCTAGTGAAAATTTACCACTCAATGAAGACCCATAAAGTCACCATTGAAAGGGAACCTTTCAATGGTCACCACTAAAAGGGGTTTTCACTTGCAACTTTTTTGGTCGCCACTCAGAAACCTTTTTTTGTAGTGTTAGAATTGATATATATTTATCTATGAGGCCTTACAATAGTTTTATCATCTAGTGGTTATAAATATTACATCTCCTTCATTGATACATTTAGTAAATTTACATGGATCTATATGCTGCACAATAAGTTAGATGTTTTTCATGAATGTTTCAACTTTAACAATATGGCCGAACTTCAATGTAATACTAAAATCAAAACTCTTCAATTTAATTAGGGGGGATAGTATAGAAGTTTCACCAATTTTCTTCCATAACAATGCATCACATATAGACTTAACTACCTTCATGTACATGAGCAAAATAGGGTGGCTAAGCATAAACATAGGCATAAAACTATAGTAGGCCTCCCTTTCTTTGCCACTACATCCTTTCCACTCAAATACTAGGATGAATACTTTAGTTGTGCATTTAATAAACACACTTCCAACAATGGTTTTGGAAGATAAATCGTCACTTGAAGTTTTGTTTAAAAAGAAACATGATTATGCCTTTCTAAAAGTTTTTGGGTGCTTATGTTTTCCCCTTCTTCACACCCTATCTAAATCATAAATTTTCTTTTAGATATGAGCAATATATGTTTTTGGGTTATCATTCAAAGCACAAAGGTTAAAAATGTTTAAGTTCTGCTAGTATAATAATAAGTCGAGATGTTCATTTTATTAAGAATAAATTTCCTTGCGAAGATTTCTTTAGAGATGCTTCTTCAATCCATATTTAGTTTGACTTCTACTTAGTCTCCTTCACTTGTGTCAAAGGTATAACCATCTCAGAATGTTCAATTAGATTCTAACAGTGGTTTTCACAGTAATATATTTAATGCTCATGATATCATTACTTTATAAAGCATCTCCTCTATTTCATCAAGTGACATATTCCTTTTAAATCTAACTTTTTTTTGGCTTTTCTCATTCCATTCAACCTGTATGTGCCAAAAATTCAAGTTCAACTCATCCTATGACTACCAAATACAAATTAGGATTTTTAAGCCCAAGCTTTTCTCATAATTCAAGAAGAGAATATAGTGGAAGAAGCTTTATAGTTTCCTGAGTGGAAAAAGGCATAGCACTTGGTAATTGGTTGATCTACCTTCCAACAGACATCCCATTGGCTACAAGTGGGTCTTTAGGATCAAAATAATTACTGATAGATCATTGCAAAAGTTTAAAGCCTGACTTGTTGCTAAGGGATTCCATTAGCAATAAGGCTTTGACTATATATAGATTTTAGTCTTGTAGTGAAGCCTAGGATATAACAACTCAATTGTTTTTACACACACACACACACACACACATATATTACTTCTGACTATTTAACTCATAATAATATTCAATTAAATTAACCAAGCATAATTAAGGTTTATGGTATACCATTAACACTAATACAATTCTAGGTTCACATACACGTCATTAATTAAAAACATTCATACAAAAATCAAACACATATATGTCTACATCTTATTCATCCATATTGATCAGTTCCGAAAATACAGGTGCGGGTGGTTTCACCTTCACTGGGATCTTAGCCAACTCGACCACAAACAACTTATTAATTTCTGAGATTTGCCCAACATAGAGTAACTCAATCCAACGTACACTAAGAGTCAGAGCCATAGAAAAATCTGCATAAGTAGTTTTCTGAACATGATATGGAAATATAATGAGAATTAAATCCCAATAGGTTCAATAATAAATCATAATCATCATCAATAATGCTCGTCATGTCATGTTCATCTGTATAAGCTACAACAAATATCTTAGGTCACATGAATGCACTTTATCTATGCACATGAAAATCTTACAATAATGATATGTATGTCATGGATAATTATTTTCATAATATCATATGATAGCTATCAACTTATTTTCATATCAAATTACCCCGATCAGGGTGAACACTTTCTACTCTCCAGTACGGGCTTTTCTTACTCCGTTTGACGTGGCACACTTTTTCTTTCTTTTCTCATTAACATAATCATAGCCGTGAGTAGGGCGTCCCCTACTGGTGCACTATACGAACCGCCATGTGACCGTGCTCGTCTCTTTTCTTTCATTTTCTTTTCACGTTAATAGCCAAATATATGATTTCAATAACAAGTATGTTCATTATACTCACATACCATAATTTATCATGAAAGCATAATCATTACCAAAAATCATTAGAAAATTTCAATCTTACCATGAACATAATCATTTTCAATTACCACTTTATAAAATATTTCCATGTCAAAATTACACACTTAAGATGGTAAGGAGTTCATGCAATGGCAATGGCTATGGCATACACTAGTCATTTATTATTTTCGTTTATAAGATTCTTCTTCTTTCTTAAATATTATTCTCCTCTCTCACTAAACAGAGAATAACACCCTCATTTTAAATCCGATTGCGGTGATCTTGGTGTCAATTGAAAGATAAGACAATCCTCTAAAACCCTTATGTTGAACATTTTAGTGAAATCTTAAGTAATCGTGGTGTTATTGCTCCCTCAAATGCAAGGTTATTTCTTCTCGGGTAGGTTTTGACCTCTACTTACTAATCTGACCATATCTCCCTCATATGGATTTCAAATTAAATGATTCCAGTAGCTAAAAATTCGTGATATATATTATGTTAAACATTTCTTTTACTTCCCTACATATTTTGCCCAGAAATTCAAACACAGAAGCTTACCTAATAGATTCTTCCCTAGTTAACTAGTTTCTAACTTTTGCTTACTAATCTGACATTATCTCTCTCATATTTATTTCAATTTGAATGATTCCAGTGGTTAAAAATTTGTGAGATATATACATGTATTTTTCATGTTAACCATTTCTTTTAGTTCCTTACAGATTTATCCCAAAAATTCAAACACAAAAGCTTACCTAATAGATTCTTCCCGGGTTAACTAGTTTTTGATCACCGCTTACTAATCTAACATGTATTCCAATTTGATTTATTCCAGTGGCTAACAATTCGTGAGACATATATCTATATTTGTCATGTTAATCATTTCTTTTAATTCCCTACATATTTTTCCTAGAAATTCAAACACAGAAGTTCACCTAACAGATTTTTCCCTGGTTAACCATTTTCTGACCACTGCTTACTAATCAGAAAATATCTCCTTCATATGGACTTCAAATTAAGTGATTCCAGTGGCAAAAAATATGTGAGACATATATCTACATTTTTCATGTTAACCATTTCGTTTAATTCTTAACTGATTCTTCCCAGAATTTCAAAAACAAAAGCTTCCCTAGTTACTCCGACATCCAGTTTCCTAATCAAACCTTTCTTATTTCCTCTAGCGAGATTCCTCTCTTCCCTTAAATTTTCTAGCAACTTAAATAAGAGAAGGAGGGTGAGTTTTGAACCCCAAGGATGAAGAGAAAAATGGATTCAAGTGAAGATTAAGCTAACTTACCTTGAGTACTTCGTCCTCTAGACTTCTCCTTCCTCTTCCTTCCTCTCTTCTCCTCTCTTTCTCTCATTTCCTCACTCTACCTTGCTTATGTTTTTCCTCTCCCTCACTTGGACAAAATTATAATGTTATAAGGGTGGGTTTTGCTTAAATAAACTATCAAGTGATTCACCTTTCATAATCATGGATCTACCTTATCACAGTTAGGATGCACTTGGTTGTTTTTTGGGGAAAAACAACTCATGGTCTTGTCTTCCTCTCCCTTATTCAAGATATGCATAACAAAAGGAGATTTGTATTTTGAAAACCATAATAAAATATTGTGAAGACAAGGGACAAGGTCCCTTTGATTTAGGGATTCATTTCCTTTTTCTTTTGTCTCACTCAAGTATGATAGATTTGCCTTTCTAGGTGGCAAATTTCCAGCCCTTGAGTCTCTCTTGCTTGGTTTAAATTATTTGTGTAAGATAATGATTTTTTGTCATAATTCCATGTATTATTACCTACTTGCTGAATTTATAAATGTAGGATATAGATGTGTTTGTCCTAATGCCATGTATTATTACCTACTAGTTGAAATTATGAATGTAGGATATAAATGTTTTGTCCTAATGCCATGTATTATTACCTACTAGTTGAAATTATGAATATAGGATATAAATTTTTGTCCTAATGCCATGTGACTTAATTTTTATTATTATTACACTACTATTTCATCACATGGTTCTTATTTTTTTCCTCTTGGATTTGGGCTCATTCTTGCCCATTTTCTTTACTTTGACTGAAATTCTACCTTTCATGGAGGGCTTGGTCACATTTTCATGATTTTTGGGCTATTAGTCCAACTTCTATATCCTAGTCCAAATCTATGTTTTATTTCTTGCTTGGACTATCCAATTGGCTTGCTAGAAACTCATGTGAAGTGGAAAAACTCTATATGAATTGTCCGTAGTTGAAATCCCAATGTATGGGTGGAGGTGTTAAATTTAGGAACTCTAACTCTTGAATTAAGAAAAATTACCCTAATCCAATCATCTTAAAATTTTAAGACCTTTACTTGCTTCCCAAAAATTTATCTTCCTTACTCAAGAATTTCACCTCTCTTTAATATGTTATTTCTAATTTTTTCCTATTAGGTTTTCTTTCTTTACTTATTCTCTTAATATTAGAAACATTTTCTATACATTCACATAAGGTGAAGAATTTCTAAGGCTTATATTTCCTTAAATATCTAAAAATTGTCTAATAAATTTTCTTTCCTTAATTAAATATTTGTGTACCTTTATTAATAAAAGAAACGAAATTAGGGATGTTACATAGGACTATTAAGTTGTTCTTACCTTGGCCTTGGCTCACTAGTGGAACATCCAAAAATTAGATTTGAATAATACCTTTTTGAATGGAATTTCAAAAGAAAAGGGTTCATGATTCTGTCTCCTAGGTTTTAAGTTTCCAACAAAGCTTTAGTTTAAAATTGCACAAATTTTTATATGGGTTAGAGCAGCTCCATGCAGATGGCTTTATAAGCTTCCTACAACTCTAAGGAAATTGGGTTTTAGTTTCCATAAATGTGATTACTCATTATTCATAGAGGTAACGCCTTAACATACTACATATATTCTAGTATATCTAGATGACATTTTGATTACTAGTAGTTGTCCATCTTATATTACTGAGTTGTTGAATTTTTTTCTTGAGTGTAACGCATGGATTTTTTAGTTGATTACACATAAGACAAACAATCATCCAAAAGATATGCATCTTCTATATATATAAACATGAGTTTACATAAGATTAGATATTAGCAACATATATACACGTGTAACCCTAGGTACTAAGCATACATCCCAAAAGGCGAAGTATCGTGTGGTAACACCAAAATAATGGGGTTAGCCCATTTGCATCAATAGCATATGTACATAACTACTATCCTACTATCCCTTCCCCGTGGCCATCACCCCTGGGGTACTGCTGGTGGAGGAGGCAACCCGGGTGTAGGCACTTCTACCATGTTGATAATTAGTAAGTTCACAATTATCGTGAATTGTCCCAAAAAGTGAATGTCTACCGTCTGAAGCTCAAGCAGAACAGTCAGTGTAACATCCATAATTTCGTTTCTTTTATTAATAAAATTTATTAGAAATTTTTTAGATATATAAGAAAATATAAGCCTTAGAAATTCTTCACCTTATATATGTATGCTTAGAAAATGTTTCTAACATTAAGCGAATAAGTAAAGAGAGAAAAAGTAATAGGAAAACTTAGAAATAAAATATTAAAGAGAGGAAAAGTTTGTCGATAAGAAAGATAAATTTTTAGGAAGTAAGTAAATGTCTTAAAATTTCAAGAAGATTGGATTAAGATAATTTTTCCTAATTTAAGAGCTAGAGTTCCTAAGTTTAACATCTCCACCCATACAATGGGCTTTCACCTATGGACACTTCATATAGAATTTTTTTCACTTCACATGAGTTTCTTGCAAGCCAATTGGATAGCTCGAGCAAGAGATAAAACATAGGCTTGGACTAGGATATAGAAGTTGGATCGATAACCCAAAAATCATAAAAATGTGACCAAGCCCTCCATAAAATTTAGAATTTTAGCCAAAGCAAAGGAAATGGGCAAGAATGAGCCCAAATCCAAGAGGAAAAAATAAGAACCATGTGAGGAAATAGTAGTGTAATAATAATCAAGATTAGGTCACATGGCATTAGGACAAAACATCTATATCCTACATTCATAATTTCAGCAAGTAGGTAATAATACATGGCATTATGACAAAATATCCTTATCCTACATAAATAATTTCAGCCAAGTAAGGAAGACTTAAGGGCTGGAAATTTTTCACCTAGAAAGGAAAACCTATTATACTTGAGTGAGACAAAAGAAAAAGGAAATGAATCCCTAAATCAAAGAGACCTTGTCCCTTGTCTTAAGAACATTTAATCATGATTTTCAAATACAAATCTCCTTTTGCTATGCATATCTTGACTAAGGGAGAGGAAGACAAGAATTTGAGTTGTCTTTCCCCAAAAAATAACCAAGTGCATCCTAATTATAATAAGGTAGACCCATGATTATGAGAGGTGAACCAATTGATAGTTTATTTAAGTAAAACCCACCCTTATAACATTATAATTTTGTCCAAGTAAGGGAGAGGGAAAATAGAAGCAAGGTAGAATGAGAAAAGGAGAGAAAGAGAGGAGAAGAGAGGAAGGAAGAAGAAGGAGAAGTCTAGAGGACTATGTAGTCAAGGTAAGTTAGTTTAATCTCCACTTGAATCCATCTTTTCTCTTCATCCTTAGGATTCAAAACTCACCCTCCTTCTCTTATTTAAGTTACTGGAAAATCTAAGGGAATGGAGGAATCTTGTCACTTCCTTCAAGAGGAAACAAGAAAAGAATTCACTAAGTGAGTTAGGGAGATTTTTAGGTAGGTTTAACAATATCTCTTTTTGAAGAAAATATTTTAAATTTATAACATTTATATGGGATTTTGATCCTAGAACTTTGATGAAATTTGCTACTTTGATGATTGGCCATGGATGTTGCTATATCATGTTATATGTTGATCTTGCACGTAATAGATGTTTGAATGCATATATATTGGTATGGAAATGTTCTATTTAGGCATGGCTATGGGTGGTAAACTTTTAAGGATTTTTGTACTGCTGTGATGCATATTGGGATGTGGTAAAAATGGATGGAAGAGGGTTAGATTGGTAAATTAAGTATGGCCTTAAACACCTATCGAAAAACCATGAGAAATTTTTTTTGAGAAACACCCTTAGTGATGCTTGATTTGATTATGTTTTTCTTTTGAAGTGGATGATGGAATATGTTAAATTAAGTAAGAAATATAATTAAATTTTGAGATGAGTAATTCTATGGTTAGGTGTAAATTTGGAACAAAAATGGAAAAAGACTTAATAAAAGGATGAACTAGAATTTTAGGAAAGGCTAGGTTAAGAAAACTGGATTTCAGAGTAACTAGAGAAACTTCTATTTTTGAAATTCTAGGAAGAATCGATTATGAATTAAAAGAAATGGTTAACATGAAAAATGTAAATATATGTATCACAGATTTTTAGCCACTAGAATTACCCTATTTGTAGTTCAAATGGGGGATATATGGTCCGATTAGTAAGCAGTGGTCAGAAAATGGTTAACCAGGGAAGAATATATTAGGTAAGCTTCTTTGTTTGAATTTTTGGGAAGAATTTGTAGGAAATTAAAAGAAATGGTTAACATGATATATATATATATATATATATATATATATATATATATATATATATATATATATATATAATGAATTTTTAGCCACTGGAATCACTCAATTTAAAGTCCATAGGAGGGAGATATGATCATATTAGTAAGTAGAGGTAAGAATCTACTCAGGAAGAAATAACTTTGAAATTGCGGGAGTAATAAATCCAATATTCCTTATGATTTCACAAAATGTTCAACGTAAGAGTTTTAGAGGTTTGTCTTAAATTTAAATGGACACCAAGATCACCTCAATCAGAGTTAAAATGAGAGAGTTATGCTCTGATTAGTGAAAGATGAAAATAATATCAGATGAAGAAATAAGGGAGTTTGAAGTAGGACTGAACCCAAAATTTAGGAATGCAGTGATAGCCTTAGAAATAAGGGAGTTTGTGCCCTTGATAAATAAATCTAGACTTTTGGAAAAGTGTTTAATGGCAGTGGAGGATGAAAAGCTGAGGCGAAACCTATGGAAGAGGAAGAAAAGTTTTCTCAACCCTGGAAAAAATGTTAGGAGAAGTGGATATGGAGCTAGTCAGAAGCCATTGATTGTGGGTCACTGACCTTTCCAACAAGATCTCACCACAACCAAGTGCACTAAGTGTGGACATAAGCATGGTAACCGGCCATGCTACATGAGACCAGATGTCTGCTTCAAATGCAGATAGAAAGGTCATTTTGCGAAGAACTGCACACAGAATATAGGAAAGCAGCCTGAATAGAGGCCTAAGGTGAAAGGAAGCATTTTCACCCTGAGCAGCCAAGAGGAAACTCAATCCTTTGAAATGATTCAAGGTACGTGCTACATCTATAGATTTGCTCTTATGGTGTTATTTGACTCTTGTGCTAGTCATTCATTTATATCGAAAGAATATATTAAAGAGCTTCAATATCCTATTTCGGAAACCCCCTATGAGCTATCTGTAGTAACCCCCATAAGGGAAAAGGGTCTTAACGTTTTCTATATATGAAGACTGTCAAGTCACCTTCCAAGAGAAATATTTTTTTTGTAGACCTCGTCTGTCTACCTTTAAAAGGTATTGCTATCATTTTAGGGTTAGAATGGATGTCTAGAAATTGGGTCTTACTAAATTGTTGCACTAAGACCACTGAATTTCTACCTCCTACTCCACAAGAGGAGATATAGTTATTGATGCTAAATGCCAATCAAGTCAATCGGGAGTTGAAGAGTGGAGTACTTGGTTATATTCTTTTGTGTTTATCAAACCTAGAAGTTGAACTGAAGCTTAATGAAATTTCAATAGCTAATAAGTTTCCTAAAGTATTTCTACCAGATATTTCAGGCTTACCTCCCAAGAAAGAGATAGAGTTCTTTATTGATCTTCTACCCGGGATAGGGCCTATCACTATTACACCTTATAGAATGGCCTTGAAAGAACTATAGAAACTCAAGAAATAGTTGAGGGAATTGTTAGACAAGCAATTCATTAGACCGAGTGTATCACCTTAGGGAGCTCCTGTATTGTTTGTTAAGAAGAAAGACGGGAGCCTAAGACTATACATAGATTACAAATAGCTGAATAAGGTGACTGTAAAAAACAAGTACCCTCTTCCTAGGATAGATGATTTATTGGATCAACTGAAGGAAGTCTCCATCTTTTCTAAAATTGACTTGAGATCAAGATACCATCAGATTAGGATTAAGGAGGAGGATGTGCCAAAAATAGCTTCAGGACTAGGTATGGGCACTATAAGTTTCTTGTAATGCCCTTCAGGTTGACAAATGCACCTACATTTTTCATAGATTACATGAATTGCATTTTTTGACCCTACCTAGATCAATTTATGGTGGTGTTCATTGATGACATCTTGATATATATTCTAAGAATGAGAAAGAACATAAATAACATCTCCAAATCGTGCTGAAAGTGCTGAAAGAGAAAAAGTTGTATGCCAAATTAGAGAATTGTGGATTTTGGCTGATAAAAGTGAAGGTTCTCAAACATGTCATCTCCAATAGAGGGGTAGCCGTAGACCCTAGCAAGACGAAAGTAGTGATTTAGTGGGAAAGACCAAAGATAGTTACAGAAGTCAGAAGTTTTTGGGTTTGGAAGGATACTACATGTGGTTTATACAAAAACTTCTCTCGTATAGCCTTGCCATTGACTAAATTGACTAGGAAGGGAAGTCCTTTCAAATGGACTGATCAATGTAAAACTTGTTTTCAGGCAACTAAGACTCCATGAAGGAAATTACCCAACCCATGATCTTGAATTGGCAGCAGTGGTGTTTGCCTTAAAGATTTGGTGACACTATTTGTATAGGGCAACATTTGAAGTATACCGTGATCATAAGAATCTTAAATAATTTTTTGATCAGAAGGAGTCAAATATGAGGTAACGAAGATGGGTAGAATTTCTCAATGACTATAAGTTTGAGATAAAGTATCATCCAGGAAAGACGAATGTTGTAGCTAATGCCTTGATTCGAAAATCTCTACACATGGGTCAGATGATGGTGTATGAGGTGCAGATGTTAGAGGAGTTTCAAAATTTAAAGTAGGTCACTGCTCTTACCCCAAATAAGCTAATCATCAATGGGTTGAGTATAGAGTGTGATCTTAGAGCCAAGATTAAAGAGGCTCAAGCTCACGACCAATACTTACAGGAACACAAAGAACATGATGATTTTTCTATCTAGGAAGATGGAGTAATCATATATCAAGGAAGGGTTTGTGTCCCTCAAGAACAAGAGTTGAGGACTAAGATCCTCCAGGAAACACATTAATGTAAGTACACAGTCTATCCTGGATCCACTAAAATGTATCAAGACTTAAAGAAGATGTACTTGTGGCCAGGGATGAAAAAGGACATTACTGAGTTTATGGCGAAATGTTTAATTTTTCAGAAGGTGAAGGTAGAGCATTAAAAGTCAGCGGGATTTCTACAACCTCTTGAGATCCCTAAATGGAAATGGGACAATATTTCGATGGACTTTATGGTGGGCTTACCTAAGACTTCAGTTGGACATGACTCTATTTGGGTAATAGTAGACAGATTAACCAAATCTGCTCAATTTCTGCCCATAAAGATTAACTATTTACTGGACAAATTGGCTCAGTTGTACGTCTAGAAAATAGTTAGACTGCATGAAATTCCCTTAAATGTCGTTTCTGATAGAGATCTGAGGTTCACATCGAGGTTTTGGAAGGCGTTGCAGGAAGCTTTTGAAACCCAGTTATGATTCTGTACTACCTACCATCCTCAGACAGACAGACAGACATAATGGACCATTCAAACCCTAAAAGATATGTTGAGGGCTTGTGTGATAGAGCAAGGTAAAGGATGGAATAAGTACCTACCTTGAGTGAAGTTTGCTTATAATAATAGATATCATTCTGATGTGAACCCCTGAGATGAACCTCACCAAGAGTAGTGAGACCCGGAATCAATATGGGATCCGCTTAGAAGGATCGTATTCTAATCAGATTTATAACAAAAATAAATTAAAATAAAATGACCTTGACCCGTTATCTATAAAGAGATAAGAACCAAAGTTATAGAAATATTGTAGACGCCACACTCAAGAAAGAGGAAGAAGATTGTGAGTGATAAGTCTTGCTTGAACGCCACAAGATAAATCTTGATAAGTTCAGAAAATTTCTTTAAAGAACCAAAGAGAAAAAACTCTCAATAATATATATGATAATCTGAATTGTTCATGAGCATACATACCTATTTATAGGCCAATTACCTAAACTAAGAAGGAAAACTATATAGGAAACTCCTATAGGACAAGGAAAAATAGAAATAGGAAACTGTTCTAGAAACTATCGAATAGGAAACTCCTATAGGGCAAGAAAAAAATACAAATAGAAAACTCTTTTAGAAACTATCAAATAGGAAACTTTCCTAGTCAAAGAAATAAAATACTAAAAGTAAGTAAATCAGAAAAAACGTAGCTTAAATTGGGCCATTAAATAAATCCATTATTTTGGGCCTATATTCAGTTTTTAGCCTTCAATCTTCTTGCACTTTAAGCCCATATTCAGATTGGCTTGTCTTGACCCATATTTAAGTGGGCTTTAATGATATGGACCAGTTTTGCGCTCTTCTTTTGAATTGATGCAGGTATCTCCTTGTTGGGCTTCTAAAATTATACCATTAAATTCTTCTTTGAATCTTTTAACCCGAGCTCTTATGATAGGTCCACTTGAGACTTCTAACAGGTCTGCATTCCACTTCCATTCGCTAGCTGTGCTCACATCACATTCTAGTATTAAGATGGCCACCTACGAAGCTTTATATGGTAGGAAGTACCGATATCCACTCTGTTGGTTTGAGGGAGGAGAAAAGAATTTGCTAGGTCCTGATCTAGTTCAACAAACCAATGAGCTAATCAGGATATACAAGACAAAATACTTACAGCTCAGAGTCGATAAAAGAGTTACTATGATAAGAGACATACACCTCTGGAGTTTGAGGAAGGAGATCATGTATTTTTGAAGGTTTCCCTGACTACTGAAGTTGGTAGGTCTTTCAAGACTAGAAAGCTAAGTCTGCGGTTTTTGGGACCCTACTAAATTTTGAAGAAAGTGGGGACGTCAGCATATCAAGTTGCCTTCCCACCTAATTTGTCCAACCTGCGTGATGTTTTCCATGTATCATAGCTTTGAAAGTATTTTTTAGATTCCTCACATGTAATACGAGAAGAACCAATCTAAATAAAGGAGAACATGTGATGTGTTTCCCTAAACCAAGAAATGGAGTGTTTGGCGAAAGCAAGGATCGTCTTGAAAATTCAATGGATGTTTGATCGCCACGAGTTGCCTCGACAAAATTGGATTCAGTTCTTTGCCCAAGAACTAAGGGAAGCTCTAACTTTAAGAGAAAACTCAATCTTTATTAATCATCAAAAATCTCTGCATTACCTGAACATAGAGGACCTTTATATATGTGCAAAGAGCGGTTCCGACTCAAAGGAAGTCTAAGTTGCATCCTAGGGGAGATGGACCTTTTCAAGTCTTGGAGCGATTCAATGACAATGCCTACAAGATTGATTTACCTAGTGAGTATGGCAATATCAATGCTACATTCAATGTTGCTGACTTGTCTTTATTTGATGTAAGTGATACCTTTGATTCGAGGACAAATCCTTTTGAGGAGGGAGGGAATGATGGAGATCAAGGTGCTTTCAAACCTATTCCAAACCGTTTCCAAGATCCTTTGCAAGGGATAGGCGGTCCAATGACTAGGAGTAAAGCAAAGCAAGCCAAAGAAGCTTTATTGGGTTTGATCTTAGATGTGCAGGCTAAAGAAGAAGTTATTAGGCCAAGTCAAGACATCATGTGGGTCACACTTTGTAGCCTTGAAGATGGCATTAAAAAGAGCTTGTTGGATCTTAAAGACAACTAGCCCAAATTTGCATGTCTAAAGATGTATTATGGGCTTTATGTTATATGTTTTCTTTTAGATATTATTAGTATTTTGGGCCCATTCTTTATGGCCAAATATTAGTTTAATTATGGGCTAATTTTTATTAGTTTAGTTGGGCTAAATAAACTAGCGTTGTTTAGGCCATATTCTTTACAAAGTCCAAATAGGAGTTTTAGGGTTTTCTACTAGGTTTAGGATTGTTTGAATGTACCCAAACCCAATCACCAGGTTCAAATATAATTTTAGTTCGGCTTTTGTTGGCTTGCGTTGCATATTACTTATTCTTCCTCTCAATGTTATCTCAAACCTTAGCATGCAAATCCTTTACATATTCAGCCTTTCGCTTACCATCTAAGTTAACAAACTCATTAGTAGACAATGGTAAAATATCCAAAGGTGTTATAGGATTAAAGCCATAGACAATCTCAAAAGGACTATAAGCAGTAGTAGAATGCACAGATCTATTGTAAGGAAACTCAACATGTGGCAAAACTCTTTCCCAATGTTTCAAGTTTTTAGACATAGTAGCATGTAAAAGTGTAGTAAGTGTCCTATTAACTACCTTAGTTTGCCCATCTTTTTTAGGGTGTGCAACAATAAAAAATAGAAGTTTAGTCCCTAATCTTCCCCATAAAGTATGCCAAAAATAACTTAAGAACTTAACATCTCTATCAATTACTATTGTTCTAAGCAACCCATGCAAATGCACTATAGTCGCCGCTGAAAGTCTAAAAGTCACCACTAAAGACTTTTAGTGGCGACTTTTCGTCGTCACCACGTCGCCACTGATACTTGTGTCGCTAAATGTTTTTCGTGGCGACTTTTGGGGTCGCCACTGAAAGTACAATTTAGTGGCGACTAAAGTTGTCACTAAAAACCATAACAATCGCCACTAAATCTTTAAAAGTCACTGCAAAAAGCATACTTTCAGTGGCGACTTTACTTGGTCGCCACTAAAAATCTACTTTCAGTAACGGCTAAAGTTGCCACTGAATCCACTTTCAGTGATGACTTTTCATTGTCACCACTGAAAGTAAACTTTTAGCAGCGAATTTAGTCGCCACTAAAGCTTAATTATATAATATTTGACATATTCAGTGGCGACTTTAGTCGTCACTGAAAATTTAATATGCAAATTTTTATATTAATTTTTTTATTATTAAAATTTATAAATATTAATTGCTACACAAAAAAAATACAATTGACATATTATTTTTCTTGCTAAAATCATAAAAAAAATTATATATATTTTTATTTAAATTTACATTCAACTACAATTAGTTCAAATACAAATATTTAAAGTAATATAACTAGTTACATTTCATGAAAGAAAAAGAAACTATTTACAAACGAAATTAATCTTAACACAATGAAAATCCACTATAACTACTTCTATCATTAGCTATAAAAATTTATCAAAAGAATTAAGTTTGCGACTTTGATTAAGACCAATGTATATTTGAATTTTCTTTGTCGTATTTTTGGCCATATTCAGTAATAGATATCAAGCAATTAGCATCCCATAAGCCATGTACATTATGATTGGCATCCTGCAAAAAAAAAACCTCCTATTAATCCAACATCAAAAAATAATTATAGCAAAAATAAAGCATATTGGAAACAACATGAAGCATATTGAAAATTTCACATCACGAGGGACATAAAGCTTGCTTTAGGCATGGTTTATGAAAATTAACCTCATGAAATGTCAACTTTGAATTACTAATTGTAGGAAAAATAATTATCATTTCCTGTATAGAAGAATCAAGAAATAAAGCTGAAAACAGGTGCAGGAATTCTAAAAGTGATACTAAAAATAATTTTTAAAAGTGACCGGTCATTATCAATCACTCCCTGTCTTGTGGAACTGTAAAAGGCATATGATTTGCAGCATCAAATCTGTAAATAATATATAGCCAACAATGTGTGGTGCGTTTTGACTACTTTTACAAAGAATTTGCTAATCACTCCCTGTCTTGTGGGATTGGAATGGAGAATTAGATTGAGAATCCCTAATTATATCATGTCATTTTCTATTCTTCTGAATATGCAACACATAAAAATTTATGCTTCCTTCATATGGCAGCTAATTTATGCAGAAAATACATTTTGAATACTATCTTACATTCAAGCTGGTGATGAATATTTCAGAAAGATTTTCTAAATATAGATTTAATCCCAATCTTTAGGAGGTCCTTTGTCCACTAGCTTCAATGCATCAAACTTTATATAAGATAATAGAAATTTAAGGAAAAATTATTTCACTAATTTAGTCAATGCCAATTGATGCAAACTTGAGCTTTAGGTATAATTCTTGGAACCAAGCCACACATTTGAGCCTCTTATGTTAGAAGTTAATTACAAGTTTAAGGTTTCTTTTGAGGTAAAAGTACCCCACTAGGGGGAAAGAGCAGCCATGGAGTGCAAACTATCAACAACAGAGTCGATCACATCATGAGATCCACTGGTAGTTGCAAATTTAAGGTGCTTGGGAGCTTCAGCTCTATCAAAATAAAATGCACCTGATACCAATTTCTCTTTTGGTTGTAAAGCCAACCAAATAACAGTGTCTGCACCTTCTTCACTTGTTCTAAGCTTCCTCGAAAGCCTATAAATCATCGCAATAAAAAATAAGTACTATTTAGAATGCACCAACTAATGTTTATTTTTCTATGTTACTTGAATGATATAAATAGATTTTATGGATAATGTAAGGACTTACTTTTGAGAGAAGTTTAGCAAACTCTTGGTAGTCCCAGGAGTCTCAGCCCAACCTGGGTGCATTGAGTAAAATCCTATCCCATTGTTCTTATATCTCTCAACCCAATTTTCTGTTAGTGCTACCTGGCATATTATATGGGAAACTTGTATGAGTCTGTAGGAAGACAGTAGGTGAGTTCTTTAGAGGCCTGCTAGATTCTATCTAGAACAGAGGATGAGATAAAAACACATAAGTAGGCAGTAAAATATTTTCCAGAATAATTTGCTCATCAATGCATCAGTAGCAATTTTAGGCACAAGCGATTTTCACTTTCTTCCACATGCACAAAAGATTAATCCACAATCACCTAAACAAAGAAATACATATAAAACAAAGCATGTACCTTTAAAAGAATCTACTTGTGAGGAAGCAGAGGATGACAAATAGTCATGACCTCCATAACTCATTTGGGTCATAGATAGTCTTTTCCATATATTCTAAATCTTCTGACCTACCAAGCTTCCTAGTACTTCCTCTAAAGCACGTACACCTTCCTATTTATTCATTGATGTGTGATGTCACACAGGAAACCAATATCATATTAACCTGGTATCTTATTCCAATTGTCATTCCTAAAAGAGTAAGGTTACATTAAACCAAAGTACATAAGCAGTTTATACTAGCAGTGCATCAGCAGAAGAACATAAATCACTATTTAAATAATTTTATAAATAATTCACCAGTGCAATTTGTTACACAAGCATGATCTTAAAAAAAAAGGGCAGTGAACAAAGTCCCTTAATAAGTTTCACTTCATTCTCCAGAAACTAGTAAATTAAAAGTAAACCCCAATCAAATTAGAAGCAATGAATACAATAAGAGTGATCCAATCAGCAAAGGTCAGGGCTGTCTCAATTTAGGTTCTTTGTCTTCAATGGCTTTGGAGACAATTGGTCTCAACAACTTGATTAGAAATCAAACACAACCAGGTGACTCAAAAAGGCGATCATCTTGACCCTGAAACAAAAGCAAATTCAATAAACACAGGCAATGTGAATCATGTAGCGAGATAATATTGCAGAGTCCAAACTAGGTATCAAATTGGAAATATATGCCACAAAATAATCATGCACGAAGGTGATGAACAAATCATTCTTTTCCAATAAATATTAAAAAATGAAGCTCCAGCATAAACTTATCAGATATATTCAACAAAAAGTTTTTCATAGATAATAGTCGTCCTATATATTTCCCATCAGTAAAGAGTTCCCAAAATTCAAATAAGTGCGTGAGAATGCTGACACTGTATGAGTAAGATAAAGGTTTCACAAGGCAGATGTAGCAAACATAAAACCAAATTATGAAGCTATTTAACCCCGAATCCTTATATGGAAACACTACTTAATTATTCTCATTCTATAAATTGGCCAGAAAGACCACTAAGCAGAATGACCCAAATGCAATCCTTCAACAGACTCACTGACAAATCAAAATACTAACGCATCTTTGCTTGTCTTCCATTTTTTCTTTTTCTCCTGAACCACTAAGAAATAATCGAATCAACAATGAAATTTGGAGTACAAACTATCCCCGAACTTCAAAAGTAAAAAAAAAATGCCCAATAAATTCAAACTCACATTCATCAAGTAATCTAGGAGTACTCCATGAGTTCATCCAGCTAACCACTCTGAGTTCAAGTAATGCACCTTGGACGCTTCAAGCTGGACTCAACGGCAATGTGCAACACGAAAGTTCATCGGGGGTTCTCCCACAAAATTGTAAATTCAAGCACCTTGGAAAAAAAATCGAATGCATTGTTCACTCAAGCAAAATCCATGGATTTCAGCTAAAAAAATCATGTTGTATGACCATAAAAATAATTCTAAAGACGTTATCCTACCTTCTAAACAAGAATATATGGTCAAAAGCTTCTAAAAATGCTAAAAACGCAAAAAACATTTGATGGATTGAACCTGTGAACAGTGCTTCGATTTTTTGCTGCAAGAGGTCGCTGTTGATGCTATTTCCTCACAATTTTTGTTGCCTTACCATCCTCAATCTAGTTACTATACACCCATCCACTTGATCTAAGCTCATTGGGGTTGGATTGTTGAAGAAATTTCCACAGGGAAGAGAAGCTGCTAGATGGGGACGAAAGGAGAAGCTGCCATTTGGAAGGGAAAGTGTGCACGCCTGCGCGGGTAGCAAAAATAAAGTGGGGGGAAATTTTTTAGATGTTTTGAAGGAAAAAGTATACATAAATGCCGGTTTCTTTATGTATGCCCATGTTAAAAAAGCATATCCAGTCAGCATTTTTTAGTTTTTTTTCCCAATTAATACATTGATGTTAAAAAATGTGTTAAAAAAACAAGGGAAAAAATAATAGTAATACATTCACGTTTTCTTTATGTCAATGCTATTTTTTTAATAGATTATGCTCTCTCTTTTTAAATTTAAAAAAATTCACGTTTTCTTTATTTATTTTTAAATTTATAATGATATTCTTTTAAGGTATTTTTTTTATTTACACTATTTTTTCTTATTTTAAGTTTTTTAAAATATTAATTTGAACTTTTAATTATATGTATTACATTAAATTAAATTATTTATAATTAATTATAATTTTAAAAAATGCATAAAGCATAAATTTTATTATTAAAAACTGTTTAATTTAAATTGAAAAAAATGTAAATGTATCTTTTTAAAATTATTTTTTAGTTAATAAATGTCAAATGACTAATTAAAATATATTTTAATGTATTAATATTTTACAAAAATTAATATCATTCAAAAGATCAATAATAATAAAATAATATGTAATATTACCTAAAAAATTTTGAATATTTTAAAATTAAAACAGTTTTGTGGCCGTAAAAATCAAAGTCTTATTTATAAACATATATATTTATGAACATATTACTTATTACATAACCATTATCACTAAAATTATATTATATTCAAAATTAAGCGTACATATATTTATTTGAAAGACATGCCTTTATTCTTCATAAATGTTTATTGCTTTTAAAAATTATTAAATCATTTCTCATAAATTATTAAAATATATCTATTTATCAATTCTGAAAAATATAAAATGAAAGTAAATATAAAAAATTTGAAAAATTAATGGTAAAAGGTATTTTACTCTCTTTTTTATTTCATTTCACTTTTTCTTTCATCAATTAATGGTATTTCACTCTTTTTTCTAAATTTTCTTAATAGTTTATTTCTTTCAACTAAAGTATTTCTTTAATTTTGTAAAGTGCACGAACATTGATTATAGATTATTATAAAATCAGTTCTTTATTATATATCTATTTGTTAAAATTATCTGATAAGTTCTTATATGCTCCTTTCATTCTGTTAGGGGCTCAATTTATTTTTCTAGTTAAAAAATGAATTTGCACTATTAATTTCTACCAACGGTTTAATTTCAATTGGCAAAAGAAGTACAATTATTTTGTTTATATTTCATATTATTGTAGAGAAATTTTTTAATTGATTTCAACTTTCGATTTTGAGAAAAATCATGTGGTAATCTAGCATGAAGAAATTAATAACAAGTATACTTTCTAACAATAAAAAGATAAAATTAGACAAAACTCAATAAAGATAAAACGATCCAGTAATAAGAACCAAAAGGAGATTAAAAGATAACATTAATAATTTTTTGCACATGTTGTCGCCAACATCAATTCCAATATCCTTCGTTATATTTGATTATTTAAAATAGTTAATTATATTATAGTTTAAAACTTTAAATGTAAAGAAAATTACGAAATCAATTCCTAAAAAAAACAAAAAAGACACAATCACAAAGAATAATATAAGCCTAAAATCATTAAATTTAATTAATTATTTCATTATCCTTTCATTAATTGTATAATGACTTTATAAATTGTTTAATTTAAACCCCAAAACTGCTTCTCTTTTGGGTGATTTTATTTAAATATACAATAATTGTGAGAATTATTTAAGTAACATTTTTATACTTGAAAAGATATATGCTCAGGGGTTTTAGAGAAATATATTTGGATTTTTTTTAATTTTTCTTTAATTTATTTCAATAAAAATAATTTTTTTCCTTTATCATTTTTTTAAATTAAATAGTTATTTTGAATTTTCAAAGATATATACATTATTAGTTTGATTTTTAAAATTTTACCTTATTAATTTAATATTTAATAAAAAATTAACTTAAGTTAAAAAAAATTTGAATTTATTTTATTAGTAAATATTTAACATAATTTTTTATCTTATAACTAAAATTTAATATATTTTAACTAAAAATTTAGTTTTGTTAAATGTGAAAAGAGAAAAAAAAAAGATAAAAAATAATTTTTCTACTTTCTGTGGCGACTTTAGGTCGCCACTGAAAGTCTAATTAGATAAATATTCTACTTTTAGTGGCGACCTATTTTGGGTCGCCACTGAAAGTGTATGTTTAGTGGCGACTATTAAAAGTCGCCACTAAAAATTTACCTTTCAGTGGCGACTATTAAAGGTCGCTTTGAAAGTTCATCTTTCAGTGGCGACTATTAATAGTCGCCACTAAATATACATTTTCAGTGGCAACTTATGAAGGTCGCCACTAAAACTAATTTTCAGTGGCGACTTTCTATAGTCGCCACAGAAAAGTCGTCACTGAAACTTCAGTTTCTTGTAGTGCTACTTCTTTAAAGAACAGATTAGCTATGTGTGTTGCATCATTGGTTTTAGCACATGCAATGAAATGAGCAATTTTGCTAAAACTATCAACAACCACAAAAACACTATCTTTACCACTTTGAGACCTCGGTAACCCTATCATAAAATCCATTGAAATGTCATGCCAAGGCTGTGTAGGTACAGGTAATAGAGTATAAAGACCATGTGCCATAACCTTAGACTTAGCTTGTTTACATGCCACACACTTAGCACAAAACGAAATGACATCATGTTTCATGTGAGGCCACTAAAAATGTTCGTGCAGAATTTCTAAGGTTTTAATCACTCCAAAATGTCCCATTAAACCTCCACCATGGCTCTCCTTAATTAACAATTCAAACATAGAACACTTAGGCACACAAAGTTTATTCTTTTCAAATAAGTAACATTTATGTCTATAGAAACCATCAATAGCACACTTATCACACAAATTTCAAGTAGAACCAAAATCAACATCATTAGCATACATGTCTCTAATATATTCAAAATCAAGCAATTTAGCATGTAAGGATGTCAATAACGCATATCTTCTAGACAATGCATAAGCTACCACATTTTTCTTTCCAGTTTTACACTTAATCACATAAGGAAATATCTTAATAAATTCTAACCACTTAGCATGTCTCTTATGAAACTTATCTTGGAACTTCAAGAATTTCAAACTCTTATGATCTAAATGAATAATGAATTCTCTCGGCCATAGATAATTCTGCCAAATTTGCAAAGTCATTATCAATGCATATAACTCCTTATCATAAGTAGGATATTTCAATGCTATGAATTCCTGTATCAAAGATGTAACATCCTAAGTTTTTAATAAGTTAGATAAATTTAAGGATGAATAGAAAATACATATGATAAGTGATTAAGATGCTTAGTTATATGACTATAAGGCAAGCATAAAATAGGTAACATAGTTAATGTTGAATCACATAAATAAAATTCTTAGGATTATAATGGATGGAGAGAGAACACAAAAACATTTTTTTGACATTACTAGTTTAGGGTTAGTCATAAATTAAGACATATATGAACAAGAATTTAAATGGGTAGTTGAGGGCAATAAAAACCTTTATAAAAATGTGGTACCAATTTATGGTTAGAAATAATATGGATAAGATATTTTTGGAGCATAAATTAGAAGAATAGGATATAAATATATCCCTTAGTATGCTACTAATTTAGAATTAGCAACATATTAAGGAAGAAAGAAGCATTATGTGATGCAATATATATATATATATATATATATATATATATATATATATATATATATATGCATGTAATTCCTCTCACCACTACCATGCATATTATAATATATATATTTACACATGCAAGAACAAAAGCTTTACGTGTATATATATATATATAGTTCCTCCACCTCCACCATACACATTATTATATATATATTTACACATGCAAGAACAAAAGCTTTACGTGTATGTATATATATATAGCTTCCCACCTCCACCATGCATATTATATTATACATTTACACATGCAAAGGAGAAGCTCTACGTGTATACATATATAGGTGCATTTATCTCATTCAAACCATGCATAGCATAATAGATATAGCCACCCATGCATGCACATAATTTTGAAACAAAACACAATAGCCATGGTAGGTTAAAAAGCATGAATGCAACTAGGAAAACAAGCTGAAATGTGCACCCAAAACCAGCAAAAGATTATGCATCACATGCAGCAGAAAAATGTCCCACACTTGCTCCTAAACCATACAGAAAAACGTCCAACTCTTGCTCCATAAACTAGGCAGCAACACATCCACATGGCAGCAGAAAAACAAGCCACCATGTCCAGCAGAATGCATGCCATGTTTGCTCCATTATACAGCAGAGTTGGCGCCACATGCAAGCAGAGGAAGTGACCCACAAAGCCAGCAATTTCAGCTCCACATCAAGCAGCAAAAACACACTCACATGGCAGAATCTTCACACCCACTTTTGCTCCACAAGGACAAGCAAAAACACACCATTTCTGCTGCAGCTTCACGCCAGGAAAACAAAGGTTCATGCAATAGTTTTTTTTTGGCAGCCTAGGTCTCTCTTATGTGTAAAACAACCACTCCCTCACTGAGCACATTTGAATGCATGCAAACCCACGTGGAGGCAGCAGAAAAATACCTGATCCCTGCCCTGCAGAACCAGGGAATCCTCTGCACACATGGCAGCCACCTCCTTGCATTCAGAAATGGTGCAGCAGAAAACACTCAAGCATGCTTCACGCTAGTGGGAGGAATGAGAGAGGGAAGAGGTCCAAAAACTGAAGAAGAAGAGGAAGGAAGGGGGAGAGAGTATCCAGCAAGAAGAAGAAGGTTGAGAGAGGAGGAAGAGAGTGAAGAAAACCAGGAAAAAGAGAGAGAGTTGTCTTCCAAGACCATAAGGCAGTGAGAGTGAGAGTTATTGTTGAGGTTTGAAGCCTTCATCAACCCATATTTAGTGCAAGAAACGTGGCTAAGTTGCAAAGGAAACCAAGAGGAGAAGGAAGCTGCAAATTGAGAGCCATAGGAGTAGGTCTACATAAGGTAAGTCTAGCTTCTTACAAAAATTTGGTTTTGAGTTCATTAGGTCAATTTTCGGGCCTGCATGTAGGACTCTCTGTCGAGAATATGAAAATGTGTTCAACATAGAGGTTGTATCATTATGTCTTAGCTTTCCATAGAATTTTGAATCACATCAATCGGACGTAAAATGAGAGAGTTATAGTCCATGGAGTAAAGAGAGGTCAGAATCGGGTCTAGAATCCAGGCTGGTGAAGAATAGCTTCGGTTTTCGAATTTCTGGGACTAATAAATAAGGAATATGAAGTCGTGGTTAAAATGAAAGTTGTAGATATATTTCTCACGGTCACATAGCCACTTGAATCACAAAATTTCGAGTCCATATGAGTGAGTTAGGGTCTGATTAGTGAGTAAAGGTCATAGAGCATAGAAGAGTTAGGTTGAGAAAATAGAAACATTTTTGTACCCGAAAATATTGGCTTAGTAAATTTAGTAAATAACCTTTAAATTCTCTAATTTTTTGTGAGAATAGTCTTCAAATATTCTTAATCAATTATGGAATTTTTCATGATTTTTGAGAACCTACAACTAGGTCTTTTACAATTAAAAATGTGTTGAGGATAATTTGCTGGACAGCTTAGACTGTCGATGGAAAGACAACATGTTGAAGGGGTTAGATGTCGAAATTTTGTATTAAAATTTTATGACATATTAAAGGAATCCCAATTAACTATACTACCAAATTTTAGAAAATTCTGGACAGGTTAAGACACATAATAAAATGTAGAAATTTGGTAGTCTGAAAATGAGGCAGAACAGGCCATAACTGGGGACATCCTTAAAACGTGGGATATTTGAGGGGTCAAAAGAATTATTTTTTATTTGAAATTTTTATGGTGATGATATAACATGTCTATAATGCTTCATATAAAATATCATGAATTTGGAAGTAGTTTTACTAATCCAAATGGATGTAAAACAGAATAGAAATGAAACTGAAACTAAATTGTACTGTCCTGAGTATGGAAGTAGTTTTTGGGGTTGAATGGAGGAGTTAAGGGCTGAGAGAATTAAGACATAAAATAAACATGCAAAGGTACCTCCATACAAAATTTTATAATTTTTAGAGGAATTTTGTCATATTTAATAATAACCCCAAATCTAAGCAAAATCATAGTTTTATTTTGAGGAGCAGAAGATCTTAAACTAGGTGTTTATGGCTTTAGGACCTAACATGCATGCATTAACCAAGAATTCTTATATGTTTTAGTTGGAGTTGCTGGTAGTAACCTTGGCAGCCTTGGAAAGGAAGTGATTGTGCTGGAATTGAGATAGCTAGCCTTTCCTTAAAACACTATTTATGCTTATGAACTTGAAATTATGAATTTTCACTGATTGCCTGACGTATATGCTATGATGAATGATGGTCTAAAGATATGTTATGTATACATTCTCAGGAATTAAGAGGGTGCACAAAAGGGTGCCAAGTAAGCCCCATTTCCCTCACGATTGGCCAATAATAGGAGATGCATAGCCCTTTGCAGGTATGGCCGTATTGACTGCATTGGGTAAGTAGACCATGATGTTATGGGTCCTTGTGACCAAGATGTCGTATGTATGATGTATGGTCAGTGCTTATGTTTCAGTGAAATGATTTGAGATGTTGTAAGGAATGGAATGTACACTATTTTTCTGAAAACTTTGCTAGCTATTGAGATTTTCATCTCACTTTTTATGTCCACATAATCACATTCCAGGTACTCCAGCAAGAGGTGAGCAACAAGGGTTTCAAAGTTGACTCATATGATCATGAATGTATTTTCCTTGGTTGTGCAATATTTGTGTGGAATGGCTTAGTTAAGTGCCAAGTCCCTGTTAGACAACTTATAATATGATGTAATATAAGTTATGGACTGTACCTTTCCATTATGGCAAGAGATCCTTTATGATGTAAGTAATGCATATCATACCTAACTAGTTGCCTATCAGGAAATGAAATTTGAAAATGCTTGGGATAGTATGAAGCTCTTTTACGTTTTCCCAAGAATGATAACAAACAATATAAGTGAATAGGTGAATTTATGAGCTAGGTGGTCATTGCCAAGAATTTATAGATAATAAGGAACATTTTACGATCTAGAGTTCGAGGTGTCACAAAAGACACAACCATACTAGGCAAAGAAAGGTTATGAGTGTTAGTAAAATAAATATCCTTGTACATTAGCACAAGGAGGTTTGGCTTGCATACCAAAGCACTCTTCACCTCACTTTTTAATGCAAAAGCACTCACTCCTTTATTCTTTTCTTTCTCTGGCTCACAATTCTCTTTCTTTTTCTGCTCACATATCTCAATTTTGGCCTTACTCTTTTTATTCTTTTGCTTATATACCTCAACATCTTTCTCTTTTCTCTCACTCTCAATTTTGGCTTTACTATCTTTCTTCTCTTTTTCTTGCTCACATCTCTCAGCCTCTCTTTCTTTTCTCTCACTCTCAATTTTGGCCATACTCTTTTTTTTCTCTTTTTCTTTTGTTTCTCTCAACTTACACTCTTTTGTAATCCTCACTTGATCAACAAAAGCCTCAACTGGCTTTAGGGGTGTTAACATAAAAGTTTGATTATGCATGGTCAATGAATATCGATTCTTGTAGCTATCATAATTAACCCTTCTATCAAATTGCCATGGACGTCCCAACAACAAGTGTCCAACATGCATTGGTACTACATCACAAAGCACCTCATCTTTGTAGTTACCAATAGAAAAAGATACCAAAACCTGATTTGTCAACCATATCTCTCCACTATCATTCAACCATCTTAGTCTATATGGCTTAAGATGTTTCAATGTGGGTAGACCCAATTTATCAACCATCAAGGTACTAGCTATATTAGTGCAACTCCCACTATTAATAATCAAGCTACATATCTTTTTATTCACGTGGCACCTGGTCTAGAAGATGTGCTCACATTGTTCATCATCAATATCATCATTAGGCTACATATTAAGAGCACATCTAATAACCAATACTTCTCTATTCACTAGCTTACTAATCTCCATATTATTACAATCCTCCAATTGTAGCATCTCATTATCACTAGAATGCTTACTTTCCATACCTCCCCTTTCATCCTCACCAAAGTCAAATTGTTTGGTAAGCTTAGGTTTAGATAATGAGTCAAGATTATCTAACTTCATATGTATCAACTTAAATTGCTCCTAAACTGCCTTCATGTAAAATTTAAGATCAATTTTAGGTTGATTCATTTCACTACTCATGTTTGTCTCACAAACCTCATGTGTTTGCTCTCAAATTTACTCTCTTTCCCTTAAAGCTCTTAAATAAAAACCTGATCAACAAGCTTATCAAAGGAAACAAGTGAATTAAGAATGATAAGAACAAAATTTCAGATAATGACAACCCTAGGAACTGAATTTTAAAAATATGAGGGATAGAAAAATCAAGTATGCTATTTTTTTTTTTGGCTTCTTTTTTTTTCTTTTTGAATGAACTTCTGTTCACTTTTTTTTGAGCGAATTTCTGCTCTCTTTTTTACGATTTTTTTGAACAAGAAACCAAATTGAAATAAGATTAGGACTTTTTTTTTCGAAATTTAAATTTTTGGAAGAAGAAACTAAATTGCACTAGAACTAGGACTCTCTTTTTTTGAAGGAATTAGAATATAAGTAGGAAAAAGAAATTGACTAGAACTAGGACTTTTTTTTTAAGGAATTAGAAAAACATTAACTAGAACTAGAACTAGAACTTTAATTTGACCTAAAGAAAGGTAGAAGAAGAAGAAAGACACTAGAAAACAAATAGAAAAGAAGAGATAGGACACCAACCAAATTTCAAAGAGTCAAAGCTCTGATACCAAATGATGCGTTTCCCTAAACCAAGAAACGAAGTGTTTGGCGAAAGCAAGGATCGTCTTGAAAACTCAATGGATGTTTGATTGCCACGAGTTGCCTTGATAAGATCAGATTCAGTTCTTTGCCCAAGAACTAAAGGAAGCTCTCACTTTAGGAGAAAACTCAATCTTTATTAATTATCAAAAATCTCTGCATTACCTGAACATAGAGGACCTTTATATAGTCAAACAATCCTAAACCTAGTAGAAAACCCTAAAACTCTTATTTAGACTTTGTAAAGAATATGGCCCAAACAACACTAGTTTGTTTGGCCCAACTAAACTAATAAAAATTAGCCCACAACTAAACTAATAAAAAGTGCTGTCAAAGCTACTCTAAACCGTTCCCAAGATCTTTTACAAGGGATAGGCGGTCCAATGACTAGGACCAGGGCAAAGTGGGCCAAAGAAGCTTTATTGGGCTTGATCTTGGATGTGCAGGCTAAAGAGGAAGTTATTGGGCCAAGTCAAGACAGCAAGTGGGCCACACTTTGCAGCCTTGAGGATGGCATTAAAGAGGGCAGTCCGGAGGCCCAATAAAGTTTGTTGGATCTTGAAGATAACTAGCTCAAATCTACATTGATTTAAAGATATATTATGGGCTTTAGTTTAAATGTTTTGTTTTGGATATTATTAGTATTTGGGCCCATTCTTCATGCAGCCCAAATAGTAGTTTAATTATGAGTTTGTTTTTGTTAGTTTTAGTTAGGCCAGATAACTAATGTTATGATGTGAGCACGACTAGCGAATGGAAATGAAATGTAGACTTGCTGGAAGTCCCAAGTGGACCTGTCATAAGAGATCGGGCTAAAAGATTCAAAGAAGAATTTAATAGTCTAATCTTAGAAGCCCAAAAAGGAGATACCTGCATCAATTCAAAAAGAAGAGCGCAAAGCTGATCCATATCATTAAAGCCCACTTAAATATGGGTCAAGACAAGCCAATCTGAATATGGGCTTAAAGTGCAAGAAGATTGAAGGCTAAAAACTGAATATAGGCCCAAAATAATGAATTTATTTAATGGCCCAATTTAAGCTACTTTTTTTTCTGATTTATTTACTTTTAGTATTTTATTTATTTGACTAGGAAAGTTTTCTATTTGATAGTTTCTAGAAGAGTTTCCTATTTGTATTTTTCCTTACCCTATAGGAGTTCCCTATTTGATAGTTTCTAGAACAGTTTCTTATTTCTATTTTTCCTTGTCCTATAGGAGTTTCCTATATAGTTTTCCTTCTAAGTTTAGGTAATTGGCCTATAAATAGGTATGTATGCTCATGAACAATTCAGATTATCATTTATAATATTGAGATTGTTTCTCTTTAGTTCTTTAAAGAACTTTTTTTGAACTTATCAAGATTTATCTTGTGGCGTTTAAGCAAGACTTATCACTCACAATCTTCTTCCTCTTTCTTGAGTGTGGCGTCTACAATATTTCACGCCCTTAATTTTAGGGCACGTGAAACACGTATATCATGAACATATATTTTCCATAAACATAAATATTTCAATCCTTTATCAAGGAAACAGATACATATAGGTTTTCCCATACAGATACCATATACAAATCAAGTACATATACATCAAAGTACAGCAGAAGCAAGGATCTTGCCTGTGACATTCAGAGCAACTCTAGAGTACAAATATTTTACAAATATAAAACATTGAGAGCCTAGAAACAATGTAGGCTCACCACTGGAGTACGACCCCTAGTCGATCACGTGGCTGTTGGACCGAACTCTATGTCTTTATCTGAAAAATAGATCCACATCGTGTAGTGAGTTTTACAACTCAGTGAGTAGATAATACCTCCTATGACCTCTTAGGTCAACATATGGATGTACTCATATAATAACATTTATGTTATCAAAAATTACATTTCAGAAGTACATCCACATGGGACCCACATTTTCAAATATTCTCTGTTCAAAAATCATAATCAGGTCTTTTAAACCGTATGCGGTACTGTATACACAATGCTCATGTCAAATTCAAAATCATATTCAATATTATAAAATCATTAATCAAATTATGCTATGCATCAAAACATTTCTCATAAAATATTCGGAGGATCCCATATCAGAACTACCATACCAGAGTTTGACCCCTTCCGTACTTTGGTGGTAAAAGATTTGCCTAAACTCAGCATCCCGCTGAGGTTTGCCCTACTACCATTCAAGAGGACATGCGAAGGGACTCTGTATGGGTCTTTCCCAAACACACAGCAAGGGATGGTAAATAACATCTCATATAACTGGCATCTCGCCATCTTATAACTGGCATTTCGCCCATATATAGGAGGCATTTCGCTCTCCTTCACATATAATCTCCCGTGTGTTGGCCCTCACACGAGGCTAGCACCACCTCCCCTGTTAGCTGAGGCAATCAAGGTGTGCACCAAGACTAACATCACCTGCTATTAGCAGACAGTGTTTCCAATAGGATTCCTCCATGAAACCATAATTTCATATGCACATATGCCATATAATTCTGTATAAAATTCTCAATATGATACAGACTTTCAGTCTCAGAATATTCATCTATCAGAACTTCCCATTTAGGGGAATCATGTATACATGCCCATATCCGAGGCAAACATATCACTGTATAAATCAATGTCACATGCATAACATATTTACTTTGCCATGTAATGCGAAATACATTTAAAAATCATATGTTCAATGTGTTTCAACATTCATTTCAAAAGCCATACTCTTCTTGAACTAAATATCATATCTCAACCATTTCAGATATTTCAAACCATTTCATAAACATATGAAAATATAAATAACATGTAATCATGATCATTTATTAATGTAAAGTTCAAGAAGAGTAAAAACAAGCCAAAGGAAGAATCATCTACTCACAGTGTCAGGGCTCTAGATTGGACAGCCCTAAAATCCTCGTTTCTGGTCTGAATTCGGTTAAATAAACTCCAAAATCGAGTTCAGAAGGTCCAAAAACCTTGAAAATGACTCCGAATTTGCTAAATTTGGCCTCTAGGAGCTCGGTCAACGAAGGTCAACGCTAAGGTACTGTTCACCACAGGAAATTACTATTCACCACCGGAAAAAACTATTCACTGCCGGAATTACTATTCACCATCACTATTCAATGCCGAAAATCACTATTCACCGCCATATAAAAAGTTACCAAATCATCAAAATGAATTCATATCCTAATGTTTATCTAACTTCTGAATTCATCTACGGTGTCAGATTTCTAATTTGAGGTTTCTAAGTAAGAGTTTTAGAACTTACCTTTTACCGAGATTTTCTACTTCAGATCTACTGCGATTCAACAATTGATTTGAAAAATTGATCGGTCAAAACTGAAATATTCTTCGTCCTGAATCCAGTAACACCCTCAGTTTTGAGATCAGAAGCCCATAGGCACTTCAATCGAGAGAAAAAGTTGGAGGTTACTATTCACACACTATTCATCTCTTTCGTTTTTCTTCTTCGAAATATCTGATACACCGTCCTTGACTTCCTCTTTTAAATTTTAAAGATTCTCAAAATATTCTCCATGTTTCCAAATTAAAAAAATTTCGAGATTAACTTAAATCTTACTTTCCATACTTTACTCCTCAAAAACTTCAACACCGTTAATTTCTTTGATTATATTCGTCAAAGCACCATTAGATCATCATCCATCTATTCTTGTCAAAATCTCTATTACTATAATCTACTAATCAGTTGAACACCATAATAACTGAGTTCCAAAGATTAGAAATTAACCCTCCTTATAATAAGGAAAAAGAATCTTGCATTTAATGCCAAATATTATTGTAGGACAATGCAGCAAAAAATGCGAAACACGTAATAGAGCATGGTGCCAAAATAGGAAGTCAGAAGTTTTGACAAAACATTGACAGAAAATTAGAATCGGTGGCCGTAATTCTTGAAAATTTGTAAACAAAATCTAGCTGGTATTTCGGCAAAAATCGGTGGCCGCAAAATTTGAATATATGTGTCAAAATTAACTTTAAATCTGTTCGTATTTAGTGGAAAGATAGCACATGGAAAAAGAAACACTTTTGTGCTTATAAAAGTCTGTGAAAATCAAGAAATACGTAGTTAACTGGTAGGATGCAGTTGATTATTTCAAAATAGATGTAATCAATTAACTGTAAAATAACCAGTCCAAATTAAAATTTCTCAAAATAGTTAGTCGACTTAGTAATACCGATAGTCGACTGACAAGAATATTAGGAAAACAACATAAATCATTTGATTGTCCCTCTTCAATAATTATCTAGTTTGCATCTTTTAATATGAATAAAGATATTTGTTTCGAAATTTGTTTTATTACGATTTTTATCAAGAAAAATCATGATTTAAGAGTTTAACTAAAGATTTATGAGAATGGAAATTTTTAGAATTTTTTGGGATATTTTTGGAAATGATTATGATTTGTTAAAAGTAAGTGGACTTTTAAGTAAAAGAAGTATTGTGTTGCTTAAAATAATTATACCGGCCTCTAATGAATTTTTATGGTATTTTTAGAAATATTATTTCTTTTAATATGAATAAAGATATTTGTTTCAAAATTCGTTTTATTACGATTTTTATCAAGAAAAATCATGATTTAAGAGTTTAACTAAAGAATTATGAGAATGGAAATTTTAGAAATTTTAGGGATATTTTTGGATGAAAAACGGAATTTATATGAATTTATATAAAAGAAAATCCTATTATTTAATTATTAAATAATTATTATAAAATAATAATAATAATAATAATAAATTAAAATTTAAAAGAGGAAGTCGGGGACGGTGTATCAGATATTTCGAAGAAGAAAAACGAAAGAGATGAATAGTGTGTAAATAGTGAGTGAATAGTAACCTCCAACTTTTTCTCTCGATCTGGAGTGGCTATGGGCTTCCGATCTCAAAACTGAGGGTGTTATTGGATTCAGGATGAAGAATACTTCAGTTTTGACCGATCAAATTTTCAAATCAACCGTTGAATCGCTGTAGATCTGAAGTAGAAAATCTCGGTAAAAAGTAAGTTCTAAAACTCTTACTTAAAGACCTCAAATTAGAAATCTGACACCGTAGATGAATTGAGAAGTTAGATAAACATTAGGATATGAATTCGTTTTGATAATTTGGTAACTTTTTATATGGCGGCAAATAGTGATTTCTGTAGTGAATAGTGATGGTGAATAATAATTCTGGCAGTGAAATAGTATTTTCTGGCGGTGAATAGTAATTTTCGGCGATAAATAGTAACCTTAGCGTTGAACTTCGTTGACCGAGCTCTTAGAGGCCAAATTTAGCAAATTCGGGAATCATTTTCAAGGTTTTTGGACCTTCTAGACTCGATTTTGGAGTTTATTTTACCGAATTCGGACCAGAAACGAGGATTTTAGGGCTGTCCAATCTGGAGCTCTGACACTGTGAGTAGATGATTCTTCCTTTGGCTTGTTTTTACTCTTCTTGAACTTTACATTGATAAATGATCATGATTACATGTTATTTATATTTTCATATGTTTATGAAATGGTTTGAAATATCTGAAATGGTTTAGATATGATATTTAGTTCAAGAAGAGTATGGCTTTTGAAATGAATGTTGAAACACATTGAACATATGATTTTTAAATGTATTTCGCATTACATGGCAAAGTAAATATGTTATGCATGTGACATTGATTTATACAGTGATATGTTTGCCTCGGATATGGGCATGTATACATGATTCCCTTGAATGGGAAGTTTTGATAGATGAATATTCTGAGACTGAAAGTCTATATCATATTGAGAATTCTATACTGGATTATATGGCATATGTGCATATGAAATTATGGTTTCATGGAGGAATCCTATTGGAAACATTGTCTGCCAACAGCAGGTGATGTTAGTCTTGGTGCGCACCAAGACTAACATCACCTGCTGTTAGCAGGGTTCTTATCTCTTTATAGATAACGGGTCAAGGTTATTTTATTTTAATTTATTTTTGTTATAAATTTGATTAGAATACGATCCTTCCAATTGGATCCCATATTGATTCAGGGTCTCACTATTCTTGATGAGGTTCATATCAGGGGTTCACATCATTTGATATCAGAGCCTAAGTTCTAAATCAGGTTTGATCTATCCTATGTGTTTTCTTATTCTTATTCCATCTTACTATCTTGTATTTTTTTTTGTGTTCTTCGTTCTTATTATCTTCTAATTTTCGGTTTATTTCTAATGTTCTTAGTTCAAGTGCATATTTTGAAAAAAAAATCAAAAAAATTCGAAAAAAAAATCGGAATTGAAAAAAAGAAAGAAAAAAAAATAGTGCAGAATTCTGAAAAGAAAAAAAAAGGAAAGTCGAAAAAAAAAATAGAACCAATTGTTATTGAAATTCAAGTTCCACCTAGATTTTGCATTCTAATCTTAAAAAAAAAAACAAAGTGATCTAGTAATTCTAATTGCATCAATTTGTTTTCTCTTGCTTTGATATTTGGTTTTCTTATTTTGGTTTTTTTGCTATCTCAATTGTTTCCTTTTCTCTAGTCAGTGATTTCTAATGTTCTATTGCTTTGTTCCCTTTGTTTCTTAAAATTCTGTTCTTTTTCTTCTTCCTTAACTCTTTGTACTCTATTAGTTGAGTTTGGATTGTTGCAAGAAAATTTTTGTGTGAGTTTGTTTGAGTTCAATAAAGAACTGAAAGAGTGGACTAAGAGAGGAAAAAGGCAAGAGAGTGTGAGCTTATAAGAGGTAAAAGCCAAAATTTGAGTAAACACGAGTGTGAGTGCCATTAATCTTGAGAGAAACACGTGAGCTGGTGTTGTGAGAATTTATTTTACTCTAACATTGTTTTGCAGAAAAATCATGTAACACAAGGACAAAAATATTTTCGAAGGCGTGTCGAGAATGGTGGATCCAAAGATGATGATGGAAACTTTAGTGAGTGAGATGAGGCGAGTTTTGAAAGAGGAGATAGAACAAGTTCATGAACATTTAGATCGGGTAGAGAATTCTCAAAATACACCCAATATGCATAGGAGAGAAATAGTTCAACCGAGGAAAGTAAGTTTTGAAAGTAGAGAGTATTATAGAGATGATTTTGATGAAGTTGACAGAGATTTGAGTAAAAGATATGGTGGGAGGTTTAGAGAAGTTAGGAATTGGGAAAAAAATAACTTGAGTAGTTTTAAGACGAAGGTTCCGTCGTTTCAAGGTAAAAATGACCCCGAAGCTTATGTAAATTGGGAGAGAAGGATGGAGTTGTTATTTGGTTGTCACAACTATTCTGAGTTAAAAATGGTAAAGTTGGCAATCATGGGATTTACTGACTATGCTATTATCTGGTGGAATCAATTGATTTTAAGCAGGAGACGAAATAGAGAAAGACCCATTGAGACGTGGGAGGAGATGAAAACAGTTATGAGAAAGCGATTCATTCCAAGTCACTACCATAGAGACTTAATTAAGAAGTTGCAATGCTCCACTCAAAGGTCCAAAAGTGTTAAAGACTACTATGTTGATCATGTGGGGTTACAAAAGAAAGAGAGTGAAGAAAAGAAAATGAATGAAAGAATTAAGAGAGAAAAAGAGAGAGATGTTGAGAAAATTATGAGAGAAAAAGAGATAGAGGACAAAAAAAGTATGATAGAAAAAGAAAGAGAGGCCAAGAAAATTAAGAGAGAAAAAGAGAGAGAGGTTGAGAAAATTATGAAAGAAAAAGAGATAGAGGCTGAGAAAGTTAAAAGAGAAAATGAAAGAGAGGCTGAGAAAATTGATGGAGAAATTACAAGAACCAATTGGGTCATCAAAAGAAAAATCGAGAGAAAACAAATGAATTTTTATGCAAGAGAAAGTTTGACAAAAAAATGTTTTGTTTTCAATTTTTCCAATGATTGTATTAATGAGCTTAAATCTTACTTACCCAATATTGAAGTTTCTATTTTGCAGGGTAATGTTCTCAATGTATGTGAGAAAGTGGCATCTGATAAGTTCTTTGGGCATAATAAATTTCTGTTTAAAGAAAATAAATTGTGTATGCCTAAATATTCATTGCAGGATTTGCTTGTTAGGGAAGCTCATGGAGGTGGTTTAATGTGGCATTTTGGCATATCTAAGGCTTTAGATGTTCTGCTTATGAAATATGATGCAAAACGAATATGTGAACAGTTTTTAATTTGTAGACAAGCTAAGTTTAAAATGAAGCCTAATGGATTATATACTTCTTTGTATCTACCTAGTGAACTTTGGATTGACTTATCTACAGATTTTGTGTTGAGTTTACCTAGGTCAAAATGGGGTAGAGATTCTATATATGTGGTTGTTGACAAATTTTTTAAAATGACACATATCATACCATGTCATAAAACCGATGATGTATCACATATTGGTAATTTGTTTTTCAAGAAAATTGTAAGATTGCATGGCATGCCCAATATTGAGTCTAATTTGTTTTTGAAACATGTCAAGTTTGTATATAATAAGAGTGTACATTTTGCAACAAAGTTTTCACATTTCGAAATTGTGCATGGTTTAGATCCATTAACTCCTTTGGATTTAATTCCTTTATCGATGGATGATTGTGTTAACTTAGATGAAAAGAAGAAAGTTGATTTTGTTAAGCAAATCTATAAGAAGACAAGGCAAGACATTAAGAAAAAAAATTGAACAATATGTCAATAAACCTAAAAAGGGACACAAAAGGATTATATTTGATCCTGGAGATTGGGTTTGGTTGCATATGAGAAAGGAAATGATTGTACCTCAAAGGCATTTGAAACTACTTCGAAGAGGATATGGTTTATTTCAAGTGATTGAAAGAATCAATATCAATGCCTACAAGCTAGATCTTCCAAGTAATGATAATGTTAGTGTGTGTTTCAAAGTTATTGATTTAACTCTTTTTGATGTAGGTGCTGATTTGAGAACAAATCATTTTCAAGAGGAGGGGAATGATGTGAGCACGACTAGCGAATGGAAATGAAATGCAGACTTGCTGGAAGTCCCAAGTGGACCTGTCATAAGAGATCGGGCTAAAAGATTCAAAGAAGAATTTAATGGTCTAATTTTAGAAGCCCAAAAAGGAGATACCTGCATCAATTCAAAAAGAAGAGTGCAAAACTGATCCATATCATTAAAGCCCACTTAAATATAGGTCAAGACAAGCCAATCTGAATATGGGCTTAAAGTGCAAGAAGATTGAAGGCTAAAAATTGAATATAGGCCCAAAATAAAGGATTTATTTAATGGCCCAATTTAAGCTACGTTTTTTTTTTCTGATTTATTTACTTTTAGTATTTTATTTATTTGACTAGGAAAGTTTTCTATTTGATAGTTTCTAGAAGAGTTTCCTATTTGTATTTTTCCTTGCCCTATATGAGTTCCCTATTTGATAGTTTCTAGAACAGTTTCTTATTTCTATTTTTTCTTGTCCTATAGGAGTTTCCTATATAGTTTTCCTTCTAAGTTTAGGTAATTGGCCTATAAATAGATATGTATGTTCATGAACAATTCAGATTATCATTTATAATATTGAGACTGTTTCTCTTTAGTTCTTTAAAGAACTTTTTTTGAACTTATCAAGATTTATCTTGTGACGTTCAAGCAAGACTTATCACTCACAATCTTCTTCCTCTTTCTTGAGTGTGGCGTCTGCAATATTTCTTATACATTTGGTTCTTATCTCTTTATAAATAACGGGTCAAGGTCATTTTATTTTAATTTATTTTTGTTATAAATCTAATTAGAATACCATCCTTCCAATTGGATCCCATATTGATTCAGGGTCTCACTATTCTTGGTGAGGTTCATATCAGGGGTTGACATCACAATGATAGTCAAAAATATACTTTCAATAACAAGTATATAACTATTACAAAAAATCATTGGTAATCATGCCATGAACATAACCTTTTCAAATATCAATTTATAAAATATTTTCATGTCAAAACTTCACACATAAGATGGTAATAACTTCATACAATGGCAATGGCTATGGCATATACTAGTCATTTATTATTTTCATTTATAAGATTCTTCTTCTTTTTTAAATATTAATTTTATTTTTTTATTTTCTTGATGCAGGTTTTCATTCTATCTAACCTTCTCTTACTAATCAGAGCATAACTCCCCCAACTTAACTCCGATGTAGGTGATCATGGTGTCAATTTAAAGATAAAACAATTATCTAAAACGATTATGTTGAACAGTTTAGCGAAATATTAAGAAAGCAATGTGATATTAGTCCCTCAATTTACAGGTTATTTCTTCTTGGGTAGTTTCTGACCTCTACCAACTAATCTGTCCATATCTCTCTCATAAATATTGTAAATTAAGTGATTCTAGTGGCTAAAACTCCGTGACACATATATCTATAATTCTTATGTTAACCATTTATTTTAATTTCCAACATAATATTCTCAAATATTAAAACACAGAAGCTATCCTAACATATTCTTCCTTGATTAACCATTTTCTGACCACTGCTTACTAATCAGACCATCTCTACCACTTATGAACTCCAAATTGTGTAATTCTAGTGGCTAAAATTCCGTGACACATATATATATAATTCTTATGTTAACCATTTATTTGAATTCCATATAGGTTATTCCCAGAAAATAAAACACAGAAGCTATCCTAACATGTTCTTTCCTGATTAACGATTTTCTGATTATTGCTTACTAATCAGACCATATCTACCTCATATGGACTCCAAATTGAGTGATTCTTGTGGATAAAATTTCGTGACAGATATATCTATAATTCTTATGTTAACCATTTATTTGAATTCCCTATAGGATATTCCCTGAAATTAAAACACAGAAGCTATCCTAAAATGTTCTTCCCTGATTAACCATTTTCTAAACACTACTTACTAATCAGACCATATTTACCTCCTATGGACTCCAAATTGAGTGATTCTAGTGGCTACAATTCCATGAGACATATATCTATAATTGTTATGTTAACAAGGTATTTTAATTCCCTACAGAATGTTCCCAGAAATTAAAAAAAAAAAGCTTTCCTTACAGATTCTTCCCTGATTAACCATTTTCTGACCACTGCTTACTAATCGGACCATATCTACCACATATGGACTCCAAATTGTGTGATTCTAGTGGGTAAAAATCCATGAGACATATATCTATAATTGTTATGTTAACAAGTTATTTTAAATCCTTACCAATTCTTCCCAGAATTTTAAAAACAGAAACTTAAAGTTTTACCACCCATAGCCATACCTATGCAGAACTATCTACACCAGCCTAAGTATTCAAACATACATCACATGCAAGAATAATATGTAACATGATAAAGCAACATCCATGACCAATTATCAAAGTTCTTAAGATCAAAATCCCATATAAATGTTACAAATTTCAAAACTTTTCTTCAAAAAGAAATATTGTTAAACCTACCTAAGAATCTCCCTGGCTCACTTAGTGAATTTGTTTTCTTGTTTCCCTGTGAAAGAAGTATCAAGATTCCTCCATTCCCTTAGCTTTTCTAGCAGCTTAAATAAGAGAAGGAGGGTGAGTTTTTGAACCTCAAGTATGAAGAAGTAAAATGGATTCAAGTGGAGATTAAGTTAACTTACCTTGAGTACTTAGCCGTCTAGACTTCTCCTTCTTCTTCCTTCCTTTATTCTCCTTTCCCCTCTCTACCTTGCTTCTATTTCTCTCTCTTCCTCACTTGGACGAAATTAAAATGTTATAGGGGTGGATTTTGCTTAAATAGACCATCAAATAATTCATCTTTCATGATCATGGGTCTACCTTATCACAATTAGGATACACTTGGTTGAATTTTTGGAAAGCAAATAACTTATGTTCTTGTCTTCCTCTTCCTTAGTCAAGATATGCATAGCAAAAGGAGATTTGTATTTTGAAAATTATAATGATATGTTCTTAAGATAAGGGACAAGGTCCCTTTGATTTAGGGATTCATTTCCATTTTTTTTGTCTTAATCAAATATGATAGGTTTGCCTTTTTGGGTGGCAAATTTCTAGCCCTTGAATCTCCATTATTTGGCTGAAATTATTTGTGTGGGATTGGAATGTTTTGTCCTAATTCCATGTATTATCATACCACTTGCTAAAATTATGAGTGTAGGATATAGATATTTTGTCCTAATGCCATGTATTATCATACCACTTGCTAAAATTATGAGTGTAGGATATAGATGTTTTGCCCTAATGCCTTGTCACCTAATCTTGATTACACCATTATTTCATCACTTTATTTTTATTTTTATTTTTTCTCTTGGGTTTGGGCTCATTCTTGCCCATTTTCTTTACTTTGGTTAAAATTCTACCTTTCATAATGGGCTTGGTCACATTTTCATTATTTTTGGGCTACCGGTCCAATTTCTATATCCTAGTCCAAGTCTATGTTTTATTTCTTCCTTGGGCTATCCTATTGGCTTGCTAAAAGTTCATGTGAGGTAGAAAGATTCTATATGAAGTGTCCATAGTTGAAAGCCCAATTTATGGGTGGAGCTAGTAAACTTAGTAACTTTAACTCTTAAATTATGAAAAATTACCCTAATCCAATCTTCTTGAAATTTTGATACCTTCACAAAAATTTATCTTCCGTACCTAAGAATTTCACCTTCCTTTAGTATATTTATTTCTAATATTTCCTCTTAGGTTTTCTCTCTTTATCTATTCCATTAATGTTAGAACATTTCTATGCATACATAAGGTGAAGAATTTCTAAGGATTATATTTCCTTAGATATTTAAAAGTTGACTAATAAATTTTATTTTCTCAATTAAATATTTATGTACCTTTATTAATAAAAGAAAAGAAATTAGAGATGTTACTTTGAATACTTTTGTACTTTTATTAATACATGAAACGAAATTAGGGACGTTACATTTCTCTCCCCCTAAAAGAAATTTTATCTTCAAAATTTCAGAAATTACCTAATAAGAACAATTTCGGATATTTCTTCCTCATGACTTCTTCTAGCTCCCAAGTTGCTTCTTCCGGAGTCAAACCTTCCCATAACACCTTAACCAGGGGAATGGTTTTATTTCTCAGTTGCTTCACATCGGTGTCCAATATGGATGCAGGTACTAGCTGGTATGTCATGTTCTCCTTTATTTGGATTGGTTCATCCCGTATTACATGTGATGAATCTAGAAAATACTTCCGTAGCTGTGATACATGGAAAACATTATGCAGGTTGGACAAACTAGGTGGGAGAGCAATTTGATATGTTGATGTCCTTACTCTCTTCAGAATTTGGTAGGGTCCCAGAAATCGCGGACTTAGCTTTCTGGTCTTGAGAGACCTGCCAACTCCAGTAGTTGGAGAAATTTTTAGAAATACATGGTCTCCTTCCTCAAATTCTAGAAGTCTATGTCTCTTATCATAGTAACTCTTTTGCCGACTCTGAGCTGTAAGTATTTTGTCTCGTATCATCCTGATTTGTTCAGTGGTTTGTTGAACTAAATCAGGACCCAACAAGTTCTTTTCTCCTACCTCAAACCAACATAGTGGAGATCGGCACTTCCTACCGTATAAAGCTCCATAGGGGGCCATCTTAATACTAGAGTGATAGCTATTATTATAAGCAAACTCTACTAAAGGTATGTATTTATCCCATCATTTACCTTGCTCTATCGCACAGGCCCTCAACATATCTTCTAGAGTTTGAATAGTCCGTTCTGTCTGCCTGTCAGTCTGAGGATGGTAGGCAGTATTGAACCACAACTGGGTTCCAAAACCTTCTTGTAACGCCTTCCAAAACCTCGACGTGAACCTCGGTTCTCTATCTGAAATGATATTTAAGGGAATCCCATGTAGTCTAACTATTTCCTAAACGTACAACTGGGCTAATTTGTCCAGTGAATAGTTAATCTTTATAGGCAGAAAGTGAGCAGATTTAGTTAATCTGTAAACTATTACTCAGATAGAGTCATGTCCAACTGAAGTTTTAGGTAAAACCACAACAAAGTCCATCGAAATACTGTCCCATTTCCATTCAGGAATCTTGAGAGGTTGAAGAAATCCTGTTGGCTTTTGATGTTCTACTTTCACCTTCTGACAAATTAAACATTTTGCCACGAACTCAGCAATGTCCTTTTTCATCCCTGGCCACCAATACATCCTCTTTAAGTCCTGGTACATTTTAGTGGATCCAGGATGGTCTGAGTATTTACTCTGATACGCTTCATGTAGGATCTTAGTCCTCAACTCTCGGTCTTGAGGAACACAGACACTTCCTTGGTACATTATTACTCCATCTGCTGAAATAGAAAAATTATCCTGATCATTATGATCCCGTAAGTATTGGTCGTGGCCTTGAGCCTCTTTAATCTGGGCTCTAAGGTTACACTCTATACTTAACCCATTGATGATTAGCTTATTTGGAGTAAGAGTAGTGGCCAGCTTCAAATTTCAAAACTGCTCTAGCATCTGCATCTCATGCACCATCATCTGACCCATGTGTAGATATTTTCGACTCAAGGCATCAGCTACAACATTCGCCTTTCCTGGATGATACTTTATCTCAAACTGGTAGTCATTGAAAAATTCTACCCATCTTCGTTGCCTCATGTTTAACTCTTTCTGATCAAAGAGGTATTTAAGACTCTTATGATCACAATATACTTCAAAGGTTGCCCCGTACAAATAGTGTCGCCAAATCTTTAAGGCAAACACCACTGCTGCCAATTCAAGATCATGTGTTGGATAGTTTTCTTCATGGGGTCTCAGTTGCCTAGAAGCGTAAGCAACTACTCTCTTGTCTTGCATCAGCACACACCCTAGCCCTTTCTTTGAAGCATCATTATACACTTCAAAATGTCCTGTGGGATCTGGAATAACTAAAACAGGAGGAGTGGTTAATCTAGTCTTAAGCTCTTGGAAACTAGTTTCACATTGATCAGTCCATTGAAAAGACTTCCCTTCTTGGTCAATTTAGTCAATGGCAAGGCTATACGAGAGAAGTTTTGTATAAACATTTTGTAGTATCCTGCCAAACCTAGGAAACTTCTTACTTCTGTGACCTTCTTTGGTCTCTCCCACTGAATCACTGCTTCCGTCTTGTTAGGGTCTATGGCTACCCCTCTATTAGAGATGACATGTCCGAGAAACTTCACCTTTGATAGTCAAAATTCACACTTCTCCAATTTGGCATATAACCTTTTCTCTATTAGCACTTGTAACACAATCCGGAGATGTTGTTCATGTTCTTTCTCACTCTTAGAATATATCAAGATGTCATCAATGAACAATACAACAAATTGATCTAGGTAGGGTCAAAAAATGTGATTCATGTAATCCATGAAAATTGCAGGTGCATTCATCAACTCGAAGGGCATTATGAGAAACACATAGTACCTATACCTAGTCCTAAAGGCAGTTTTTGGTACGTCCTCCTCCTTGATCCTAATCTGATGGTATCCCGACCTCAAGTCAATTTTAGAAAAGATGGAGGCTCCCTTCAGTTGGTCCAATAAGTCATCTATCCTAGGGAGAGGATACTTGTTTTTTATAGTCACCTTATTCAGCTGTTTGTAATCTATGCATAGTCTCAAGTTCCCATCTTTCTTCTTAACAAACAATATAGGAGCTCCCCAAGGTGATACACTCAGTCTAATGAATTGCTTGTCTAACAGTTCCTCCAACTGTTTCTTGAGTTCCTGTAGTTCCTTCAAGGCCATTCTATAAGGTGTAATAGAGATAGGCCTTGTCCTAGGTAAGAGATCAATAGAGAACTCTATCTCTCTCTTAGGAGGTAAGCCTGGAATATCTTATGGAAATAATTCAGGGAACTCGTTGGCTATTGGGATTTCATCGAGCTTCGATTCAACTTCTAGGTTTGATAAATACAAAAGAATGTATCCAAGTACTCCATTCTTTATCTCCCGATTGACTTGGTTGGCATTAAGCATTAATAATTGCATCTCCTCTTGTGGAGTAGGAGATAGAAATTCAACGGTCTTGGTGCAACAATTTAGCAAGACCCGATTTCTAAACATCCAGTCTAACCCTAGAATGACCTCAATACCTTTTAAAGGTAAACAAACGAGGTCTACAGAAAAAGTTTTCTCGTGGATGGTGACTTGACAGTCCTTACATACAGAGGAAGTTAATACTCTTTCCCCCGTGGGGGTCACCACAAATAGCTCATAGGGAGTTTCAGAAATAGGAAACTGAAATTTCCTAATACATTCTTTTGATACAAATGAATGACTAGCACCCGAGTCAAACAACACCATAAGAGCAAATCCATATATGTAGCATGTACCTTGAATCGTTTCAGAAGATTGAGCTGCCTCTTGGCCACTCAAGGTGAAAACCCTTCCTTTCAGTTGAGGCCTCTGTTCCGACTGCTTCCCCACATTCTGTGGGCAGTTTCTCCCAAATTTTCCCTTCTATCCACAATTGAAGCAGACATCTTGTCCCATGTAGCATGGCCAGTTACCATGCATGCGTCCACACTTAGCGCACTTGACTGGGGCGAGGTCTTGTTGAAAAGGTCTAAGACCTGCAGTCAATGGCCTCTTACCAGCTCCATATCCACTTCTTCTCACGTTCTTTCCAGGGTTAGGAAAATTTTTCTTCCTCTTCTATAGGTTTCGCCTTTGGTTCTCGTCCTCCACTACCCTTAAACTCTTTTTCAGGAGTTTGCATTTATTTATCAGAGGTACAAACTCCCTGATCTCCATAGCTATAACAGCATTCTTTATCTCCGGGTTTAGTCCTGCTTCGAACTTAATCGCCTTCCATGCTTCATCTGGGTTATATCGCAGATAAGAGGAGAACTTAGACAGCTCCTCGAACCTTGCGATATACCACTGTCATGCTGCCTTGCCTGAGTTGGAGAAATTCGATCTCTTTCTCTGCCCGTACAGTACTTGGAAAGTAATTTTCCAAAAAAAGTGTCCTTGAACACTTTCCAGGTGATCTGTCTTCCCTGATGAGCTAAAAGTTCTCTAGCTCCATGCCACCAGTATTCTACTTCATCCTTTAACATATATGCGGCAAAAATAACTTGCTGCTCTTCAGTACAGCCCATCACTTTAAATATTTTCTCTAATTCCCTTATCCACCTTTCGGCTACCGTTGGGTCATAGCCACCTTGGAAACAAGGTGGTCTAGTCCTCAGGAACTCGAATATGCCATTATCTTTTCCAGCCATCCAGTTGTTAGCACCATTCTCACCATTTGAGTTATTAGCATTCTGGAGATATTGTAGAATTTGGTTGGTCGTCATGACTTGGTCTCGAATTGTCGTGGCCAGGTTGTGCAGGGTTTCCTCTGCATTGGTTGCTGGATTCCTCCTTGGTGATGACATTTCCTACTGTGTCGAAAACAAAGTTATGCTGCTATTGAGGTGATCAAGCCCAATAGTTAGTTCAAAAATATTTACCAGCAGTCATAACACCACCTCGGCATATAGATAGGAAACACTAGTAATTTCTTACCTATATGAATAACTGATCCCTTACACAGCACAACCACAACATACTCAAGACACTATAAGATCAATTCAGATAACCATCCACCCACTGGACATTTAGGATCGACCTGCTCTGATACCAATTATGTAAATGTAACAATTTATATATATATATATATATATATATGTAAAATTCCATGAAGTTATTACTGCTTTAATTCTAACCACTTAACTCATAATAATAATTAATTTAACCAAGCATAATTGTTATTACCAGTGATACAATACTAAGTTTCCATACACACCATTATTTTACAAACATTTGTACAAAGGTCTAAAATATACATATTAGCACTAATCATCTATGTAGACTACTTTCGGGGACACTGGTGCGAGTGGCGGCACCTCCACCAGAATCTCAGTCACATCTAGTACAGATATATCCGATATAACTGGTAGTTGCCCAAGGTAGGGCACCTCGATCCAATGTACGGCAATAATAAGTGTCATGGAGAAAATATGCATAATTATTCTTCTGAACATGATATGGAAATATAGTGAGAATTAAATCCCAGTAGGTTCAACAATAAATCATAATTTACCATCAATATAGTTCATCATGTCATGTCCATCTGTATAAACTACAGAAAATATCTTTAGGTCACATGAATGCACTTTATCCATGCACATGAAAATTGTACAATTATGACATGTATGGCATAAATACTATTTTTTAGGATATCATATTATGACTATCAATTTATTCTCATATCAAGCTACTCCGGTCAAGGTGAGTATTTTCTACTCTCCAGTACGGGCTTTTCTCGCTCCGTCCGACATGACTTACTTTCTCTTTCTTTTCTCATTAACATGATCATAACTATTGGTAGGGCATCCCCTACTGGTGCACCACACGGATTGCCATGTGACCGTGCTCATTTCTTTTTTTTGACAATGATAACCAAAAATATACTTTCAATAACAAGTATATAACTATTACCAAAAATCATTGGTAATTATGCTATGAACATAACCATTTCAAATATCACTTTATAAAATATTTCCATGTCAAAACTTCACACTTAAGATGGTAAGAAGTTCATACAATGGCAATGGCTATGGCATATACTAGTCATTTATTATTTTTATTTATAAGATTCTTCTTCTTTTTTAAATATTAATTTTATTTCTTTATTTTCTTGATGCAGGTTTTCATCCTATCTAACCTTCTCTTACTAATCAGAGCATAACTCCCTCAATTTAACTCCGATGTAGGTGATCTTGGTGTCAATTTAAAGATAAAACAACTATCTAAAACTATTATGTTGAACAGTTTAGCGAAATATTAAGAAATCAAGGTGATAGTAGTCCCTCAAATTATAGATTATTTTTTCTCGGGTAGTTTCTGACCTCTACCTACTAATCTGTCCATATCTCTCTTATAAAAATTGTAAATTAAGTTATTCCAGTAGATAAAAATCCGTGACACATATATCTATAATTCTTATGTTAACCCTTTATTTTAATTCCCTACATAATATTCCCATAAATTAAAACACAGAAACTATCCTAACATATTCTTCCCTGATTAACCATTTTCTGACAACTGCTTACTAATCAGACCATATCTACCTCTTATGAACTCCAAATTGCGTAATTTCAGTGGCCAAAATTCCGTGACACACACACACACACACACAGATATATATATATATATATATATATAATTCTTATGTTAACCATTTATTTGAATTCCTTACAAGTTGTTCCCGAAAATTAAAACACAGAAGCTATCCTAACATGTTCTTTCCTGATTAACCATTTTCTGAACACTGCTTACTAATCAGACCATATCTACCTCATATGGACTCCAAATTGAGTGATTCTAGTGACTACAATTCCATAACACATATATCTATAATTCTTATGTTAATTATTTATTTGAATTCCCTATAGGATGTTCCCTGAAATTAAAACACAGAAGCTATCCTAACATGTTCTTCCCTGATTAACCATTTTCTTAACACTGCTTACTAATTAGACCATATTTACCTCATATGGACTCTAAATTGAGTGATTCCAGTGGATAAAATTCCGTGAGACATATATCTATAATTGTTATGTTAACAAGTTATTTTAATGCACTACAGAATGTTCCCAGAAATTTAAAAATAGAAGCTTTCCTAATAGATTCTTCCCTGATTAACCATTTTCTGACCACTTCTTACTAATTGGACCATATCTACCTCATATAGACTCCAAATTGAGTGATTCCAGTGTCTAAAAATCCGTGAGACATATATCTATAATTTTTATGTTAATAAGTTATTTTAAATCTTTACTTATTCTTCCCAGAATTTTAAAAACAAAAGTTTAAAGTTTTACCACCCATAGCCATACCTATGTAAAACTATCTACACCAGCCTAAGTATTCAAACAAAGTGTGATTTTTCTTGGGTTTGAGAATAGAAAAGGAGAGATAGTTTGCAAGCTTCATAAAACCTTTTATGGATTAAAACAAGTTCCAAGAACTAGTTTCACTTCATCAAAGTGTGATTTTTCTTTATTTACTAGGTTCAACAGAATCCACAATTTATGTTTTGATATATGTGGATGACATGTTGGTTAATTGGATTGTTCCGTTGAAATCAAAGAATTAATTTCAAAATTGAATGCTTAATACCATTTGTGTTGAGAACATAAAATATGTTTTCCATGCGTGAAAAAGTTTTTAATCAGGAAGGAGGTTGTTGTTCACCATATACCATCTCATGAACAATTAGTATATGTGCTTAATTACTAAACTTGTCTCAAGTTCTCAGTTTTCCAACTTGATAAGACTTAAACTCAAAAGAAGATTATGTTACTTTTTGAGGAGGGATGTCATATAACTAAGTTCTATTAGAACTTCTATTATGCAGATGGTTATTAGTTATTGATTAGTTGGCTTATTGTATAGGTGTCGTTTATATATTGGTTTCCTTCTTTTGTTTTTGTGAAGTCTATATAAGACCATTTTGTATTAAGTAATAATGTGTGAGGCTTCAATTCTTCCATTTTGAGATTAGCTTTTCTTCTGTTTACAATTCTCTTCTTCTTCGTTATCGTTTAATGTTGCCTATGACATAAAGCTGTGTGGGAAGTCTATATATAATTGCTTTTTGCTAATGTTGACATGGATAAAAGCCTATATCAACATGAACATCTAGGGTACATGAACAAGTTTTGTAAAACACTTCCGTTGACATCACATGTATGATTGTTATGTAATAAAACTGTTTATTCTTCAAAAATACGTTATAACTAATTTTGTATCAGCATGGTACAAAACTATATGTCGACATAAATTTCACAACAAATTGATTTAGTTCATAATATAAAACATGATGTGCTGCATGGAAATGATTTTTATGTATGAATATAAAAATTATCAAAATACTTTGTTGAACTTACAATTTTATATATGTATAAAACCAATAGATGAATAAAAAAGGATTTTTATTAATGAAATTTGTAACAACTTCATTTTTTTTACATATATACATATATATAATTTTTTAAAAATATTTACATGAAGTCATTACCTTAATTTAACTCATAATAACATTCAATTAATTTAACCAAGCATAATTAAGGTTTACACATCATTAATTAACAACATCTGTATGCAAATCAAACACATATATATCTACATCTTATTCATCCCTATTGACCAGTTTCGGAGATACGGGTGCGGGTGGTTGCACCTTCATCGGGATTTTAACCAACTCAACCACAAACATCTTATTAATTTCTTGGATCTGCCCAACATAGAGTAACTCAATTTAACATACACTAAGAGGCAGAGCCAAAGAAAAATTTGCAAAACTAGTTTTCTGAACATGATATGAAAATATAGTGAGAATTAAATCCCAGTAAGTTCAACAATAAATCATAATTATCATCAATATAGTTCATCATGTCATGTTCATTTGTATAAGCTACAGCAATTCTCTTTAGGTCACATGAATGCACTTTATCTATGCATATGCAAATCGTACAGTTATGACATGTATGGCATGAATAACTATTTTCAAAATATCATATGATGGCTATCAACTAAATTTCATGTCAAGTTACCCCAGTCAGGGTGAGTACTTTCTACTCTCCGGTACGGGCTTTTCTCGCTTTGTCCGACATGGCACAATTTCCTTTCTCATTAACATAATCATAACCAATGGTAAGGCGTCCCCTACTAGTGCACCACAAGGACCGCCATGTGATCGTGCTCATTTCTTTTCTTTTCTTTTCTTTTCACATTAATATCCAAAAATAAGATTTCAATAACAAGTATGTTTATTATACTCACATGCCATAATTTTAATCAAAATATAATTATTACCAAAAATCATTGGTAATCATACCATAATCATAATCGTTTCAAATATCACTTAATAAAATATTTCTATGTCAAAATTACACACTTGAGATGGTAAGGAGTTCATGTAATGGCAATGGCTATGGCATACACTAGTCATTTATTGTTTTTATTTATAAGATTCTTTTTTTTAAAAATATTATTATCCTCTCTTCACTAAACAGAGCATAACACCCTCATTTTAAATCCGATTGAGGTGATCTTAGTGTCAATTGAAAGATAAAAAAATCCTCTAAAACCCTTATGTTGAACATTTTAGTGAATTCATAAGTAATCGTAGTGTTACTACTCCGTCATATTCAATGTTATTTCTTTTCGGGTAGGTTCAAACCTCTACTTACTAATCGGATCATATCTCCCTCATAAAAACTCCAATTGAGGTGATTCCAAAGCCTATAAAACTTTAAAAAATTTATATAAAACTTTCATGTTTATCATTTCTTCAGATCCCTTACTAATTACTCCCAAAAAATCGAAAACAAAAAAACTTATATTTACCACTCTGGATTCTATACTGATTCTAACCTTTACTCATTAATCAGCCATATCTCTCTTATATGAACTTCAAATTAAGTGCTTTCTAAGCCTATAGATCTGTTATTCATATATCTATATTTATTATAATAACAATTTCCTTTAATTCACTACATATTGTTTCTATAAATTCAAACACAGAAGCATACTTAACAGATTCTTCCCTGGTTAGCCTTTACTTACTAATATGAACATATCTTCCTCATATTGATTCCAATTTGAATGATTCCAATGGCTACATATCCATGAAACATAGATATACATATTTTATATTAAGTATTTCTTTTAATTCCCTACAAATTTATCCCAAAAATTTAAACACAGAAGCATACCTGACAGATTCTTCTCTGATTAACCATTGTCTGACCACTGCTTACATATCGGGAAATATCTCCCTCATATGAACTCCAAATTAAGTGATTCCAGTGGTTAAAAATCCGTAAAACATATATCTACATTTTTTATGTTAACCATTTCTTTTAATTCCTAACTGATTCTTCCCAAAATTTCAAAAGTAGAAGCTTCTCTAGTTACCTCAAAATCCAGTTTCCTAATCAATCCTTTACTAAGGTTTTAGTTCATCATTATATTACATCATCTTCCATTTTCTTTACATCTAATCATATTCTATCAATTTTTTACCATATTCATATATACAAAATAGTAGCATAAAAAAATTATAAAATTTTACCACCTATAGCCATACCTATGCAGAACTTTCCACACCAACCGTAATGTCCAAAACATCCATTATATGCAAAATAACATGTAACATGATATAGCAACATCCATGAGAAATCATCAAAGTAGCAAATATTGTAAATTTTATCAAAGTTATAAGATCAAAATCTCATATAAATGTTAAAAATTTCAAACATTTCTTCAAAAAGAGATATTGTTAAACTTACTTAAAGATCTCCCTAACTCACTTAGTGAATTATTTTTCTTGTTTTTTCTTGAAGGAAGTAGCAAGATTCATCTCTTCTCATAGCTTTTCTAGCAACTTAAATAAGAGAGAAGAGTAAATTTTTGAACCCCAAGGATAAAGATAAAAAATAGATTCAAGTTGAGATTAAGCTAACTTACCTTGAATACTTAGTCTTCTAGGCTTCTCTTTCTTTTTCCTTCCTCTCTTTCTTTCCTTTCCTCACTCTACCTTGCTTCTATTTTTTCTCTCCCTCACTTGGATGAAATTCTAATGTTATAAGGTTGGTTCTTGCTTAAATAAATTGTCAAGTGGTCCTTCTTTCATAATTATGGGTCTACCTTATCATAATTAAGATGCACTTGGTTGTTTTTTGAGGAAAGACAACTCATGTTCTTGTCTTCCTCTCCTTTTGTCAAGATATGCATATCAAAAGAAGATTTATATTTTGAAAATCATGATAAAATATTCTTAAGATAAGAAACAAGGTCCTTTTGATTACGGGATTCATTTTCTTTTCTTTTTTGTCTCACACAAATATGATAGGTTTGCCTTTCTAAGTGGCAAGTTTCTAACCCTTGAATCTCCCTTACATGGCTGAAATTATTTGTGTAAGATAGGAATGTTTTGTCCTAATGCCATGTATTATGATACCACTTGCTAAAATTATGATTTTACGAATGTTTTATCCTAATGCCATGTATTATCAAACCACTTTCTAAAATTATGAATGTAGGATATAGATATTATCACACAATTTGCTGAATTTTTGTCTTAATTCCATGTAACCTAATCTTTATTATTATTATACTATTATTTCATCACTTGATTTATTTTATTTTATTTTTCCTCTTGGATTTGGGCTCATTCCTACCCTTTTCCTTTTTTTTGGATAAAATTCTACCTTTCTTGGAGGGTTTGGTCACATTTTCATAATTTTTGGGCTATCGGTCCAACTTCTATATCCTAGTCCAAGTCTATGTTTTATTTCTTGCTTAGGTTATCTAATGGGCTTGCTTAAAACTTATGTGAAGTGGGAAAACTCTATATGAAGTGTCCATAGGTGAAAACCCAATTTATGGGTGCAGATGTTAAACTTATAAATTTATAATTCTTGAATTAGGAAAATTACCCTAATCCAATTTTCTTAAAATTTTAAGACCTTTACTTACTTCACACAAAAAATTTATCTTCCTTACCAAATAATTTCACCTCTCTTAAGTATGTTCTTTCTAATTTTTTTCCTATTAGGTTTTCTCTCTTTACTTATTCCCTTAATGTTAGAAACATTTTCTATGAATACACATAAGGTGAAGAATTTATAAGGATTATATTTCCTTAGATATCTAAAAAATTTCTAATAAATTTTATTTCCTTAATTAAATATTCATGTACCTTTATTAATAAAAGAAATACAATTAGGGATGTTACATTACTCTTGTAACAACCTCTTTTTATTAATTTATTATACAATATAGAGTTCGCATACATGTCATTAATCAAAACGTACGTACAACAAAATTAAACACATAAATAACTACATCTTATTTATTCTGGTTGACCAATTCCGGAGATATAGGTGCGGGTGGTTGCAACTTCACCGGGATTTGAACCAACTCGACCACAAACATATTATTTGATTATGGGATCTGCCCAACATAAAGTAACTCAATTCAACGTACACTAAAAGCCAGAGCTATAAAAAAATCTGCATAACTAATTTTCTAAACATGACATGGAAATATAGTGTCTCAGTAAGTTCAACAATAAATCATCATCAATATAGCTCATCACATCATGTTCAACTGTATAAACTACAGTAAATATCTTTGGTCACATGAATGCATTATATCTATGCACATGAGAATCATATAGTAATGACATGCATGACAGGATTAATTATTTTCAGAATATCATATGATGACTGTCAATTTATTCTCATATCAAGCTACCCCAGTCAGCGTGAGTATTTTCTACTCTCTGGTACAGGCTTTTCTTGCTCCGTTCGATATGACACACTTTCTCTTTCTTTTCTCATTAACATATTCATAACCATTGGTAGGGCGTCCCCTACTGGTACACCACACAGATTTCCATGTGACCGTGCTCATTTCTTTTCATTTCACAATGATAGCCAAAAATATGCTTTCAACAACAAGGATGTTCATCAAAATATAACTATTACCAAAAATCATTGGTAATCATGCCATGAACATAACCATTTCAAATATCACTTTATAAAATATTTTCATGTCAAAATTTCACACTTAAGATGATAAGAAGTTCATACAACGATAATGGCTATGGTATATACTAGTCATTTATTATTTTCATTTATAAGATTCTTCTTATTTTTTAAATATTAATTTTATTTCTTTATTTTCTTGATGCAGGTTTTCATCCCATCTAACATTCCCTTACTAATCAGAGCATAACTCCTTCAATTTAACTCCGATGTAGGAGATCGTGGTGTCAATTTCAAGATAAAACAATTATCTAAAACTATTATGTTGAACCATTTAGCGAAATATTATAAAATCAAGATGATAGTACTCCATCAATGTACAGGTTATTTCTTCTCGGATAGGTTCTGACCTCTACCTACTAATCGGTCCATATCTCCCTCATAAAAGTTCCAAATTAAATGATTCCAGTGGATACAAATCCGTGACACATATATCTATAATTCATATTTTAACTATGTATTTTAATTCCCTACAGAATGTTCCTAGAAATTAAAACACAGAAGATATCTTAACATATTCTTCCCTGATTAACCATTTTTTGACCACTGCTTACTAATCAGACCATATCTACCTCATATGGCCTTCAAATTGCGTAATTCCAGTGACTAAAATTCCATAACACATATATCTATAATTCTTATGTGAACCATTTATTTGAACTCCCTACAGAATGTTCCCAAAAATTAAAACACCGAAGCTATTATAACATGTTCTTCCCTGATTAACCATTTCTGAACACTACTTACTAATCAGACCATATCTACCTCATATGGACTCCAAATTGAGTGATTCCAGTGGATAAAAATCCGTGAGACATAGATATATATTTTTCATGTTAACCATTTATTTTAATTCCTTACCAATTCTTACCAGAATTTTAAAAACAGAAGCTTAAAATTTTGCCATCTATAGCCATACCTATGCAGAACTATCTACACCAGCCTAAGTATTCAAACATACATAATATGTAACATGATATAGCAACATCCATGACGAATCATCAAAGTTCTAAGATCAAAATCTCATATAAATATTATAAGTTTCAAAAGTTTTCTTCAAAAAGAAATATTGTTAAACTTACCTTGAGCACTTAGTCCTCTAGATTTCTCCTTCCTCTTTCTTCCTTTCTTCCTCTCCTTTCCTCACTCTACCTTGCTTCTATTTTTCCTCTCCCTCACTTGGACGAAATTCTAATGTTATAAGTGTGGGTTTTGCTTATATAGACTATCAAATAATTTACCTTTCTTAATCATGGGTCTACCTCATCACAATTAGGATGCACTTGGTTGAATTTTTGGAAAACAAATAACTTATGTTCTTGTCTTCCTCTTTCTTAGTCAAGATATGCATAGGAAAAGGAGATTTGTATTTTTAAAATTATGATGATATGTTCTTAAGATAATGGACAAGGTCCCTTTGATTTAGGGCTTCATTTCCTTTTTCTTTTGTCTTAATTAAGTATGATAGGTTTGCCTTTTTAGGTGGCAAATTTCCAACCCTTGAATCTTCCTTGCTTAGCTAAAATTATTTGTGTAGGATAAAGATGTTTTGTCATAATGCTATGTATTATTACCCACTTGCTAAAATTATGAATGTATGATATAGATGTTTTGTCCTAATGCCATGTATTATCATACCACTTGCTAAAATTATGAATGTAGGATATCACACCACTTGCTAAATTTTTGTCTTAATGCCATGTCACCTATTCTTGATTACACCATTATTACATCACTTTATTTTTATTTTTATTTTTATTTTTCCTCTTGGGTTTGGGCTCATTTTTGCCCATTTTCTTTACTTTGGTTAAATTATACTTTTCATAATGGCCTTGTCACATTTTCATGATTTTTGGGCTACCGGTCCAATTTCTATATCCTAGTCCAAGTCTATGTTTTATTTCTTCCTTGGGCTATCCTATTGGCTTGCTAAAAATTCATGTGAAGTAGAAAAACTCTAAATGAAGTGTCCATAGGTAAAAGCCCAATTTATGGGTGGAGATATTAAACTTAGTAACTTTAACTCTTAAATTAGGAAAATTACCCTAATCCAATCTTCTTGAAATTTTAATACCTTTACTGGCTTCACAAAAATTTATCTTTCTTACCCAAGAATTTCACCTTTCTTTAGTATATTTATTTTTAATATTTCTTCTTAAATTTTCTCTCTTTACCTATTCCATTAATGTTAGAATATTTCTATGCATATACGTAAGGTAAATAATTTATAAGGATTATATTTCCTTAGATATCTAAAAATTGTCTAATAAATTTTATTTTCTTACGGGATGTCACATTCTTCCCCCCTTAAGAAATTCGGTCCCCAAATTTTAACCCATGCTACCACATGTAGGGAATGAAATTAAGGCACAATTCAGAGTTACCAACTTTATTACCCAAATAATTAAGGATATCTTTTCTGTATATAATCTTTATTTTTTAATATGTCTATTCTTACCCAAGAATTTCACCTTTCTTTAGTATATTTATTTTTAATATTTCTTCTTAAATTTTCTCTCTTTACCTATTCCATTAATGTTAGAATATTTCTATGTATATACGTAAGGTAAAGAATTTATAAGGATTATATTTCCTTAGATATCAAAAAATTGTCTAATAAATTTTATTTTCTTACAGGATGTCACATTCTTCCCCCCTTAAGAAATTCGGTCCCCGAATTTCAACCCATGCGACCACATGTAGGGAATAAAATTAAGGCACAATTCAAAGTTACCAACTTTATTACCCAAATAATTAAGGATATCTTTTCTGTATATCATCTTTATTTTTTAGTATGTCTATTCACTTGAGTGATTTTGCCATATAACTTAACCATAAGGATTTCTTTCATCCATAAGTTCTTCACTTTATATCCTGTAGCTCGGATGGATATATCTATGGGTCGATATTAGAAAACACACACATAAAGGAACATATTCACCTTCATATTGGGTAACTATCTTTTCTTATTCCAAACTTCTATCAAGTCATTTTTGGTTTCCATATATCAACATCATCCCATGAATATCATCATCTTAATCTATCATCTATTTTTATCCTAAAATCCTTTAATCAATATGTTAAACATACGTAGCAATAAATCCACCAAACCTTTTATAACGTTTATATACCATTGACACATGTCTAATAATTCCAACTTACCTCATCACAGTAATTCTATACCATCTTATTAACACCATTAAACTCATTGTCAAAAATTTCAATTATTTCTTCTATCATATCCAAAAGCACCTCATTCTAACTTATGTCAATCCCATTTAATTCACCCAATCATTTCAAGAAGATTTTTCCTAACAATTACTCATACATGAATTCTCAATTCCAACATAATTCACATCCTAGATACTAGACTCAATTTAGCATGATATAAACCTTTAACACAAATATCTTGATCACTTACATTATTTTCGGACATGGTTCTCAAAATATTCTCCATATTTCCAAATTAAGAGTTCAAAGATTAATTTAAATCCTACTTCCCATATTTTATTCCTCAAGAACTTCAACACCACTAATTCTCTTGATTACATTTGTCAAAACACCATAATAGTTGAGTTTCAAATATAATAATAATAAATAAATAAATAAATTAACTTTTCTTGTAATATGGGAAAATAATCTTGCATTTAATGCCAAATATTAATGTAGGACAATGCAGTAGAACAGACAAAAAGCATCATAAAGAACGGTGCTAAAATAGAAAGTCAAAAGTTTGGACAAAACATTAGAGAGAGTTAAAATCAGTGGCCGTAATTCTTGAAAATCTGAAAACAAAAATTTAGCTGTTATATCAGCAAAAATCGATGGCCGCAAGGTTTGAATATATGTGCCAAAATCTACTTTAAATCTGTTGGTATTCGGTGGAAATATATCACATGGAAAAAGAAACATTTCTGAGCTTATAAAAGTATGTGAAAATCAAAGAATACATAGTTAACTGGTAGGATGTAATTGATTGCTTCAAAATAGATGTAATCAGTCATCTGTAAAATAACTAGTCCAAATTAAAATTTCTCAAAATAACTAGTCGACTTAATAATACCAATAGTCGACTAGCAAAAATATTGGGAAAACAAAATAAATCATTTGATTGTCCTTCTTCAACAACTAACTTGTTTACATTTTTATTTTCTTTTATTTTTCAATTACGCCTATCACCTACAACTTCTCTACAAGAATCAAGATATCAAGGTTTCATCAAAGAAAACAAAGACAAATTTCTGATGATATCTTAACCTTATTCTCTTTATATGCCTAATATGAACGACTATCACAACTATTATACATATACATGCTTGCTGTCATTTTAGAAAATTTCACCTTCAATTTAGTTGATATCCACCAATCACTCACATAACTGTTCTAATTATTCCCAGTCTATTCGCATAGCTATCATAAGTATGCCATTTTTTGAGTTCTATAAATACACACGTTAATATATTTACTTTCATACTCTAAGTCAAGGTGTGTGCAACTATGGAGGGAATCACATTTCGTCAATTTCGAAATATTTGTGTCTTTTATGGTTCTAGTCCTAGAAAAGATGGAGAGTATGTGAAAGCTGCACAAAACCTAGGTATGGTATTGGCCAGAAGAAAAATTTATTTATTCTATGGTGGAGGTAACCGTGAATTAATGGGGTGTGTGTCTACAGCTACCCATGTAGGAGGATGCCAAGTTCTAGGTATTATTCCTACAGCTCTAGCTGCATTTAACATCGTAGGAAAGACAATTGGGGAAGAGTTTAGGGTAGCTTCCATGCATGAACGTATGGCTAGAATGATGAGCAATATTGATGCCTTCATTGCCTTACCAGGTGGTTTTGGTACTTTAGAAGAGATTTTCCAAATAATTTCTTGGGCACAACTGAATATGCATCACAAACCGATAGGTTTGTAAAATGTTAATCACTTCTTTGATAGTCTGTTGTCTTTTCTTGATCATGCTGTGGAACAAAGGTTCATCTCACACTCAGCACGACGAATTCTCATCTCAGCTTCAAATGCTGAGGAGTTGATTGATGCTTTACAAGCATATGTTCATGTACCTGATCCAACTATGGCTCAAATAGAATGGACGACAGACAAATGCAGGAAGTGCAAATTGGATTTGGATCTTCATCTTTAGATGTAGTAAAACGTAGCCATTGTTGTACCACTTTTACTTTCTTAGAGTCTACTTGGATACCATCTTTACCAACCCTATTCCCTTAAAGTTGGTAAAACTATCTTTGAATGTTGCTTATGATCCTCTAAACTTTTAAAATATTCTAGCATATCATCAATATATATAATAACAAATTGATCTAGGGATGACCTAATTACTATTCATTAAATCTATGAATGTAGCTAAGATATTTGTCAATTTAAATGACATCACCAAGAACTCATAATGCCCATAATAAGTCCTACAATAACATTTTCGTACATCCTCTTCTATTATCCTTAATTAATGTTACTCATATCCCACATCAATTTTTGGAAAAATATTGAGCACCTTATAACTGGTCAAACAGGTAATCTATACATAATGGGTTTTTATTCTACATTGTCACCTTATTCAACTATCTATAATCTATGCGTAGCCATAGTGATCCATCTTTCTTTTTCACAGATAGAATTGGAGCACTCCAAATAAAAGTACTAGGACATTTAAATCATTTGTCTAACAAATCTTGTAACTAATTTTCTTTTTAAAATTCAATCGATATCATTCTATATAGGGATATAGATACTAGTTGGGTTCTAAGGAGTAAATCAATATCAAATTCTCGAATTGCTGTGGCAAGGTTGTGCAGGGTTTCCTCCGCATTGTTTGCCAGATTCCTCCTTGGTGGTGCCATTTCCTACTATGGCATAAATAAAGTTATGCTGCTATTGAAATGATCAAGCCCAATAGTTAGTTTCAAAAAATATTTAACAGCAGTCATAACACCACCTCGGCATATAGATAGGAAACACTAGTAATTTCTTACCTATATGAAATCACTGATCCACTACACAGCACTACCACAACATACTCAAGATACTATAAGATCGATTCAAATAACCAACCACTCACTGGCCATCTAGGATCGACCTGCTTTGATACCAATTATGTAACAACCTCTTTTTATTTATTTATAATACAATATAGAGTTCGCATACACTTCATTAATCAAAACGTACGTACAACAAAATTAAACACATAAATAACTACATCTTATTTATTCTGGTTGACCAATTCCAGAGATATAGGTGCGGTTGGTTGCACCTTCACCGAGATTTGAACCAACTCGACCACAAACATATTATTTGATTATGGGATCTGCCCAACATAAAGTAACTCGATCCAACGTACACTAAAAGCCAGAGCCATAGAAAAATCCGAATAACTAATTTTCTGAACATGACAAGGAAATATAGTGAGAATTAAATCCTAGTAAGTTCAACAATAAATCATCATCAATATAGCTCATCACGTCATGTTCAACTGTATAAACTACAGTAAATATCTTTGGTCACGTGAATGCATTATATCTATGCATATGAGAATCGTATAGTAATGACATGTATGACAGGATTAATTATTTTCAAAATATCATATGATGACTGTCAATTTATTCTCATATCAAGCTTCCCCGGTCAGCGTGAGTATTTTCTACTCTCCGGTACGGGCTTTTCTCGCTCCGTCCGACATGGCACACTTTCTCTTTCTCTTCTCATTAACATATTCATAACCGTTGGTAGGGCGTCCACTACTGGTGCACCACATGGATTGCCATGTGACCGTGCTCATTTCTTTTCATTTCACAATGATAGCCAAAAATCTGCTTTCAATAACAAGTATGTTCATCAAAATATAACTATTACCAAAAATCATTGGTAATCATCCCATGAACATAACCATTTCAAATATCACTTTATAAAATATTTCCATGTCAAAATTTCACACTTAAGATGATAAGAAGTTCATACAACGGTAATAGCTATGGCATATACTAGTCATTTATTATTTTCATTTATAAAATTCTTCTTCTTTTTTAAATATTAATTTTATTTCTTTATTTTCTTGATGCAGGTTTTCATCCCATCTAACATTCCCTTACTAATCAGAGCATAACTCCTTCAATTTAACTCCGATGTAGGAGATCGTGGTGTCAATTTCAAGATAAAACAATTATCTAAAACTATTATGTTGAACCATTTAGCGAAATATTATAAAATCAAGATGATAGTACTCCATCAATGTACAGGTTATTTCTTCTCGGATAGGTTCTGACCTCTACCTACTAATCGGTCCATATCTCCCTCATAAAAGTTCCAAATTAAATGATTCCAGTGGATACAAATCCGTGACACATATATCTATAATTCATATTTTAACTATGTATTTTAATTCCCTACAGAATGTTCCTAGAAATTAAAACACAGAAGATATCTTAACATATTCTTCCCTGATTAACCATTTTTTGACCACTGCTTACTAATCAGACCATATCTACCTCATATGGCCTTCAAATTGCGTAATTCCAGTGACTAAAATTCCATAACACATATATCTATAATTCTTATGTGAACCATTTATTTGAACTCCCTACAGAATGTTCCCAAAAATTAAAACACCGAAGCTATTATAACATGTTCTTCCCTGATTAACCATTTCTGAACACTACTTACTAATCAGACCATATCTACCTCATATGGACTCCAAATTGAGTGATTCCAGTGGATAAAAATCCGTGAGACATAGATATATATTTTTCATGTTAACCATTTATTTTAATTCCTTACCAATTCTTACCAGAATTTTAAAAACAGAAGCTTAAAATTTTGCCATCTATAGCCATACCTATGCAGAACTATCTACACCAGCCTAAGTATTCAAACATACATAATATGTAACATGATATAGCAACATCCATGACGAATCATCAAAGTTCTAAGATCAAAATCTCATATAAATATTATAAGTTTCAAAAGTTTTCTTCAAAAAGAAATATTGTTAAACTTACCTTGAGCACTTAGTCCTCTAGATTTCTCCTTCCTCTTTCTTCCTTTCTTCCTCTCCTTTCCTCACTCTACCTTGCTTCTATTTTTCCTCTCCCTCACTTGGACGAAATTCTAATGTTATAAGTGTGGGTTTTGCTTATATAGACTATCAAATAATTTACCTTTCTTAATCATGGGTCTACCTTATCACAATTAGGATGCACTTGGTTGAATTTTTGGAAAACAAATAACTTATGTTCTTGCCTTCCTCTTTCTTAGTCAAGATATGCATAGGAAAAGGAGATTTGTATTTTTAAAATTATGATGATATGTTCTTAAGATAATGGACAAGGTCCCTTTGATTTAGGGCTTCATTTCCTTTTTCTTTTGTCTTAATCAAGTATGATTGGTTTGCCTTTTTAGGTGTCAAATTTCTAACCCTTGAATCTTCCTTGCTTAGCTAAAATTATTTGTGTAGGATAAAGATGTTTTGTCATAATGCTATGTATTATTACCCACTTGCTAAAATTATGAATGTATGATATAGATGTTTTGTCCTAATGCCATGTATTATCATACCACTTGCTAAAATTATGAATGTAGGATATCACACCACTTGCTAATTTTTTGTCTTAATGCCATGTCACTTATTCTTGATTACACCATTATTCCATCACTTTATTTTTATTTTTATTTTTCCTCTTGGGTTTGGGCTCATTCTTGCCCCTTTTCTTTACTTTGGTTAAAATTCTACTTTTCGTAATGGCCTTGTCACATTTTCATGATTTTTGGGCTACCGGTCCAATTTCTATATCCTAGTCCAAGTCTATGTTTTATTTCTTCCTTAGGCTATCCTATTGGCTTGCTAAAAATTCATGTGAAGTAGAAAAACTCTAAATGAAGTGTCCATAGGTAAAAGCCCAATTTATGGGTGGAGATATTAAACTTAGTAACTTTAACTCTTAAATTAGGAAAATTACCCTAATCCAATCTTCTTGAAATTTTAATACCTTTACTGACTTTACAAAAATTTATCTTTCTTACCCTAGAATTTCACCTTTCTTTACTATATTTATTTTTAATATTTCTTCTTAAGTTTTCTCTCTTAACCTATTCCATTAATGTTAGAATATTTCTATGCATATACGTAAGGTAAAGAATTTATAAGGATTATATTTCCTTAGATATCTAAAAATTGTCTAATAAATTTTATTTTCTTATGGGATGTCACATCTCTCCCCCTCAAAGAAATTTTGTCCTCAAAATTTCAGAAATTACCTAATAAGAACAATTGCAGATATTTCTTCATCATGACTTCTTCTAACTCCCAAGTTGCTTCTTCTGGAGTCAAACCTTCCCATAACACCTTAAAAAATGGAATGGTTTTATTTTTCAATTGCTTCACGTCGATGTCCAATATGGATGTTGGTACTAGCTGGTGGTTCATGTTCTCTTTTACTTCGATTGGTTCATCCTATATTACATGTGAGGAATCCGGAAGATACTTCTGCAGTTGTGATATATGGAAAACTTTATGTAGGTTGGACAAATTAGGCGGGAGGGCAACTTGATATACTAACGTTCCCATTTTCTTCAGAATGTGGTAAGGTCCAAAAAATCGTGAACTTAGCTTTCTGGTTTTGAAAGACCTACCAACTCTAGTAGTTGGGGAAAGTTTCAGAAATACAAGGTCTTCTTCCTCAAATTCCAGAGGTCTATGTCTCTTATCATAGTAACTCTTTTGCAGACTCTGAGCTGTAAGTATTTTGTCTTGTATCATCCTGATTTGTTCAGTGGTTTGTTGAACTAGATCAGGAACGAGCAAGTTCTTTTCTCCTATCTTAAACCAACATAGTGGAGATCGGCACTTCCTACCATATAAAGCTTCATAGGGGGCCATCTTAATACTAAAGTGATAACTATTATTATAAGCAAACTCCACTAAAGGTAGGTACTTATCCCATCCTTTACCTTGCTCTATCACACAGGCCCTTAACATATCTTCTAGGGTTTGAATAGCCTGTTCTGTCTGCCCGTCAGTTAGAGGATGGTAGGCAGTACTAAACCGCAACTAGGTTGTAAAAGCCTCTTGTAATGCCTTCCAAAATATCGATGTGAATCTCGGATCTTTACCAGAAATGATATTTAAGGGAATTCCATGTAGTCTAACTATTTTCTGGACGTACAATTGAGCCAATTTGTCCAATGAATAATTAATTTTTATAGGCAAAAAGTGAGCATATTTGGTTAATCTGTCAACTATTACCCAGGTAGAGTCATGTCCAACTGAAGTCTTAGGTAAACCCACGACAAAGTCCATCGAAATACTGTCCCATTTTCATTTAGGGATCTCAAGAGATTATAAAAATTCCGTTGGCTTTTGATGTTGTACCTTCACCTTCTGACAAATTAGACATTTCACCACAAACTTGGCAATGTCCTTTTTCATCCCTAGCCACCAATACATCCTCTTTAAGTCTTGGTACATTTTAGTGGATCCAGGATGGACTGAGTATTTACTCTTATGCGCTTCCTATAGGATCTTAGTCCTCAACTCTCATTCTTAAGGAACACAGACTCTTCCTTGATACATGATTACTCTATCTTCTGAAACAAAAAAATCATCCTAATCATTATAATCCCGTAAGTATTGATCGTGACCTTGAGTCTCTTTAATCTGAGCTCTAAGGTCATACTCTATACTTAACCCATTAATGATTAGCTTCTTTGGGGTAAGAGTAGTGTCCATCTTTAAATTTCGAAACTCTTCTAGCATCTGCATCTCATACACCATCATCTGACCTATGTGCAGAGATTTTTAACTCAAGGCATCAGCTACAACATTCGCCTTTTCTGGATGATACTTTATTTCAAACTTGTAATCATTGAGGAATTCTATCCATCTTCTTTGTCTCATATTTAACTCCTTCTTGTCAAAAAGGTACTTAAAACTCTTATGATCACAGTATACTTCAAATGTCGCTCCGTATAAATAGTGTCACCAAATCTTTAAGGCAAACATCACCGCCGCCAATTCAAGATCATGGGTTGGGTAGTTTCCTTCGCGGGGTCTCAGTTGCCTAGAAGTATAAGCAACTACTCTCTTGTCTTGCATCAGCACACACCCTAGCCCTTTCTTTGAAGCGTCACTATACACTTCAAAATGTCTTGTGGGGTCTGGAATAATTAAAACAAGAGGAGTGGTCACTCTTTTCTTAAGCTCCTAGAAACTTCCTGTAGTATCCTGCCAAACCCAAGAAACTTCTGACTTTTGTAACCATCTTTGGTTTTTCCCACTGATTCACTGCTTCTATCTTGCTAGGGTCTACGGCTACCCCTTTATTAGAAATGACATGTCCGAGAAACTTCACCTCTATCAACCAAAATCCACACTTCTCCAATTTAGCATACAACTTTTTCTCTTTCAGCACTTGCAGCACGATTCAGATATGTTGTTCATGTTCTTTCTCACTCTTAGAGTATATCAAGATGTCATTAATGAACACTACCACAAATTGATCTAGGTAAGGTCGAAAAATGCGATTCATGTAGTCCATGAAAATTGTAGGTGCATTTTTCAACTCGAAGGGCATTACGAGAAACTCATAGTGCCCATACCTAGTTCTGAAAACTATTTTTGGTACATCTTCCTCTTTAATCCTAATATGATGGCATCCTGATCTCAAGTCAATTTTAGAAAAGATGGAGACTCCTTTTAATTGATCTAATAAATCATCTATCCTAGAGAGAGGATACTTATAGTCACCTTATTCAACTGTCTGTAATCTATGCACAGTCTCAAGCTCCCATCTTTCTTCTTAACAAACAACACAGGAGCTCCCAAAGGTGATACACTTGGTCTAATGAATTGCTTGTCTAACAGTTCCTCCAACTGTTTCTTGAGTTCCTGTAGTTCCTTTGAGGCCATTCTTTAAGGTGCAATAGAGATAGGCCCTGTCCCAGGTAGGAGATCAATAGAGAACTCTATCTCTCTCTTGGGAGGTAAGTCTGGAATATCTGACGAAAATACTTCAAGAAACTCGTTGGCTATTGGGATTTCATCAAGCTTTGTTCGACTTCTAGGTTTGATAAATACAAGAGAATGTATCCAAGTACTCCATTCTTCAACTCCCTATTGATTTGATTGGCATTAAGCATCAATAACTGCATCTCCTCTTCTGATGTAAGAGGTAGAAATTCAATAGTCTTATTGCAACAATTCAGCAAGACCCGATTTTTATACATCCAGTCTAACCCTAGAATGACATCAATACCTTTTAAAGGTAGACAGACGAGGTCTATAGAAAAAAAAAATTTCTGAATAGTGACTTGACCGTCTTTACATACAGAGGAAGTTAAGATCCTTTCCCCCGTAGGAGTTACTACAGATAGCTCATAAGAGGTTTTAGAAATAAGATACTGAAGCTCTCTAATACATTCTTCCGATATAAATGAATGACTAGCACCAGAGTCAAACAACACCATAAGAGCAAATCCATAGATATAGCATGAACCTTGAATCATTTTGGGGGATTGAGCTGCCTCTTAGCTGCTCAGGGTGAAAACCCTTCCTTTCACTTGAGGCCTCTATTCTGGCTGCTTCCTCAAATTCTGTGGGCAATTCTTTGCAAAATGACCCTTTTGTCCGCAACTGAAGCAAATATCTGATCCTATGTAGCATGACCAGTTACCATGCATATGTTCGCACTTAGTAAACTTGACTAAGGAAAAGTTTTGGTGGAAAGGTTGAGGACTTGCAGTCATTGGCCTCTTGCCAGTACCTTGTCCCTTTCCTCCAACATTTCTGCTTGAATTTTGTGGCTCGTTCTTCCTTTTCCAGAAGTTTTGTCTTTGTTTCTCATCTGCCATCTCCCTCAAGCTCTTCTCCAGGAGTCTGTATTTATTTATCAAAGGTACAAACTCCCTGATCTCCATTGCTACAACAACATTCCTTATCTCCAGATTCAATCAGGCTTCAAACTTAACAGCCTTCCATGTTTCATTGGGGTTAAATCACAAGTAAGAGGAGAACTTAGACAGCTCCTCAAACCTCGTGATGTACTGGTCTACAGTCATGCTACCCTGCCTAAGTTGAAGAAATTCAATCTCCTTCTCTACTCGCACAGTACTTGGAAAGTACTTCTCCAAAAAGGTGTCTTTGAACACTTGTCAGGTGATCTATTTTCTTTGGTGAGCTAAAAGTTCTTTAGTTCCATGCCACCAGTATTCTGCTTCATTTTTCAGCATATATGCAGCGAAGATAACTTGCTGCTCCTCAGTACAGCCCATCACTTCAAAGATTTTCTCCAGTTCCCTTATCCACCTTTCAGCTACAGTAAGGTGAAAACCGCCTTGAAAACAAGGTGGTCTAGTCCTTAGGAACTCGAATATGCCATTATAATTTCCTAGCATTCGATTATTAGCTCCATTCTCAACATTCGAGTTATTAACATTTTGAAGGTATTGTAGAATTTGGTTTGTAGTCGTGACTTGGTCTCAAATTTCTGTGGCCAGATTGTGTAGGGTTTTCTCCGCATTGTTTGCCAGATTTCTCCTCGGTGGTGCTATTTCCTACTGTGGCAAAAATAAAGTTATGCTGTTATTGAGGTGATTAAGCCCAATAGTTAGTTTCAAAAATATTTAATAGCAGTCATAACACTACCTCGGCATATAGATAGGAAACACTAGTAATTTTTTACCTATATGAAATCATTGATCTCTAACACAGCACAACCACAACATACTCAAGACACTATAAGATCGACTCAGATAACTATCCATCCACTGGCTATCTAGGATCGACCTGCTCTGATACCAATTATGTAACAACTTCATTTTTTTTACATATATACATATATATAATTTTTTTTAAAAGTCGCATGAATTCATTACCTTAATTTAACTTATAATAACATTCAATTAATTTAACCAAACATAATTAAGGTTTACACATCATTAAATAACAACATCTGTATGCAAATCAAACACATATATGTCTATATCTTATTCATCCCTACTGACTAGTTCCGAAGATACGGGTGCGGGTGGTTGTACCTTCACCGGGATCTTAGCCAACTCAACCACAAACATCTTATTAATTTCTTGGATCTGCCCAACATAAAGTAACTCGATCCAATGTAGACTAAGAGCTATAGTTAAAGAAAAATCTGTAAAACTAGTTTTCTAAACATAATATGAAAATATAATGAGAATTAAATCCCAATAAATTCAACAATAAATCATAATTATTATCAATATAGCTTTTCATGTCATGTTCATTTGTATAAGCTACAGCAATTATCTTTATGTCACATAAATGCACTTTATCTATGCATATGAAAATCGTACAGTTATGACATGTATGGCATGAATAACTATTTTTAAAATATCATATAATGGCTATCAACTAATTTTTATGTCAAGTTACCCCGATCAGGGTGAATACTTTCTACTCTCCGATACGGGCTTTTCTCGCTCCGTCCGACATAGTACAATTTTTTTTCTCATTAACGTAATCATAGCCGTTAGTAGGGCGTCCCCTACTGGTGCATCACATGAACCGCCATGTGACCATACTTATTTCTTTTCTTTTCTTTTCTTTTCACATTAATAGCCAAAAATACGATTTCAATAACAAGTATGTTCATTATACTTACATGTCATAATTTTCATCAAAATATAACCATTACAAAAAATAATTGGTAATTATACCATAATCATAATTGTTTCAAATATCACTTTATAAAATATTTTTATGTCAAAATTATACACTTAAGATGGTAAGGAGTTCATGCAATGGCAATGGCTATGGCATACACTAGTCATTTATTATTTTCATTTATAAGATTCTTCTTCTTTTTTAAATATTATTATCCTCTCTTCACTAAACAGAGCATAACACCCTCATTTTAAATCCGATTGAGGTGATCTTAGTGTCAATTGAAAGATAAAAAAATCCTCTAAAACCCTTACGTTGAACATTTTATTGAAGTCTTAAGTAATCATGGTGTTACTACTCCCTCAAATTCAATGTTATTTCTTCTCGGGTCGGTTCAGACCTTTACTTACTAACCGGACCATATCTCCCTCATACAAACTCCAATGGAGGTGATTCCAAAGCCTATAAAACGATAAGACATTTATATACAACTTTTATGCTTATCATTTCTTCAAATTCCTTACTACTTACTTCCAGAAAATCAAAAACAAAAAAACTTACATTTATCACTCTGGATTCTATACTGATTCTAATCTTTACTCATTAATCAGCCATATCTTTCTCATATGAACTCCAAATTAAGTGCTTTCAGAGCCTATAGATCTGTAATTCATATATATATATATATATATATATATATATATATATATATTATGTTAAAAATTTACTTTGATTTCCTACATAGTTTGCCCAGAAATTCAAACACAGAAGCATACTTAACAGATTTTTCTTTAGTTAGCTAGTTTCTGACCTTTGTTTACTAATATGAACATATCTCCCTCATATTGATTCTAATTTGAATGATTCCAGTGGCTATATATCCATGAAACATAGATCTATAGTTTTTATGTTAAGCATTTCTTTTAATTCCCTACACATTTATCCCAAAAATTCAAACACAGAAGCATACCTGACAGATTCTTCTCTGATTAACCATTGTCTGACCACTATTTACATATCGGGCAATACCTCCCTCATATGGACTCCAAATTAAGTGATTCTAGTGGTTCAAAATCCGTGAAACATAGATATACATTTTTTATATAACCATTTCTTTTAATTTCTAACTAATTCTTCCCAGAATTTCAAAAACAGAAGCTTCCCTAGTTACCCCGACATCCAATTTCCTAACCAATCCTTTCCTAAGGTTTTAGTTCATCATTATATTACACCCTCTTCCATTTTCTTTACATTTAATCATATTCCATCAATTTTTCACCACATTCAAATATACAAAATAGTAGAATAAAACAATCATAAAATTTTACCACCTATTGCCATACCTATGCAGAACTTTCCACACCAACTGTAATGTCCAAAACATCCATCATATGCAAAATAACATATAACATGATATAGCAACATCCATGACCAATCATCAAAGTAGGAAATATTGTAAATTTAATCAAAGTTATAAGATCAAAATCTCATATAAATGTTACAAATTTTAAACTTTTCTTCAAAAAGAGATATTGTTAAACCTACCTAAAGATCTCCCTAACTCAATGAATCCTTTTTCTTGTTTCTTCTTAAAGAAAGTAGCAAGATTCCTCCATTCCCTTAACTTTTCTAGCATATTAAATAAGAGAATGAGGGAAAATTTTTGAACCCCAAGGATGAAGATAAAAGACGGATTTAAGTGGAGACTAAGCTAACTTACCTTGAATACTTAGTCTTATAGGCTTCTCTTTCTTCTTCCTTCCTCTCTTCTCCTCTCTTTCTCTCCTTTCCTTACTCTACCTTACTTCTATTTTTCCTCTCCCTCACTTGGACGAAATTCTAATGTTATAGGGTGTTTATTGGTTAAATAAACTATCAAGTGGTCCTTCTTTCATAATCATGGGTCTACCTTATCACAATTAGGATACACTAGGTTACTTTTTGAGGAAAGACAACTCATGTTCTTGTCTTCCTATCCCTTTGTCAAGATATGCATAGCAAAATAAGATTTGTATTTTGAAAATTATGATAAAATGTTCTTAAGATAAGGAACAATGTCCCTTTGATTTAGGGATTCATTTTTTTTTGTCTCACACAAGTATAATAGACTTGCCTTTCTAAGTGGCAAGTTTTTAACCCTTGAATCTCCCTTACTTGGTTGAAATTATTTGTGCAGGATATGAATGTTTTATCCTAATGCCATGTATTATGATACCACTTGCTAAAATTATGAGTGTAGGATATAAATGTTTTGTCCTAATGCCATGTATTATTATACCACTTGCTAAAATTATGAATGTAGGATATAAATATTATCACACCACTTGCTGAATTTGTGTCTTAATGCCATGTAACATAATATTTATTATTATTACACTATTATTTCATCACATGATTTATTTTATTTTTTCTCTTGGATTTGCACTCATTTCTACTCATTTCCTATGCTTTGGATAAAATTTTACCATTCTTGGAAGGATTGGTCACATTTTCATAATTTTTAGACTATCGGTCCAACTTCTATATTTTAGTCCAAGTCTATGTTTTATTTCTTACTTAGGTTATTTAGCGGGTTTGAATAAAAATTAATGTGAAGTGAGAAAACACTATATGAAGTGTAACAACCTTTTTTTTTTCTTTATTATTATACAATATTGAGTTCACATACACGTCATTAATCAAAACGTACATACAACATATCAAACACATAGATATTTACATCTTGTTTATTTTGGTTGACCAATTCCGGAGATACAGGTGCGGGTGGTTGCACCTTCACCGGGATCTGAGCCAACTCGACCACAAACATCTTATTTGATTCTGAGATCTGCCCAACATAAAGTAACTCGATCCAATGTGCACTAAAAGCCAAAGCTATAGAAAATCTGCATAACTAATTTTCTGAACATGATATGGAAATATAGTGAGAATTAAATCCCAGTAAGTTCAACAATAAATCATCATCAATATAGCTCATCACGTCATGTTCAGCTGTATAAACTACAGAAAATATCTTTGGTCACATGAATGCATTACATCTATGCACATAAGAATCATACAGTAATGATATGTATGACAGGATTAACTATTTTCAGAATATCATATGATGGCCATCAACTTATTTTCATTTCAAGCTACCCCGGTCAGGGTGAGTATCCTCTACTCTCCGGTACTGACTTTTCTCGCTCCATCCGACATGGCCCACTTTCTCTTTCTTTTCTCATTAACATGATCATAACCATTGGTAGGGCATCCCCTACTGGTGCACCACACGGATTGCCATGTGACCATGCTTATTTCTTTTCTTTTCACAATGATAGCCAAAAATATGCTTTCAATAACAAGTATGTTCATCAAAATATAACTATTACCATAAATCATTGGTAATCATGCCATGAACATAACCATTTCAAATATCACTTTATAAAATATTTCCATGTCAGAATTTCACACTTAAGATGGTAAGAAGTTCATACAATGGCAATGGCAATGGCATATACTAGTCATTTATTATTTTCATTTATAAGATTCGTCTTCTTTTTTAAATATTAATTTTATTTCTTTATTTTCTTGATGCAGGTTTTCATCATATCTAACCTTCTCTTTATGCTTGGCCTTTAGTAATTTTCTTCTTATTTATATCATTTCCAACACATGTTCTTACAAATTTATAGAGCATTGTTCTCCAATTTGATTTCTACTATTACCCTATAGTTAAAGAGGTTCATTTAGAGTACAAAAATGTTGAAAATGGGCTTAACCAGCTTCCAACACGGTCTAGCCATGTTCCAGGACATGGCCATGCTTTAAAAATACTTCAAATGTACTCAAAAACAGCCCCGAACACGGCTAGCCCGTGCTTGAAGCACCCAGAACACGGCTTGGCCGTGCTCTATGACCTTTGCTCACTAATCAGAGCATAACTCTTTCATTTTAACTCCAATTGAGGTGATTTTGGTGTCTATAGAAAGCGAAGACAATTATCTAAAACTATTATGTTAATCATATAACCCAAATAGTAATAAATATTGGTGATATTACTCCATCAATGTACAGCTTATTTCTTCTCGGGTAGGTTCTGACCTCTACCTACTAATCTATCCATATCTCATAAATATTCCAAATTAAGTGATTCCAGTGGCTATAAATCCGTGACACATATATCTATAATTAATATATTAACAATTTATTTTAATTCATTATAGAAGTTTCCTATAAATTAAAACACCAAAACTATCCTAACATATTCTTCCCTGATTAACCATTTTCTGACCTTTGTTTACTAATCAGACCATATCTACCTCATATGAACTCTAAATTGAATGTTTCCAGTGGCTAAAAATCCATGACACACATATCTATAATTCATATGTTAACCATTTATTTTAATTCCTTATAGATTGTTCCCAGAAATTAAAACACCGAAGCTAAAAATTCTGCCACCCATAGCCATAACCATGCAGAACTATCTACACCAACCTAAGTATTCAAACATACATCACATGCAAGATCAATATGTAACATGATATAGCAACATCCATGACCAATCATCAAAGTTTTAAGATTAAAATCTCATATAAATATTATAAGTTTCAAAAGTTTTCTTCAAAAAGAAATATTGTTAAACTTACCTGGAGCACTTAGTCCCTTAGACTTCTCCTTCCTCTTTCTTGCTTTCTTCCTCTCCTTTCCTCACTCTACTTTGCTTCTATTTTCCCTCTCCCTCACTTGGACGAAATTCTAATGTTGTAAGGGTGGGTTTTCTTATATAGACCACCAAATAATTCACCTTTCATGATCATGGGTCTACCTTATCACAATTAGGATACACTTTGTTGAATTTTTGGAAAACAAACAACTTATGTTCTTGTCTTCCTCTTCCTTAATCAAGATATGCATAGGAAAAGGAGATTTGTATTTTGAAAATTATGATGATATGTTCTTAAGATAAGGGACAAGGTCCCTTTGATTTAGGGATTCATTTCCATTTTCTTTTCTCTTAAACAAGTATGATAGGTTTGCCTTTTTAGGTGGCAAATTTCTAGCCCTTGAATCTCCATTATTTGGTTGATATTATTTGTGTGGGATAGGAATGTTTTGTCCAAATACCATGTATTATCATACCACTTGCTAAAATTATGAGTGTAGGATATAGATGTTTTTGTCTTAAAGCCTTGTATTATTATGCCACTTGCCAAAATGATTAATGTAGAATCACACCACTTGCTAAATTTTTGTCTTAATGCCATATAACCTAATCTTTATTATTATTACATTATTATATGATCACCTAATTTATTTTATTTTATTTTTTCTCTTGGAATTGGGGTTATTCCTACCCATTATGGGCTGATTCCTACCCATTTTCTTTGCTTTGGATAAAATTCTACTTTTCTTGGAGGGCTTGGTCACATTTCATAATTTTTGGACTATTGGTCCAATTACTATATCCTAGTCTAAGTCTATGTTTTATTTCTTGCTTAGGTTATCCAATGGGCTTGCTAGAAACTTACGTGAAGTGGAAAAACTCTATATGAAGTGTCCATAGGTAAAAACCCAATTTATGGGTGGAGATACTAAACTTAGTAACTTTTGCTCTTAAATTAAGAAAAATTACCCTAATCCGATCTTCTTGAAATTTTAAGACCTTTACTTACTTCACAAAAATTTATCTTTCTTTACCTAAGAATTTCATCTTTCTTTAGCATGTTTATTTCTAATATTTCCTCTTAGGTTTTCTTTCTTTACCTATTCCATTAATATTAGACCATTTCTATGCATATATGTAAGGTGAAGAATTTCTAAGGAAAATATCTAAAAATTACGGGATGTTACATTCTTCCCCCTTTAAAAAATTCGGTCCTCGAATTTTAATCCATCCTACCACATGTAGGGAATGAAATTAAGACATTATTTAGAGTTACCAACCCTATTACCTAAATAATTAGGGATATCTTTTCTGTATAACATCTTTACTTTTTAATATGTCTATTCACTTGAGTGATTTTGCCATATAACTTAACCATAAGGATTTCTTTCACTCATAAGTTCTTCAATTTATATCCTCTAGCTCGCATGGATATATCTATGGGTCGATATTAGAAAACACACATATAAAGGAACATATTCACCTTCATATTGGGTAACTATCTTTTCTTATTCTAAACTTCTATCAAGTCATTTTTTTTTGTTTTCATATATCAACATTATCCCCTGAATATCATCATCTTAATCTATCATCTATTTTTATCCTCAAATCCTTTAATCAATATGTTAAACACAAGTAGCAATAAATCCTTCAAACCTTTAATAACGTGTACCATTGACATGTAACAACCTCTTTTTTTTTCCTTTATTATTATACAATATTGAGTTCACATACATGTCATTAATCAAAACATACGTACAACATATCAAACACATAGATATTTACATCTTGTTTATTTTGGTTGACCAATTCCGGAGATACAGGTGCGGGTGGTTGCACCTTCACCGGGATTTGAGCCAACACGACCACAAACATCTTATTTGATTCTGAAATCTGCCCAACATAAAGTAACTCGATCCAATGTGCACTAAAAGTCAGAGCCTTAGAAACAAAAGCTGCATAAATAATTTTCTGAACATGATATGGAAATATAGTGAGAATTAAATCCCAGTAAGTTCAACAATAAATCATCATCAATATAGCTCATCACATCATGTTCAACTGTATAAACTACAGAAAATATCTTTGGTCACATGAATGCATTATATCTATGCACATAAGAATCATACTGTAATGATATGTATGACAGGATTAACTATTTTCAAAATATCATATGATGGCCATCAATTTATTCTCATATCAAGCTTCCCCGGTCAGCGTGAGTATTTTCTACTCTCCGGTACGGGCTTTTCTCGCTCCGTCCGACATGGCACACTTTCTCTTTCTTTTCTCATTAACATATTCATAACCGTTGGTAGGGCGTCCACTACTGGTGCACCACACGGATTGCCATGTGACCATGCTCATTTCTTTTCTTTTCACAATGATAGCCAAAAATATGCTTTCAATAACAAGTATGTTCATCAAAATATAACTATTACCATAAATCATTGGTAATCATGCCATGAACATAACCATTTCAAATATCACTTTATAAAATATTTCCATGTCAGAATTTCACACTTAAGATGGTAAGAAGTTCATACAATGGCTATGGTTATGGCTATACTAGTCATTTATTAAGATTCATCTTCTTTTTTAAATACTAATTTTATTTCTTTATTTTCTTGATGCAGGTTTTCATCCTATCTAACCTTCACTTACTAATCAGAGCATAACTCCCTCAATTTGACTCTGATGTAGGTGATCTTGGTGTCAATTTCAAGATAAAACAATTATCTAAAACTATTATGTTGAACATTATAGCGAAATATTAAGAAATCAAGGTGCTATTACTCCCTAAATGTATAGGTTATTTCTTCTCGGATAGGTTCTGACCTCTACCTACTAATCGGACCATATCTACCTCATATGGACTCCAACTTGAGTGATTCCAGCGGTTGAAAATCCGTGACACACATATCTATAGTTCTTATGTTAACCATTTATTTTAATACCATACAGATAATTTCCAGAAATTAAAAAACAGAAGCTATCCTAACATATTCTTCCATGATAAACCATTTTCTGACCTTTGACTAGTAATAAGCTCATATCTTTCTCATATGGATTCCAAATTGAATGATTACAGTGGCTACAAATCCATGACAAACATAGAAATAATTCTTATGTTAACCATTTATTTTAATTCCATACAGATAATTCCCAAAAATTAAAATACAGAAGCTGTCCTAACATAATCTTCCCTGATGAACTATTTTCTGACCTTTGACTACTAATCAGCTCATATCTTCCTCATATGGACTCCAAATTAAATTATTCCAGTGGCTTACAATCCATGACACACATAGATATAATGCTTATGTTAACCATTTATTTTAATTCCATACAGATAATTCCCAAAAATTAAAATACAGAAGCTATCCTAACATATTCTTCCCTGATGAACCATTTTCTGACCTTTGACTACTAATCAGCTCATATATTCCTCATATGGACTCCAAATTGAATGCTTCCAGTGGCTTAAAATCCATGACACACATAGATATAATTCTTATGTTAACCATTTATTTTGATTCCATATAGATAATTCCCAGAAATTAAAATACAAAAGCTAGCCTAACATATTCTTCCCTGATGAACCATTTTCTGACCTTTGACTAATAATCAGCTCATATATTCCTCATATGGACTCCAAATTGAATGCTTCTAGTGGCTTAAAATCCACAACACACATAGCTATAATTCTTATGTTAACCATTTATTTTAATTCCATACAAATAATTCTCAGAAATTAAAATACAGAAGCTGTCCTAACATATTCTTCCCTGATGAACCATTTTCTGATCTTTGACTAATAATCAGCTCATATCTTCCTCATAAGGACTCCAAATTGAATGATTCCAGTGGCTTAAAATCCATGACACACATAGCTATAATTCTTATTTTAACCATTTATTTTAATTCCATACAGATAATTCCCAAAAATTAAAATACAGAAGCTGTCCTAACATATTCTTCCCTGATGAACCATTTTCTGACCTTTCACCACTAATCAGACCATATCTACCTCATATGGACTCCAAATTGAATGATTCAAGTGGCTACAAATCCGTGACACATATATCTTTAATTGTTATATTAACCATTTATTTTAATTCCCTAAATATAATTCCCAAAAATTAAAACACTGAAACTATCCTAAAATATTCTTCCCTGATTAACCATTTTCTGACCTTTGCTTACTAATCGGACCATATCTACCACATATGGACTCCAAATTGAATGATTCCAATGGCGAAAAATCCGTGACACACGTACCTATAATTCATATGTTAACCATTTATTTTAATTCCTTATATATTATTCCCAGAAATTAAAACAACGAAGCTTAAAATTCTGCCACCCATAGCCATACCCATGCAGAACTATCTACACCAACCTAAGTATTCAAACATACATCACATGCAAGATCAATATGTAACATGATATAGCAACATCATGACCAATCATAAAAGTTCTAAGATAAAAATCTCATATAAATATTATAAGTTTCAAAAGTTTTCCTCAAAAAGAAATATTGTTAAACTTACCTGGAGCACTTAGTCTCTTAGACTTCTCCTTCCTCTTTCTTCCTTTCTTCCTTTCTTCCTCTCCTTTCCACACTCTACCTTGCTTCTATTTTTTCTCTCCCTCACTTGGACGAAATTCTAATGTTGTAAGGGTGGGTTTTCTTATATAGATCACCAAATAATTCACCTTTCATGATCATGGGTCTATCTTATCACAATTAGGATACACTTTGTTGAATTTTTGGAAAACAAACAACTTATGCTCTTGTCTTCCTCTTCCTTAGTAAAGATATGCATAGGAAAAGGAGATTTGTATTTTGAAAATTATGATGATATGTTCTTAAGATAAGGGACAAGGTCCCTTTGATTTAGGGATTCATTTCCATTTTCTTTTGTCTTAAACAATTATGAAAGGTTTACTTTTTTAGGTGGCAAATTTCTAGCCCTTGAATCTCCATTATTTGGTTGATATTATTTGTGTGGGATAGGAATGTTTTGTCCTAATACCATGTATTATCATACCACTTGCTAAAATTATGAGTGTAGGATATATATGTTTTTGTTCTAAAACCTTGTATTATTATGCCACTTGCCAAAATGATGAATGTAGAATCACACCACTTGCTTAATTTTTGTCTTAATGCCATGTAACCTAATCTTTATTATTATTACATTATTATATGATCACCTAATTTATTTTATTTTATTTTTCCTCTTGGATTTGGGCTTATTCCTACCCATTATGGGCTTATTCCTACCCATTTTCTTTGCTTTGGATAAAATTCTACCTTTCTTGGAGGGCTAGGTCACATTTTCATAATTTTTAGGCTATTGGTCCAATTACTATATCCTAGTCCAAGTCTATGTTTTATTTCTTGCTTAGGTTATCCAATGGGCTTGCTAGAAACTTATTTGAAGTGGAAGTACTCTACATGATGTGTCCATAGGTAAAAGCCCAATGTATGGGTAAATGTTTTAAACTTAGTAACTCTAGTTCTTGAATTAGGAAAAATTACCCTAATCCAATGTTCTTGAAATTTTAAGACATTTACTTGTTTCTAAAAATTTATCTTTCTTATCCAAGAATTTTGCATCTCTTTAGTATGTTATTTCTAATTTATGTTTTTCCTATTAGGTTTTCCCTCTTTATTTGTTCTCCTAATGGTAGAAACATTTTCTATGCATAGACATAAGGTGAAGAATTTCTAAGGATTATATTTCCTTAGATATCTAAAATATTGTCTAATAAACTTTATTTCCTTAATTAAATTATCAATAAAAGAAACGAAATTAGGGATGTTACATGACACATGTCTAATAATTCCAACTTAACTCATCACAGTAATTCTATACAAGCTTATTAACACCATTAGACTCATTGTCAAAAATTTCAATTATTTCTTCTATCATATCCAAAAGCACCTCATTCTAGCTTATGCCTATCCTATTTAATTCACCCAATCATTTCAAGAAAAAAATTTTTTCCTAACAATTATTCATACATGAATTCTCAATTCCAACATAATTCACATCTTAGATACTAGACTCAATTTAACATGATATAATCTTTTAACACAAATATCTTGATAACCTACATTATTTTCGGACATGGTTCTCAGAATATTCTCTATATTTCCAAATTAAGAGTTCAAAGACTAACTTAAATCCTACTTTCTATATTTTATTCCTCGAGAACTTCAACACCACAAATTCTCTTGATTACGTTCGTCAAAACACCATAAGACCATCATCCGTCCATTCTTTTCAAACTTTTCATTACTTTAACCTACTAACAACTTAGACACCATAATAACCGAGTTTTAAAGAAAAGAAATTATCTTTCATTGCAATGAGGGAAAATAACCTTGCATTTAATGCCAACCGTTAATGAGGGAGAATGTAGTGAAACAGACGAAAAGTATAATAGAGAATGGTGCTAAAAGCGAAAGTCAAAAATTTGGACAAAGCATTGAAAAATATTAAAATCGGTGGCCGTAATTCTTGAAAATCTGTAAACAAAATCTATCTACGATTTCAGCAAAAATCGGTGGCCGCAAATTTTGAATATATGTGTCAGAATCTACTTTAAAGCTGTTGATATTCGGTGGAAAAGAAACATTTCCGAACTTATAAAAGTCTGTGAAAAACAAAGAGTACGTAGCTAACTGGTAGGATGCAGTTGATTGCTTCAGAATAGATGTAATCAATCAACTGTAAAATAACCAGTCCAAATTAAAATTTCTCAAAATAGCTAGTCGACTTAATAATACCGATAGTCGACTGGCAAAAACATTGAGAAAACAAAATAAACCATTTGATTGTTCCTCTTCAACAATTAATTGGTTTGCATTTTCACTCTTTTTTTTTTACAATGACGGCTATCACCTATAACTTTTCTACAAGAATCAAAACATCAATGCTTCATCAAAGACAACAAGAAAAAGACAGATTTCTAGTGATATCTTATCTTATGCTCTTTATGTGCTTAATATGGGTCACAGTCATAACTACTGTACATATACATGCTTGCCGTCATTTTTGAAATTTTTGTTTTACTTGTAATTTAGCTGATATCCACCAATCACTCACATAGTTGTTCTAATAATACCCGGCCTATTCGCATAGCTATTATAAATATGCCCTTCACCGAGTTCTATAAATGCTTACATTAGTATCTTTATCTTCATACTCAAAGTTAAGATAAGAGCAATTATAGAGGGAACCGCATTTCGTCAGTTTCGAAATATTTATGTCTTTTGTGGTTCCAGTCCTGGAAAAGATGGGGAATATGCGAAAGCAGCACAAAACTTGGGTATGGTGCTGGCCAGGAGAAAAATTCATCTAGTCTATGATGGAGGTAACTGTGGGTTAATAGGGTGTGTGGCTACAGTTGCACATGTAGGGGGATGCCAAGTTCTAGGTATTATTCCTACAGCTCTAGCTACATCCAGCAACATAGGGAAGACAATTGGGGAAGAATATAGGATAGCTTCCATGCATGAACGCATGGCTAGAATGATGAGCAATGCTGACGCCTTCATTGCCTTACCAGGTGGTTTTGGTACTTTAGAGGAGATTTTCCAAATAGTCTCTTGGGCACAACTGAATATGCATCACAAACCGATAGGTTTATTAAATATTAATCACTTCTTTGATGGTCTGTTGTCTTTTCTAGATCAAGCTGTGGAACAGAGGTTTATCCCACACTCAGCACGACGAATTCTCATCTCGGCTTTAAATGCTGAAGAGTTGATTGATGCTTTACAAGCCTATGTTCATGTACCTGATCCAACTATGACTCAAATAGAATGGACGGCAAATAACCGTAGGAAGCATAAATTGGATTTGGATCTTCATCTTTAAATGTAGTAAAACGTAGCTATTATTGTACTACTTTTACTTTCTTAGAGTCTACTTGGATACCATATTTACCAACCATACTCCTTTAGAGTTGGTAAAACTATCTTTGAATGTTGCTTATGATCCTCTGAACTTTTGAAATATTCTAGTATATCATCAATATATATAATAACAAATTGATCAAAGGATGACTTAATTACTATTCATTAAATATATGAATGCAACTAAAATATTTGTCAATTTAAATGCATCACCAAGAACTCATAATGCCCATAATAAGTCCTACATCCTCTTCTCTTATCCTTAATTAATGTTACTCATATCCCAAATCTATTTGTGGAAAAATATTGAACACCTTATAACTAGTCAAACAGGTAATCTATACGAGCTAATGGGTTTCTATTCTACATTGTCACCTTATTCAACTATCTATAATCTATGCATAGTCATAATGATCCATCTTTCTTTTTCATAGATAGAACTGGAGCACTCCGAATAAAAGTACTAGGGTATTTAAATACCTTGTCTAACAAGTCTTGTAACTAATTTTTTTTTAAATTCGATCGATATCATTCTATATAGGGATATAGATACTAGTTAGGTTCTAAGGAGTAAATCAATATCAAATTCTCGAATTATTGTGGCAAGGTTGTGCAAAGTTTTCTCCGCATTGTTTGCCGGATTCCTCCTTGGTGGTGCCATTTCCTACTGGGGCAAAAATAAAGTTATGTTGCTATTGAGGTGATCAACCCCAATAGTTAGTTTCAAAAAAAATATTTAACAGCAGTCATAATGTAACATCCCGTAATTTTTAGATATTTTTCTTATAAATTCTTCACCTTACATATATGCGTAGAAATGTTCTAAAATTAATGGAATAAGTAAAGAAAGAAAACCTAAGAGGAAATATTAGAAATAAACATGGTAAAGAAATGTGAAATTCTTAGGTGAGGAAGATAAATTTTTGTGAAGTAAAGGTCTTAAAATTTCAAGAAGATTGGATTAGGGTAATTTTTCCTAATTTAAGAGTAAAAGTTAATAAGTTTAGTATCTCCACCCATAAATTGGGCTTTCAACTATGGACACTTCATATAGATTTTTTCTTCTTCACATAAATTTTTAGCAAGCCAATAGGATAGCCCAATGAAGAAATAAAACATAGACTTGGACTAGGATATAGAAATTGGACCGATAGCCCAAAAATCAAGAAAATGTGACCAAGCCCATTATGAAAGGTAGAATTTTAACCAAAGTAAAGAAAATGGGCAAGAATGAGCCCAAATCCAAGTGGAAAAATAAATAAAATAAATTAGGTGATGATATAATAATGTAATAATAATAAAGATCAGGTTACATGGCATTAAGACAAAAATTTAGCAAGTGGTGTGATTCTACATTCATAATTTTGGCAAGTGGCATGATAATACAAGGCTTTAGGACAAAAACATTTATATCCTACACTCATAATTCTAGCAAGTGGTATGATAATACATGGCATTAGGTCAAAACATTCCTATCCCACATAAATAATATCAACCAAATAATGGAGATTCAAGGGCTAGAAATTTGCCACTTAAAAAGGTAAATCTATCAAACTTGATTAAGATAAAAGAAAACGGAAATGAATCCCTAAATCAAAGGAACCTTGTCCCTTATCTTAAGAACATATCATCATAATTTTCAAAATACAAATCTCCTTTTCCTATGCATATCTTGACTAAGGAAGAGGAAGACAAGAACATAAGTTGTTTGTTTTCCAAAAATTCAACAAAGTGTATCCTAATTGTGATAAGGTAGACCCATGATCATGAAAGGTGAATTATTTGGTGGTCTATATAAGAAAACCTAACCTTACAACATTAGAATTTTTTTATGATCATAACCAAGAAGCAAATAAAATGTAACTCGATCCAATGTGCACTAAAAACCAGAGCTATAGAAAATCTGCATAACTAATTTTCTGAACATGATATGGAAATATAGTGAGAATTAAATCCCAGTAAGTTCAACAATAAATCATCATCAATATAGCTCATCACGTTATGTTTAGTTGTATAAACTACAGAAAATATCTTTGGTCACATGAATGCATTACATCTATGCACATAAGAATCATACAGTAATGATATGTATGACAGGATTAACTATTTTCAGAATATCATATGATGGCCATCAACTTATTCTCATTTCAAGCTACCCCGGTCAGGGTGAGTATCCTCTACTCTCCGGTACGAGCTTTTCTCGCTCCGTCCGACATGGCCCACTTTCTCTTTCTTTTCTCATTAACATGATCATAACCGTTGGTAGGGCATCCCCTACTGGTGCACCACACGGATTGCCATGTGACCGTGCTCATTTCTTTTCTTTTCACAATGATAGCCAAAAATATGCTTTCAATAACAAGTATGTTCATCAAAATATAACTATTACCATAAATCATTGGTAATCATGCCATGAACATAACCATTTCAAATATCACTTTATAAAATATTTCCATGTCAGAATTTCACACTTAAGATGGTAAGAAGTTCATACAATGGCAATGGCAATGGCATATACTAGTCATTTATTATTTTCATTTATAAGATTCGTCTTCTTTTTTAAATATTAATTTTATTTCTTTATTTTCTTGATGCAGGTTTTCATCATATCTAACCTTCTCTTTATGCTTGGCCTTTAGTAATTTTTTTCTTATTAATATCATTTCCAACACATGTTCTTACAAATTTATAGAGCATTGTTCTCCAATTTGATTTCTACTATTACCCTATAGTTAAAGAGGTTCATCTAGGGTAGAAAAATGTTAAAAATGGGCTTAACCAGCTTCCAACACGGTCTGGCCATGTTTCAGGACACGGCCATGCTTTAAAAATACTTCAAATGTACTCAAAAACAGCTCCGAACACGGCTAACTCGTGCTTCAAGCACCCAGAACAAGGCCTGGCCGTGCTCTGTGACCTTTTCTCACTAATCAGAGCATAACTCTCTCATTTTAACTCCACTTGAGGTGATTTTTGTGTCTATGGAAAGTTAAGACAATTATCTAAAACTATTATGTTAATCATATCAGAAAAATAGTAATAAATATTGGTGATATTACTCCCTCAATGTACAGGTTATTTCTTCTCGGGTAGGTTCTGACCTCTACCTACTAATCTGTCCATATCTCCCTGATACAAATTCTAAATTAAGTGATTCCAGTGGCTATAAATCCGTGACACATATATCTATAATTCATATGTTAACAATGTATTTTAATTCCTTATAGAAGATTCCCATAAATTAAAACACCGAAACTATCCTAAGATATTCTTCCCTGATTAACCATTTTCTGACCTTTGTTTACTAATCGGACCATATCTACCTCATATGAACTCTAAATTGAATTTTTTCAGTGGCTAAAAATCCATGACACACATATCTATAATTCATATGTTAACCATTTATTTTAATTCCTTATAGATTGTTCCCAGAAATTAAAACACCGAAGCTAAAAATTCTGCCACCCATAGCCATAACCATGCAGAACTATCTACACCAACCTAAGTATTCAAACATACATCATATGCAAGATCAATATGTAACATGATATAACAACATCCATGAACAATCATCAAAGTTCTAAGATCAAAATCTCATATAAATATTATAAGTTTCAAAAGTTTTCTTCAAAAAGAAATATTGTTAAACTTACCTGGAGCACTTAGTCCCTTAGACTTCTCCTTCCTCTTTCTTCCTTTCTTCCTCTCCTTTCCTCACTCTACCTTGCTTCTATTTTCCCTCTCCCTCACTTAGACGAAATTCTAATGTTGTAAGGGTGGGTTTTTTTATATAGACCACCAAATAATTCACCTTTCATGATCATGAGTCTACCTTATCACAATTAGGATACACTTTGTTGAATTTTTGGAAAACAAACAACTTATGTTCTTGTCTTCCTCTTCCTTAATCAAGATATGCATAGAAAAAGGAGATTTGTATTTTGAAAATTATGATGATATGTTCTTAAGATAAGGGACAAGGTCCTTTTGATTTAGGGATTCATTTCCATTTTCTTTTCTCTTAAACAAGTATGATAGGTTTGCCTTTTTAGGTGGCAAATTTCTAGCCCTTGAATCTCCATTATTTGGTTGATATTATTTGTGTGGGATAGGAATGTTTTGTCCTAATACCATGTATTATCATACCACTTGCTAAAATTATGAGTGTAGGATATATATGTTTTTGTCTTAAAGCCTTGTATTATTATGCCACTTGCCAAAATGATGAATGTAGAATCACACCACTTGCTAAATTTTTGTCTTAATGCCATGTAACATAATCTTTATTATTATTACATTATTATATCATCACCTAATTTATTTTATTTTATGTTTCCTCTTGGATTTGGGCTTATTCCTACCCATTTTCTTTGCTTTGGATAAAATTCTACCTTTCTTGGAGGGCTTGGTCACATTTCATAATTTTTGGGCTATTCGTCCAATTACTATATCCTAGTCCAAGTCTATGTTTTATTTATTGTTTAGGTTATCCAATGGGCTTACTAGAAACTTATGTGAAGTGGAAAAACTCTATATGAAGTGTCCATAGGTAAAAGCCCAATTTATGGGTAGAGATACTAAACTTAGTAACTTTTGCTCTTAAATTAAGAAAAATTACCCTAATCCGATCTTCTTGAAATTTTAAGACCTTTACTTACTTCACAAAAATTTATCTTTCTTTACCTAAGAATTTCACCTTTCTTTAGCATGTTTATTTCTAATATTTCATTTTAAGTTTTCTTTCTTTACCTATTCCATTAATATTAGACAATTTCTATGCATATATGTAAGGTGAAGAATTTCTAAGAACAATATCTAAAAATTACGGGATGTTACATGAAGCGTCCATAGGTGAAAACTCAATTTATAGATGGAGATGTTAAATTTAAACATTTCTAACTCTTGGATTAGGAAAATTACCCTAATCCAATCTTTTTAAAATTTTAATACCTTTATTTATTTCATAAAAAAAAATTATTTTTCTTACCAAATAATTTCGTCTCTCTCTAGTATGTGATTTCTAATTTTTTCCTATTAGGTTTTCTCTCTTTACTTATTCTCTTAATGGTAGAAACATTTTTTATGAATACACATAAGGTGAAGAATTTCTAAGGATTATATTTCCTTAGATATCTAAAAATTGTCTAATAAATTTTATTTTTTTAATTAAATATTTATGTACCTTTATTAATAAAAGAAACAAAATTAGGGATGTTACAAAATTACATTTTAAAATTTTTTATACCTTCAAAAAAGAAATAAATAAAAATCTTATTTCTCTTAATTGTTACTATAAAGTTCCAAAATTAATAGGATTGCTAAGTGCAAAATGATTTGTGCGATTAATTCTTGGCTACTATGACTACATAAATGATTAAATTAATTTTCTTTCTTATTATTTCAGATGTCAAATAAATTTATGAGATGCCATACGAGTTTTAGCCACACGATTTCTTTACTAACGAATAAGGATGGGAAATTTAGTCATAATTCATCCCATCTGTTTCTTATTTTAGTTCAATTATATAAATTAAGGGAAATGATATTTTGATTCTCTAAACTCGAAAGATATACATTTTACCAACTTAATTCTTTAAATTTTTTAACTAAATATGACCTCACTTAAATTGCAAGTCAAATAAATAAATTTATAAAATATTTATTAACAAAGTTCAGATGAAGGCGTTTTTGAGAACATAATAGTCCTTGAAAGATTTAGAAGAAAAAGAATAAATTGTTGAATAATCAAATTAAAAAAAATACCTTTCAATAACTAAAATAGTAATTCAGCCACACAAGTCTAAGAATTAGGTCAAACTAGCTAGATGATTTTCTTAATGAGTGGTAATAATTTGTTAAATTGGCCCCAATTAAATAAGAAGTTGATGTATAGATTAGTTGATTATCTACCTAGATTTATAACATGCATGATGAATTATGGTAACTTCTGGTATAGTGCAAATTCAACTAATATCAAGTAAAATTTTTACATTTTTAATAACAAATTTGAATTTTGTGAAAATTTAATCTATAAAGAATTTTAAAATAAACTTTTAATCATGTTATTGACTTGTGTAAAAAAGATAATTAAAGTAAACTAAAAAATTGATTTTTAAATTTACAGAGTCACTTAATTTTAGTTTTTAAATTCTTTTAAGTATAAAGGTTAATTTTTAAAAATATCAAACTTATTGTATTTTAATTTATATAAAATAATAATATATAATGTGATTGATATTTTTTTATATATTAATAAAATAATTAATAAGCAATAAGTTGATAATTTTAAAAATTAATTTAAATATTCAAAAAAATTTCAAAAATTAAAATGTAATAAATTTATAAATACATAAATCATATTATTAATTTATTAGAATTGAGATATTTATAAACTCAGCCGACGTTGAAAAAAAAAAACTACCTGGTTAGGCATGCACTTTAGAAATTCTAATGGGTCGAGACAAAATGGCCTTGAAACCCTTGGCCTTCTTTCCCTGTTTTCAAATTCTTTCCCATCTATGCTCTCCATATGTAAAAAGGCCACTGGAGTTGGACCCTCCCTTGTTTATGTCTATTTGATTTTTAGCTTTTTAGTTATTTTTTCTATAAATATATCCACACAACTTCTCATAGATATAATTTAGATTTTCTATTATTTTTAATTGACCGCAGCAATTGGCAAAGCATAGATAGATAGATAGATACCCATCTTCTCTTTCTCTCTCTCACATTGACATTGTTGGGTGCATTCTCTCTCCTCTCTCCTCTCTCTTTGTTTTCTCTCTCTGTATCCTCTCTCTTTCTCTCTCTCTCTCTCTTTCAGGTCTCTCTCTCCTCTCTCTCCAGAAGGGCAAAACCCTAAAGAGCCGTTTACACCCACCCAAGTAAGTTTTCTCTCTCCTCTCTCATCTATCTCTCTTTCTCTTTCTCTTTCTCTCTCTCTCTCTCTCCTTTAAAATTTGAATAGATGGGTCCTTCTACCGTTAAGACTTTTATTTGGATCCTTATATATATTTTCTGTTATATGGATTTGTTTTTCTTTCCCATTATAACTCAGATCTGCTATTAAAGTTCTCAGATTTTGAAACCCTGGCTTGTTTGCTTATTCCTAAATGGGAGTTGGGGATACGTGCGCGGCGCTTTCCTTTTGTATGTTGTCTGTTTGGTTGCTAGGAAAATGTAGGAATCATAAGGAAATTCAGATCGTGAACTTTCCGCTTTTTGGAGATTAAATCGAGGAAGTTCAGATTTTGTGACCCGGAAAATGGTAAATCTAGACTGATTTGGCCCTGATTTAATGATTTGGCTCGGAGAATTTTAGGCTTTTACATTTTGAATGTAAGCTTATTGAATGTAGAAGTAGAAAATTTAATAGATCTTACATTTTGCCATTATTTTTTCGGCATCGGGGCCTGGTATGATGTTTGATTTAACTGGTATTCCATACGGCCTATTAACTTTTAGTGTGACAGGATATTTTACCTCTTAAGTGATTAGCAGGCCTGTTCCCTTTTTGATATATGGACTGAAATAAAAAGAACAAAGTTTGAAACTTTATTATGTTATCTTTCCTGTTCTGTAGTTCTCATGGACGATGATGCGTTGAATATGCGCAATTGGGGTTATTATGAACCCTTCAAAGGGGGGCATCTTGGTCTGCAGCTCATGTCAAGTATGACAGATCGTGACACTAAACCGTTTTTGCCAGGCCGTGATCCTACTATGTTGGTTAGTGCAAATGGAACCTTTCACCCTCGTGATTGTGTTGTTTCAGAAGCACCAATTCCAATGAACTATGTCAGAGATAGTTGGATAAGCCAGAGAGATAGGTATCTCAATATGATGCCCACAAATCCTAATTATGCTGTTCTTCCAGAAACGTCAGGATCTCCCACCTTGCAAATTATACAGCCACCTTCTACATCGCGAGATGATAGGGTGAATCGAATTGAAGACCCTTCTGTTAAGAAGGAAGGTGGCCAATTGAAGAAAAGGCAGGGAGGGGGTGCTCCAAAGACTCCAAAAGCAAAAAAACCTCGGAAGCCAAAGGATAATAGCAATGCTTTAGTTCAACGTGAGAAGCCTGCTAGGAAGGCTATGGAGGTTGTAATAAATGGAATTGATATGGACATTTCTGGTCTACCCATTCCAGTTTGCTCATGTACTGGGGCTCCTCAACAGTGTTACCGATGGGGCTGCGGTGGTTGGCAATCAGCATGTTGTACCACAAATGTGTCAATGTATCCTTTGCCAATGAGCACTAAAAGGCGTGGTGCAAGGATAGCTGGACGGAAAATGAGTCAAGGTGCTTTTAAGAAGGTTTTGGAGAAACTTGCAGCTGAAGGTTATAATTTTGCTAATCCTATTGATCTGCGGACTCACTGGGCTCGACATGGCACCAACAAGTTTGTCACCATCAGGTAGATTGGTGCTGCTGGGACACATCAGTCATCACACAAGGCATTTGGTCTGATTCACTTGTACATACACTTGTGTGGCCTTTCACTCAGATGTTGAGTACCTTGTTATCCATGAATTTTCTATCGCAATCCGCCTACCTTGAATTTGGACATGTGGGTTCTTTTGTTCTTTTTTCCTCTCGGCTTATGTGATAAAGGATGCCAGTGTTGTATGGCACCGGGATTTATGTGGATGAGTTATTACTAGATAGACTATTTTTTGGATAATGCTCATTCGCCGTTTATTTAATTTTGTCCAGATATTGCAATGCAATGATCTTTTAATTTGTTTCTTATGACAACAATTTCCTTTTCATCTTTCCTCTGGCTTAAAGGTTATCAGTTATGAGTTGAATGTTTTTCTTTGATTCAACCCTTCATTTTTTTTCCTTAGTTTAAGGGTTAATTTTGTCATATTCTCTTGTTATTCTATATGTGGTTTTTGTCACTAATTCTCATTGTGCAGGTGGAAAAGAATGATTAGATTTATTTATTCCTTGCCCGAGTTTTGGAATCTACTGCCCTGAATATAAAAATATGGAAACAAGTATATTATGGCAATTGTCAAATTCATAGATGCATATGCATTAGGGTGCTCTTTTTTGTGAGACTTAATTTGGTTCTGAATCTGGCTGCTGTGATCTTTGTCAGCATTTGTAGTTCTGGTTTGCTTCCTTTGGACATTGTTACTCTGCCTTTTGAATTGCTCATGCCAAAACATTTGAGATTGAAGCCTGAGTTTTATCATATAGTCACTGCTAGTCAACAACATAGTTGTTTATATAATGGTTAAGTTATGATTGTTGTTTAGCTGAAATAGGCATCACTAGTTTATTCTCAAGTTACAAAGGGCTTACTTTTGCTTGATAATTTGCTTACGCTCAACTGTGGTCTTCCTCCCTTGACCTAAAAATTGAAAATATAGGTGGGTATTTTTGTGGGATTGAGAAAATGGATATGCATAGTATGCATTTGGAAGAATCTTAACACTACAGTACCATAAGTGGATGCTGCTTGAGTGTGTTCATTAGGTGTACTTAATTGTTCACTTGAAGTTTCAGAACTCCATAAGTTGGCCTGAGATTTCCTTTTTGAGTCCCTGAGAGGGTACGAAACAGAGATAAACCTGTCTCCCTCCCATAAATCCCATCTCACTTAGTCCCAAAGGGACTCTAACCTAGGACTTCCTAGATGGAATACTGTGTGTTTAATCATTAGGGAGACCCTATGGGGATTTATCTAGGAAAATTTGGTTAATCTATATTGTCTTTTTTTATGTATCTATTATTGCAATGGTCTGGTTTAATTGTTAGTTACTTATGTGCATTGTGTATCTTCATGATCCTTGCTTTTCTATATATGGACAAAACTTAGGTGGAGTTGCTTAGGTGTATAGTATGTGGATATTTTGTTCATCTCAGTATCACATTATTGACTTTTAATTTTTTTTTCATATATATAATAATTATATTAAAGAATTTAATAACAGACACTTAAGAATTGGATCAATAATTAAATATTCATTTTTTTTTTCTATTTTATCACTTTTCATTTTCTTTGAATTTCTTTCTTCCTTTCTTTTCTCAACTTTCCGAATTTACCTTTAATGGTTAAAAAGCACAATCGATAAAAGATATATAGACAAGGGAAATACCGGACCTGAACGTTTTTTTATGCAAATTGAAGATGAAAGACATACAACTTCGCATGAAAAAAAAAGAGAAATGAAATAATGAGAATATTTTATTTAGTTGAATTTCAAAATTAATTTATTCAAAAATTGGAAGAAATATGGGAAGGATTTAGAGTATATGATGGAAGGTCGTCAAATTGTCAATGCGAATGATTTCCAATTTAAACTTGGGTAAGCTTCAATTATTTCTTCGAAGACCATTTCTGTGTTGAAACTTTTATATACTTTCATAGTAAGGCTATGTCTGGAAGTTTAAGTAAAGAATGGATGGAATGGAAAGTAAGAGATGGGATGAGAAGAGAAGAGAATGAACAAAAATTATTCTTTCATTGTTTGGATGATTAATGAGAAGAGTTTGAAAAGAAAAAAAAGTTTAAAAGTATAATTTAACCTTTATAAATCTTATTATCAATTAATTTGAGGGATAGAATTGTAGATTCATAGGCTTTTTTTTAAAAAAAATAAACAAAGTACAAGTCAACCAACAAAACAGATTAAACATAAAGAAATATCTAACTTTAGATAGATCATAGTTCAAAAAAATATTATTTATACAATTCAAATAATTTAAGATATACACATTAAAATATAAACTAGGACATCATTTCTAAACTCATATAGAATATCTGTCATAAATCAAACATGCTAATTATGCAATGGAAACTTAATTCTCCTTGTGGTAACGGAGCAATTCTAAATTTTCAAACAAAGACAAACAGATAATTAAATAAGCTAAGTCTAAGGGCAAGTTGGGCTCACCATAGCCACTTATCTTCTATCACTTTAATTATGCTTCAAGTCTTAAAATTATCTAGAATAAGAAAAAATAAAGGAGGGTGAATCTTATGACTTAATGAGTAGAACAACATAATAGGACTAGTACACACTAGTGTTTTCTATATAATGATCATAAATTATTATTGAAAATATATAGCTTTTCAAGATATATCATCTTAGTATGTTGAAGTGCGAAGAATTTCCATCCTATTGGGTAGTCGAGATCTCAATAGTATGTATATGCAAATTTATACTTTATGTTATACAAACATTTAATCTATGTAAAAGTCATTGCATAAAACATAATTCAAAAGAAGATACATAATTTCTTATACTACCACGTACTCGGTTCTGGGTTTTAGGGTAGGGACCGGGTGACACTCTCGAAGGGCAACCCCCAGAGGGTACTTTACATCTACCTATAGGAAGTCCTCATTCTTTGCCAGCCTATGGGTGAGTGTAGTAGCCCATGGGTATGGGGTACTGTTTGATTAAGATTGTAGTTTGAGTTGTTCATTTTGTTTAAACTAAATTACAATATAATCAAAGATTAAACATACAACTATATCTGATTACTAACTTTATATTTTTCAAAGTCTGTCATAAATAGAAAAAATGATTAGTTATATTTAAGCAGATGCATTTTACCCTTTTTATATGTTCTTATCAGACATCCAAAATCGTATATTCATCAAAAAGTAAATAAAGAAATCTTCAATCATGACATAACATTCCATATGAAGCATTTTAACATAACAAGATCATATCGACACGACATACAGAAAATCCAACAAACCATAGAGCTATTTTTTTTATCTGAAACTTTTTTTGTTCTATACCTTTGACATACTAATTATATACATGTCATAATCCAAACTTTATTTTAATTTTTAACATAAAAATAGCATCCGTCTATGTTATATGACAACATAGCCTTAAATCAGAATATACTTAAACATCCTTAATTTTCATTTTGTAGTCTTTCTTACAAAGACCGGATCCACTAAGTCATTTATCTTTCAGTTTGGTTGGGAGGACTCCATATCAGAACTATAAATAATATCCCAAGCACACAACAAAGGAGGACAAACTCTAACTAAGTATTTAGATAAATAGTGATAATAAGAGGTATTTTGCCACTCTTTTTAAGATAGGATATGATAGGTATAAATGGTAACTTAAACATTTTATTTAATAATAAAAATAGGAGAAATTCAACCACTTCTGTTAGGATAGGACACACACAGATGTTGTGTGTTGGTTGACACATGAGACTAATAGTATCTCTACTAACATGGGTTCAAGGGACACCAAAGTTAATATCTTCTACTGTTAACAGATAGTTTTTTTAATAAGATTCCAGCCAAGAATCAAATTACAATAATACCTTCTTAAATCATTAAGGATAATAATCCATTTAGTCTATTTGATCCTCTTCATTAGAATCTCATTCAACTTTAGAGCAACTTTATGATATACTTCCAAATAACAACATTCTTGGCCACTCTAAGTGCCGCATGTAAACGGATATTATCCAAATGGGCTCGAAATCATTTATTTCCTTTAGTAATGTACTTCAATCACTAAAATCATTATTCAACATAATTTCATACTTCAAGTAATATTACCACAAGTAATCTATGTAAGTCACACCCTTGAATTGTCCTTTTGCTTTTAAACATAATTCAAATTATATAGCCATTAGTCCTTAGAATATTACGCTTCAAAGTAACAATTCATGATAATGATTCATATCAGCATTTATAAATTAGGCTACGCATAAGAATTCCTTTCATGTAATAAACATATTCAACCAGAATTAGTGTATGTTGAATCTAATGGTAAAATCTATAGCAATTTGGTCAATGTTCATAATTAATAGCTTACTAGTTGCGAAGATAAGAATTTATTAATGTGTATTAAAATGTGAGTTATTTGAAAGGTTAAAAATGAGTCGAAGTTCTATTCTGGTTGAATATGTTTATTACATGAAAGGCATTCTTATGTGTAGCCTGATTTATAAATGTTGATATGAATCATTATCATGAAGTGTTACTTTGAAGCGTAATATTCTAAGGACTAATGGCTATATAATTTGAATTATGTTTAAAAGAAAAAGGACAATTCAACATACACTAGGATGTTGTTCCATCTCCACCATATGTTAAACCTCTTGGTAGCAAGTTTGTGTTTTCTATAAAGCTTTGTTTGGATGGCTCCATAGACCATCACAAGGCTCGATTGGTTGTTCTTGGAAATAGGCAAGAGTATGGACTTGACAATGATGTGACCTTTGCACTTGTTGCCAAGATGACTACTGTGCGCACTATTCTGGCCACTGCTGCCTCCTAATCTTGGCCATTATATCAAATGGATGTAAAAAATGCATTCCTCCATGGTGACCTCAAGGAGGAAGTTTACATTAAACTTCCCACTGGTATGCCTACACCATCACCTCATGTAATGTGCAAATTAAAATGCTCATTATATGGTTTGAAACAGGCACCAAGAGTATGATTTGAGAAGTTTCGATCCACACTACTTGGTTTTTCCTTCACCTAGAGCTAGTATGATCCATCTCTTTTTCTACAAAGAACTTCTAAAGGAATTGTGGTACTCCTTGTTTATATGGATGACATTGGGGTGACTCGTTCTGATTTAGAGGCTATCTCTGAAATTAAGCACTTGCTGCATTCAACTTTTCACATGAAAGATCTTGGCTAGCTCACTTACTTCTTAGGGTTAGAAGTCTATTATCAATCTCACAGTATAATTTTAAATCAACACAAGTATATTGACGATCTAATCTAGCTAGTTGGCCTCCTCAATGTCACCTCAGTTGACACTCCCATGGAAGTTAATGTGAAATATAGACGGGATGAAGGTGTTCTCCTTGATGATCTTACTCTATATTGCAAGCTGGTTGGTAGTTTTATCTACCTAACCATCACTTGCCTAGACATTTCTTTTTCTGTCCACACTATTAACAGGTTCATGCAATCACCTTGGCATTTCCACCTTTCAGCATTGCACCGCATCATTCGCTATCTTATTAGCACCTCCACTCATGGCCTATTCTTCCTTACTAGTTCATCTCTACAGCTCTAGGCATATAACGATGCTGATGGGATGGTTGTCACAACACCTGAAAATTGACTATGAGGTGGTGTATGTTTTTGGGTGATGCTTCCATCTCAAGGAAATGCAAGAAATAAGACTCGGTCTCTAAGTCGTCTACTGAAGTTGAGTGTCGCTCTATGACTGCTGCATGCTCTAAGATAATTTGGTTGTGTGGTCTTCTTACAGAGCTTGGTTTCTCCCAAGCAACCCTAACTCCGCCATGTGCTGACTGTAACATCCCTAATTTCGTTTCTTTTATTGATAATTTAATTAAGGAAATAAAGTTTATTAGACAATATTTTAGATATCTAAGGAAATATAATCCTTAGAAATTCTTCACCTTATGTATATGCATAGAAAATGTTTCTACCATTAAGAGAACAAATAAAGAAAAAAAGCCTAATAGGAAAAACATAAATTAGAAATAACATACTAAAGAGATGCAAAATTCTTGGATAAGGAAGTTAAATTTTTAGAAACAAGTAAAGGTCTTAAAATTTCAAGAACATTGGATTAAGGTAATTTTTCCTAATTCAAGAACTAGAGTTACTAAATTTAAAACATTTACCCATACATTGGGCTTTTACCTATGGAAACATCATGTAGAGTTTTTCCACTTCATATAAGTTTCTAGCAAGCCCATTGGATAACCTAAGCAAGAAATAAAACATAGACTTGGACTAGGATATAGTAATTGGACCAATAGCCCAAATATTATGAAAATGTAACCAAACCCTCCAAGAAAGGTAGAATTTTATCCAAAGCAAAGAAAATGGGTAGGAATAAGCCCAAATCCAAGAGGAAAAATAAAATAAAATAAATTAGGTGATGATATAATAATGTAATAATAATAAAGATTAGGTTACATGGCATTAAGACAAAAATTTAGCAAGTAGTGTGATTCTACATTCATCATTTTGGCAAGTGGCATAATAATACAAGGCTTTAAGACAAAAACATCTATATCCTACACTCATAATTTTAGCAAGTGATATGATAATACATGGTATTAGGACAAAATATTCCTATCCCACACAAATAATATCAACCAAATAATGGAGATTCAAGGGCTAGAAATTTGCCACTTAAAAAGGAAAACCTATCATACTTGTTTAAGACAAAAGAAAATGGAAATGAATTCCTAATCAAAGGGACCTTGTCCCTTATCTTAAGAACATATCATCATAATTTTCAAAATACAAATCTCCTTTTCCTATGCATATCTTGACTAAGGAAGAGGAAGACAAGAACATAAGTTGTTTGTTTTCCAAAAATTCAACAAAGTGTATCCTAATTGTGATAAGGTAGATCCATGATCATGAAATGTGAATTATTTGGTGGTCTATATAAGAAAACCCACCCTTAAAACATTAGAATTTCGTCCAAGTGAGGGAGAGGAAAAATAGAAACAAGGTAGAGTGAGGAAAGGAGAGGAAGAAAGGAAGAAAGAGGAAGGAGAAGTCTATGGGACTAAGTGCTCTAGGTAAGTTTAACAATATTTCTTTTTGAAGAAAACCTTTCAAAACTCATAATATTTATATGAGATTTTGATCTTAGAACTTTGATGATTGGTCATGGATGTTGCTATATCATGTTACATATTGATCTTGCATGTGATGTATGTTTGAATACTTAGGCTGGTATAGAAAGTTCTGCATGGGTATGGCTATGGGTGACAGGCTTTTAAGCTTCGGTGTTTTAATTTTTGGGAACAATCTATAAGGAATTAAAATAAATGGTTAATATATGAATTATAGATATATGTGTCACGGATTTTTAGCCACTGGAACCATTCAATTTAGAGTTCATATGAGGTAGATATGATCCGATTAGTAAACAAAGGTCAGAAAATGGTTAATCATGGAAGAATATGTTAGGATAGCTTCAGTGTTTTAATTTCTGGAAACATTATATAAGGAATTAAAATAAATTGTTAACATATGAATTATAGATATATGTGTCATGAATTTGTAGCCACTAGAATCACTTAATTTGAAATTCGTATGAGGGAGATATGGACAGATTAGTAGGTAAAGGTCAGAAACTACCCGAGAAGAAATAACCTGTACTTTGAGGGAGTAATATCACCAATATTTATTACTATTGGGCTAATATTATTAACATAATAGTTTTAGATAATTGTTTTATCTTTCCATAGACACCAAGATCACCTTAATCGGAGTTAAAATGAGAGAGTTATGCTCTGTTTAGTGAGCAAAGGTCACAGAACACGGCCAGGCCGTGTTCTGGGTGCTTCAAGCACGGGCTAGCCGTGTTCGGGGTTGTTTTTGAGTACATTTAAAGTATTTTTAAAGCATGGCCGTGTCCTGGAACATGGCCAGATCGTGTTGGAAGCTAGTGAAGCCTATTTTCAATATTTTTCTACCCTAGATGAACCTCTTTAACTATAAGGTAATAGTAGAAATCAAATTAGGGAACAATGCTCTATAAATTTGTAAGAACATGTGTTGGAAATGATATAAATAAGAAGAAAATGATTAAAGCCAAGCATAAAGAGAAGGTTAGATATGATGAAAAACTGCATCAAGAAAATAAAGAAATAAAATTAATATTTAAAAAAGAAGACGAATCTTATAAATGACTAGTATATGCCATAGCCATTGCCATTGTATGAACTTCTTACCATCTTAAGTGTGAAATTCTGACATGGAAATATTTTATAAAGTGATATTTGAAATTTTTATGTTCATGGCATGATTACCAATGATTTATGGTAATAGCTATATTTTGATGAACATACATGTTATTGAAAGCATATTATTGGCTATCATTGTGAAAAGAAAAGAAATGAGCACTGTCACATGGCAATCCGTGTGGTGCACCAGTAGGGGACGCCCTACCAACGGTTATGATCATGTTAATGGGAAAAGAAAGAGAAAGTGGGCCATGTCGGACGGAGCGAGAAAAGCCTGTACCGGAGAGTAGAGGATACTCACCCTGACCGGGGTAGCTTGAAATAAGAATAAGTTGATGGCCATCATATGATATTTTGAAAATAGTTAATCCTGTTATACATATCATTACTGTATGATTCTTATGTGCATAGATGTAATGCATTCATGTGACCAAAGATATTTTCTGTAGTTTATATAGCTAAACATGACGTGATGAGATATATTGATGATGATTTATTGTTGAACTTACTGGGATTTAATTCTCACTATATTTCCATATCATGTTCAGAAAATTAGTTCTGCAGATTTTCTATAGCTCTGGCTTTTAGTGCACGTTGGATCGAGTTATTCTATGATGGGCAGATCCTAAATAAAATGTTTGTGGGCGAGTTGGCACAGATCCCGGTGAAGGTGCAACCACCTGCACCTGTATCTCCGAAATTGGTGAACCAAAATAAACAAGATGTAAATATCTCTATGTTTGATATGTTGCATGTACGTTTTGAGTAATGACGTGTATGTGAACTCAATATTGTATAATAATAAAGAAAAAAAAAGGTTGTTACATAATTGGTATCAGAGCAGGTCGATCCTAGATGGCCAGTGAGTGGTTGGTTATCTGAATCGATCTTATTGTATCTTGAGTATGTTGTGGTAGTGCTGTGTAGGGGATCAGTGATTTCATATAGGTAGAAAATTACTAGTGTTTCCTATCTATATGCCGAGGTGGTGTTATGACTGCTGTTAAATTTTTTTTAAACTAACTATTGGGCTTGACCACCTCAATAGTAGCATAACTTTATTTTTGCCACAGTAGGAAATGGCACCACCAAGGAGGAATTCGGCAAACAATGCGAAGAAAACCCTACACAACCTTGACACGGTAATTCGAGATTTTGATATTGATTTACTCCTTAGAACCTAACTAGTATCTATATCCCTATATAGAATGATATCGATCGAATTTAAAAAAGAAAAAAAGTTTAGTTACAAGACTTGTTAGACAAGGTATTTAAATACCCCAGTACTTTTATTCGGAGTGCTCCAGTTCTATCTGTGAAAAAGAAAGATGGATCACTATGACTATGCATAAATTATAGACAATTGAATAAGGTGACAATGTAGAATAGAAACCTATTAGCTCGTATAGATTACCTGTTTGACCAGTTATAAGGTGTTCAATATTTTTCCACAAATAGATTTGGGATATGAGTAACATTAATTAAGGATAAGAGAAGATGATGTAGGACTTATTATGGGCATTATGAGTTCTTGGTGATGCATTTAAATTTACAAATATTTTAGCTGCATTCATAGATTTAATGAATAGTAACTAGGTCATCCCTAGATCAATTTTTTATTATATATATATTGATGATATACTAGAATATTTCAAAAGTTAGGGGATCATAAGCAACATTCAAAGATAGTTTTACCAACTCTAAAGGAGTATGGTTGGTAAATATGGTATCCAAGTAGACTCTAAGAAAGTAAAAGTAGTACAATAATAGCTACGTTTTACTACATTTAAAGATTAAGATCCAAATCCAATTTACGCTTCTTGCGGTTATCTGTCGTCCATTCTATTTGAGTCATAGTTGGATCAGGTACATAAACATAGGCTTGTAAAGCATCAATCAACTCTTCAGCATTTGAAGCCGAGATGAGAATTTGTCGTGCTGAGTGTGGGATAAACCTCTGTTCCACAGCTTGATCTAGAAAAGATAACAGACCATCAAAGAAGTGATTAACATTTAACAAACCTATCGGTTTGTGATGCATATTCAGTTGTGCCCAAGAGACTATTTGAAAAATCTCCTCTAAAATACCAAAACTACCTGGTAAGGCAATGAAGGCGTCAGCATTGCTCATCATTCTAGCCATACGTTCATGCATGGAAGCTACCCTATATTCTTCCCCAATTGTCTTCCCTATGTTGCTGGATGTAGCTAGAGCTGTAGGAATAATACCTAGAACTTGGCATCCCCCTACATGTGCAGCTGTAGCCACACACCCCATTAACCCACAGTTACCTCCACCATACACTAAATGAATTTTTCTCCTAGCCAGCACCATACCCAGATTTTGTGCTGCTTTAACATACTCCTCATCTTTTCTAGAACTGGAACCACAAAAGACACAGATATTTCGAAATTGGCAGAATGCGGTTCCCTCCATAATTTCTATCACCTTAACTCTGAGTATGAAGATAAAGATACTAATGTAAGCATTTATAGAACTCAGAGAAGGGCATATTTATAATAGTTATGCGAATAGGCCGGGTATTATTAGAACAACTATGTGAGTGATTGGTGGATATCAACAAAATTAAAGGTAAAAAAAAATTTCAAAAAATGACGGCAAGCATGTATATGTACAGTAGTTATGACTGTGACCTATATTAAGCACATAAAGAACATAAGATAAGATATCACTAGAAATCTGTCTTTTTCTTGTTGTCTTTGATGAAGCATTGATATTTTGATTCTTGTAGAAAAATTGTAGGTGATAGCCGTCATTGTAAAAACAAAAAAAAACAAAAAAGAGTGAAAATGCAAAACAATTATTTGTTGAAGAGGAACAATCAAATGGTTTATTTTGTTTTCTCAATGTTTTTTTCAGTCGACTATTGGTATTATTAAGTCGACTAACTATTTTGAGAAATTTTAATTTGGACTGGTTATTTTACAGTTGATTGATTACATCTATTCTGAAGCAATCAACTGCATCCTACCAGTTAGCTACGTACTCTTTGTTTTTTCACAGACTTTTATAAGTTCGGAAATGTTTCTTTTCCACCGAATATCAACAGCTTTAAAGTAGATTCTGACACATATATTCAAAATTTGCGGCCACCGATTTTTGCTGAAATTGTAGATAGATATTGTTTACAGATTTTCAAGAATTACGGCCACCGATTTTAATATTTTTCAATGCTTTGTCCAAATTTTTGACTTTCTCTTTTGGCACCATTCTCTATTATGCTTTTCGTCTGTTTCATTGCATTCTCCCTCATTAACGGTTGGCATTAAATGCAAGGTTATTTTCCCACATTGCGATGAAAGATAATTTCTTTTCTTTGAAACTAGGTTATTATGGTGTCTAAGTTGTTAGTATGTTAAAGTAATGAAAAGTTTGAAAAGAATGGACGGATGATGGTCTTATGGTGTTTTGATGAATGTAATCAAGAGAATTAGTGGTGTTGAAGTTCTTGAGGAATAAAATATAGGAAGTAGGATTTAAGTTATTCTTTGAACTCTTAATTTGGAAATATAGAGAATATTATGAGAACCATGTCCGAAAATAATGTAGGTTATCAAGATATTTGTGTTAAAGGATTATATCATGCTAAATTGAGTCTAGTATCTAGGATGTGAATTATGTTGGAATTGAGAATTCATGTATGAGTAATTGTTAGGAAAAATCTTCTTGAAATGATTGGGTGAATTAAATGGGATTGACATAAGCTAGAATGAGGTGCTTTTGGATAAGATAGAAGAAATAATTGAAATTTTTGACAATGAGTTTAATGGTGTTAATAAGCTTGTATAGAATTACTGTGATGAGGTAAGTTGGAATTATTAGACATGTGTCAATGGTACATAAACGTTATTAAAGGATTGGAGGATTTATTGCTACGTATGTTTAACATATTGATTAAAGGATTTTAGGATAAAAATAGATGATAGATTAAGATGATGATATTCAGGGGATGATGTTGATATATGAAAACCAAAAATGACTTGATAGAAGTTTGGAATAAGAAAAGATAGTTACCCAATATGAAGGTGAATATGTTCCTTTATGTGTGTGTTTTCTAATATCGACCCATAGATATATCCATACGAGCTAGAGGATATAAAGTGAAGAACTTATGAGTGAAAGAAATCCTTATGGTTAAGTTATATAGCAAAATCACTAAAGTGAATAGACATATTAAAAAGTAAAGATGTTATACAAAAAAAAAGATATCCCTAATTATTTAGGTAATAAGGTTGGTAACTCTGAATAATGCCTTAATTCCCTACATGTGGTAGGATGAACTGAAATTCGGGGACCGAATTTCTTAAGGGGGAAGAATGTAACATCCCTAATTTCGTTTCTTTTATTGATAATTTAATTAAAGAAATAAAGTTTATTAGACAATATTTTATATATATAAGGAAATATAATCCTTAGAAATTCTTCACCTTATGTATATGCATAGAAAATGTTTCTACCATTAAGAGAACAAATAAAGAAAAAAAGCCTAATAGGAAAAACATAAATTAGAAATAACATACTAAAGAGATGCAAAATTCTTGGATAAGGAAGTTAAATTTTTAAAAACAAGTAAAGGTCTTAAAATTTCAAGAACATTGGATTAAGGTAATTTTTCCTAATTCAAGAACTAGAGTTACTAAATTTAAAACATTTACCCATACATTGGGCTTTTACCTATGGAAACATCATGTAGAGTTTTTCCACTTCATATAAGTTTCTAGCAAGCCCATTGGATAACCTAAGCAAGAAATAAAACATAGACTTGAACTAGGATATAGTAATTGGACCAATAGCCCAAAAATTATGAAAATGTGACCAAGCCCTCCAAGAAAGGTAGAATTTTATCCAAAGCAAAGAAAATAGGTAGGAATAAGCCCATAATGGATAGGAATAAGCCCAAATCCAAGAGGAAAAATAAAATAAAATAAATTAGGTGATGATATAATAATGTAATAATAATAAAGATTAGGTTACATGGCATTAAGACAAAAATTTAGCAAGTGGTGTGATTCTACATTCATCATTTTGGCAAGTGGCATAATAATACAAGGCTTTAGGACAAAAATATCTATATCCTACACTCATAATTTTAGCAAGTGGTATGATAATACATGGTATTAGGAAAAAATATTCCTATCCCACACAAATAATATCAACCAAATAATGGAGATTCAAGGGCTAGAAATTTGCCACATAAAAAGGCAAACCTATCATACTTGTTTAAGACAAAAGAAAATGGAAATGAATCCCTAAATCAAAGGGACCTTGTACCTTATCTTAAGAACATATCATCATAATTTTCAAAAGACAAATCTCCTTTTCCTATGCATATCTTGACTAAGGAAGAGGAAGACAAGAACATAAGTTGTTTGTTTTCCAAAAATTCAACAAAGTGTATCCTAATTGTGATAAGGTAGACCCATGATCATGAAAGGTGAATTATTTGGTGGTCTATATAAGAAAACCCACCCTTACAATATTAGAATTTCGTCCAAGTGAGGGAGAGAAAAAATAGAAGCAAGGTAGAGTGAGGAAAGGAGAGGAAGAAAGGAAGAAAGAGGAAGGAGAAGTCTAGGGGACTAAGTGCTCCAGGTAAGTTAACAATATTTCTTTTTGAAGAAAACCTTTGAAACTCATAATATTTATATGAGATTTTAATCTTAGAACTTTGATGATTGGTCATGGATGTTGCTATATCATGTTACATATTGATCTTGCATGTGATGTATGTTTGAATACTTAGGTTGGTATAGAAAGTTCTGCATGGGTATGGCTATGGGTGACAGACTTTTAAGCTTCGGTTTTTTAATTTCTGGGAACAATATATAAGGAATTAAAATAAATGGTTAACATAAGAATTATAGATATATGTGTCACGGATTTTTAGCCACTGGAATCATTCAATTTAGAGTTCATATGAGGTCGATATGATCCGATTAGTAAACAAAGGTCAGAAAATGGTTAATCATGGAAAAATATGTTAGGATAGCTTCCGTGTTTTAAATTTTGGGAAAATTATATAAGGAATTAAAATAAATTGTTAACAAATGAATTATAGATATATGTGTCACGGATTTGTAGCCACTGGAATCACTTAATTTGAAATTCGTATGAGGGAGATATGGACAAATTAGTAGGCAAAGGTCAGAAACTACCCGAGAAGAAATAACCTGTACTTTGAGGGAGTAATATCACCAATATTTATTACTATTGGGCTAATATGATTAACATAATAGTTTTATATAATTGTCTTAGCTTTCCATAGAGACCAAGATCACCTCAATCGGAGTTAAAATGAGAGAGTTATGCTCTGTTTAGTGAGAAAGGATCACAAAACACGGCCAGGCCGTGTTCTGGTTGCTTCAAGCACGGGCTAGCCATGTTCGGGGCTGTTTTTGAGTACATTTGAAGTATTTTTAAAGCATGGCCGTGTCCTGGAACATGGCCAGACCGTGTTGGAAGCTAGTGAAGCCTATTTTCAATATTTTTCTACCCTAGATGAACCTCTTTAACTATAGGGTAATAGTAGAAATCAAATTGGGGAACAATGCTCTATAAATTTGTAAGAACATGTGTTGAATATGATATAAATAAGAAGAAAATGACTAAGGCCAAGCATAAAGAGAATGTTAGATATGATGAAAACCTGCATTAAGAAAATAAAGAAATAAAATTAAAATTTAAAAAAGAAGACGAATCTTATAAATAACTAGTATATGCCATAGCCATTGTCATTGTATGAACTTCTTACCATCTTAAGTGTGAAATTCTGACATGGAAATATTTTATAAATTGATATTTGAAATAGTTATGTTCATGGCATGATTACCAATGATTTATGGTAATAGTTATATTTTGATGAACATACTTGTTATTGAAAGCATATTTTTGGCTATCATTGTGAAAAGAAAAGAAATGAGCACGGTCACATGGAAATCCGTGTGGTGCACCTGTAGGGGACGCCCTACCAACGGTTATGATCATGTTAATGAGAAAAGAAAGAGAAAGTGGGCCATGTCGGACGGAGCGAGAAAAGCCCGTACCGGAGAGTAGAGGATACTCACCCTGACCGGGGTAGCTTGAAATGAGAATAAGTTGATGGCCATCATATGATATTCTGAAAATAGTTAATCCTGTCATACATATCATTACTGTATGATTCTTATGTGCATAGATGTAATGCATTCATGTGACCAAAGATATTTTCTATAGTTTATACAGCTAAACATGACGTGATGAGCTATATTGATGATGATTTATTGTTGAACTTACTGGGATTTAATTCTCACTATATTTCTATATCATGTTCAGAAAATTAGTTATGCAGATTTTCTATAGCTCTGGCTTTTAGTGCACGTTGGATCGAGTTATTCTATGATGGGCAGATCCTAAATAAAATGTTTGTGGGCGAGTTGGCACAGATCCCGGTGAAGGTGCAACCACTCGCACCTGTATCTCCGAAATTGGTGAACCAAAATAAACAAGATGTAAATATCTCTGTGTTTGATATGTTGCATGTACGTTTTGAGTAATGACGTGTATGTGAACTCAATATTGTATAATAATAAAGAAAAAAAAAGGTTGTTACACTGACAACATAAGTGCCATCCAAATTGCAGCAAATCCGGTTTACCATGAACAAACAAAGCATATAGAGGTCAATTGTCACTCTATTCGGAAAGCTTATGACTGCAAAATTATCACATTACCTCATGTCACGACATCTGTTTAGCTTGCTGATATCTTCACCAAATCATTGACATGTCAGAGCCACAATTTCCTAGTTAGCAAAGTGATGCTTGTTGATTTACCAGTATCTATTTGAGGAGGGACGTCAATAGAATATTTTGGAAATTTGCTGGTCATTTAAATCAGCAAAGTCTATGGGATTGTATAGCTGTAAATTATGTTATTCTTTCATCAAATAGGCTATAACTATGTTATTTTCTCATTAATTAGGATAGCCTAGATATAACCCAGATATATGGCAGTTTAGCTTATTTATAGAACTGAATAATAACATGTATTAAAGAATATATATATGGGAATTCTCCAGCAAGAGAACACATGGTTTTTCCTTCACTCTTCCTAGTTTGACACTCATAGCATAGCATACATACATACATACATACATACATAAATACATAAAAGCATATTCCTAATAAAAAATAAGATCATTTAAAGAAAAACATAATCATTTAATATAAAACATACTATTAAGGTAAAGCATAATGTTTCAAAAGATGAGGGGTATTACATTCTCCTTCTTTTATACACATTTTCAAATGATTAATCTCTACTTCGTATAACTAAATTGTAGAAAATCTTCCACCAGATACCTTATCCTTGGCACAACCTTAGCTGGCAATACTTACATGTCAGATATTTATGACAAATTCTCACACTTGATAAATCTATCTAACGTTGAGCTATTTCAGTAACCTTAAATTGTGGACTATTTCTTTCATTCTATTTTGTCACTACTCTTAATATTATATCCATAGTTTGTTGTTGTTCTTGTATACTGGTTGTTAAAGTAAGCAAATCTTTATTCTTGATATCATATCCACAGTTTGTTGTAGTTCTTGTGCACTTTGCCTAGCGGCATTAACCTTTCTATCTAAACTATTAGTATCATTTTCAAATGGATTCTTCTCTTCACTACTCATCAAAATCAGTTTTGTAATTTGGACAAATACTCTAGCTAATCGCCTAGTATTGGCAAGTCTTTTAGTAGTAGCATGTGTAGTAGGTGATATCTCTATACTACACAAAACAAGTATGTCTCAGAACATATATCGATATCTACAACATCACATATCTAAATATGAAATTTGAAATAGAAAAGAAGACAACACACTATAGAATCCTATAACAGCACATTAAGTATAAATATGATTGTAGTTACATTCCCAAACTCAAGGTCTTACAACAAAATCTTTTGCTCCGTTATACCACGGGAAAATCTAGAGCTTTGATACCAACTTTGTCATGACTTAGATTTTTGAGCTTGCAATTAGCATGGGAATGAGGGTTAACTCACCCTATAAGCCTAAACTAACAAAAATTTAGAGTATAAAACAATAATCTTATTTACTTAAAAATCATTAAACAAATCAAAGCATTTATCAAAACCATTTTTCACTTAAAGCATAAACATAAATAAAATTTGTGGTGAAAATATTCTATTCACAAAATACAAATCATAGATTGAATCCTTTTTCAGATAAACCACAAAATCAAAATCTTCAAATATCATAATACTATAAATAAGAAAAACATAAATAAATATTTAGCTTTAGACAAATCACAACTCAAGAAAATATCATTCATACGATTCAAATCATTCAAGATATAAATGTTAAAACATAAATCAGAACATAATTTCCAAACTCATACAGAATATCTTTCATAAAAAGATATGCTAATGATACATCAGAAATGCAGATCCTGTCTATGATAATGGAGTAACTCTAGATTTTCAAACAAAGCCAGCTAAATAATCAAATAAGTTCGGCCTAATGACAAGTTGGGCTCACTAGAGTCAGCCAATCTTTTATCACTTCCATGCACTTCTAGTCTTAAAATCATCTGGTCTAGGGAAAAATAGAGGAGAGTGAGCCTCATGACTTTGTAAGTAGACAACATAAATATGATGGAGTAGGACAAGTAGTGTACACTACTATTTTCTATATATGGTCATAAATTATTGTTGACCATATATAGTTTTTCAAGAGACATCATCTTGGTATGTTGAAATACTAAGAATTTCTTTCTTATTGGGTAATCTAGATCTCAATAGTATGTATATGCAAATTTATATTTTATGTTATACAAACATTTAATGTAAAGGTCATTGTACAAAACATAATTCATAAGATACATACTTTCTTATGCTATTTTGTTTAAACTAAACTAAAATATATCAAAGATTAAACATAAACTATATCACTTATATCTAATTACTAACTTTACATTTTCAAAGTCCTCAATAAACATAAAACATGATTAATTATATTTAGGGTTCTAATACTCGGAGGTATTTTACCTTTTTCATATATTCTTCTCAGACGTTCAAAATTGTATCTTCATCAAACATAATAAAGAAATCTTCACTCATGACATAGAATTCCATATGAAGCATTTTGACAGAATAAGATCATACCAACATGGCATACATAAAATTTATCACAAATTTATTTTCTTATAAGAAACTTTATTCGTTCTACACCTCTATCATACTATTATATATACATGCCGTAATCTAAACTTTATTTTAATTTTTAACATAAAAACAACATCCTTCTATGTTATATGACAACATAACCTTGAATCAGAATATACTTAAATATACTTACTTTTTTTATTGTCACTCTTACAAAGACCAGCCCCATTATGTCTTTTATCTTTAAGTTTGGTTGGGAGGACTCTATATTAGAACTATAAATAATATCCCAAACACACAGCAAGGGAGGACAAACTTTAACCAGGTATTTAGATAAATAGTGATGATAAGCGGTATTGTGCTACTCTTTTTAGGATATGACAGATATAGAGTTTGTCCTAGTTAGAGTTTGTCCTCCCTTGCTGTGTACTTGGGATATTATTTATGGTAAGAGGGATTCAACCACTTTTTTGAGAATAAGACATAATAGATCTCATGTATTGGCTGGCACACGAGGGTAGTAGTACCTTTATTAACACGGGTTCAAGGTGCACCAAGGTTAGCATATTTTGTTGCTAACAAATAATGCTTCTAACAAGATTCCTCACTAGAATCAAATTACACTAATACTTTCCTAAATCATCAATGATCATAATCCATTTAGTCTATTTGATCTTCTTCATTAGAATCTCATTCAAATTTAGAGCAACTTTATGATAAATTTTTAGATAACAATATTTTTAGCCACTCTAAATGCCACATGTAAACACATTATCCAAATGAGATCAAAATCATTTATTTCATTTGGTAATTCTCATAAATCACTTAAATACGTAATCTATGTAAATCATACCATTGAATTATCCCTTTGCTTTGAAAAATCATTCAAATTATATAGCCATTAGTCCTTAGAATATCATACTTAATTGTAACACTTTATGATAATCATTCATATCAATATTTATAAATCAGGCTATGCATAAAAATGCCTTTCATGTAATGAATGCATTTAACTAGAACATAACTTTGACTTATTCTTAACCTTTCAAATAACTCACACTTTGATACATATCAATAAATTCTTATGTTCGCAACTAGCAAGCTATTCATTATGAACATTGTCCAAATTTGTAAGATTGTACCATTAGTTTCAAGATACACTTGAATCTTCAAAATAAAAGTAGTTTCATAAGCTATACAAATCGAACAAAACCAAAATTGTTACTCACTGCAATTCCAAGATAATTTTAGGCATAGGAAGCTCACCACTAGCTAAATTACATGTTCAATAAGGATGAGATCATGGCTAAGGTTGACAAATAGAAATGAAATGCGGACCCGCTTCAAGTCTCAGTTGGACCTATCACAAGAGCTCGGGTTAAAATATTCAAAGAAGCACTTAATAGTATAATCCTAAAGGCATAGAAGGAGATACCTGCATTACTACAAAAGAAGAGCCAAAATTGGTCCATGACATTAAAACCCATTTAAATATGGGCCAAGACCAGTCAATTTAAATATGGACCTAAAATACAAGAAGATTCAAGCCTGAAGATTAAATATAGGCCCAAAACCAAGGAGTTACTTTATGGCCATTTAGGCTACATTTTTTTCTGATTTATTTACTTTATTTGACTAGGAAAGTTTAGTATTTGATGGTTTCCTTGTTTGACTAGAAGAGTTTTTCCTAGCTTTCCTTGTCTAACTAGAAGAGGTTTTCCTAGTTCTGTAGGAGTTTCTTATTTTTAAGTTTCCTTACTCTATAGGAGTTTTCTATTACTTTTCCTTGTTAGAATAGGTTATTGGCCTATAAATAGGCATGTATGCTCATTAACAAGTCAGATTATCATTTATATTATTGAGAGTGTTTTCTCTTTTGTTCTTTAAAGAACTTTTCTGAACTTATCAAGATTTATCTTGTGGCGTTCAAGCAAGACTTATCACTCACAATCTTCTTCCTTTTTCTTGAGTGTGGCGTCTGGAATATTTCTTATACCTTTGGTTCTTATCTCTTTATAGATAACGGGTCAAGGTTATTTTATTTTTAATTTATTTTGTTATAAATCTGATTAGAACACGATCCTTCCTATTGGATCCCATATTGATTTCGGGTCTCACTACTTTTGGTGAGGTTCATATCAGAGGTTCACATTATTTGGTATCAAAGCTTAAGTTCTAAATCAGGTTTGATCTATCCTTTTTTTTTTCTTGTTATTATTTCATCTCGCTATCTTGTGTTCTTCATTCTTCTTATCTTCTTTTGATTTTTTGTGTTCTTGGTTCACAACATTACTGAAAAAAAAATCCGAAAGAAAAGAAAAAAAAGAAAAAAAAATCGGAATAAAAAAAGGGAAAAAAAGCTGTGCAGAATTCTGAAAAAAAAAGGAAATTCGAAAAAAAGAGAGGTTAGAATCCAGTATTGTTGAAATTCATATCTTCACCTAGTTTGTGCAATCAACAAAAAGAAAAGAGAACCAATAATTTTGTTTGCATCAATTGTTTTTTCTTCCTTTGATCTTTAATTCGTTTGCTTATCTTACTTTAATTTTTGTTTCTATTTCGATTGTTTTATTTCCTCTAGTCATTGATTTCTTTCTATTCTAGTTGCTTCTTGTTCTGATTTCCTTATCCTATTACTTGTCTTTATTTTTTCTAAAGTTCTATTGCTTTGTTCCCTTTTCTTCTTACAATTCTGTTTGTTTTTCTTCCTTTGCTTCTTAAAATTATATTTTTTTTCCTTTCCTCTTTGTACTCTATTAGTTGAGTTTGGATTGTTGTAAGAAATTTTTTGTGTGAGTTTGTTGAGTTCAATAAATAATTGAAAGAGGGGACTAAAAGAGGAAAAAGGCAAGAGAGTGTGAGCTTATAAGAGGGTAAAAGCCAAAATTTGGGTAAACACGAGTGTGAGTGCCATTAATCTTGAGAGAAACACATGAGTTAGTGTTGTGAGAATTTGTTTTACTCTAATATTGTTTTGCAGGAAAATCATGTAACACAACAAGAACAAAAATACTTTCAAAGGTGTGTCAGGAATTGTGGATTCAAAGTTGATGATGGAAACTTTAGTGAGTGAGATGAGGCGAGTTTTGAAAGAGGAGATAGAACAAGTTCATGAACATTTAGATCGGGTATAGAATTCACAAAATACTCCTAATATGCATAGGAGAGGGATAGTTCAACCGAGGAAAGTGAGTTTTGAAGGTAGAGAGTATTATAGAGATGATTTTGATGAAACTGACAAGGATTTGAGTAGAAAATATGGTGGGAGGTTTAGAGAAATTAGGAATTGGAAAAATAATAACTTAGGTAATTTTAAGAAGAAGGTTCCGTTGTTTCAAGGCAAAAATGACCCCAAAGCTTATGTAAATTAGGAGAGAAGGATGGAGTTGTTGTTTGATTGTCACAACTATTCTGAATTGAAAAAGGTAAAATTGGCTGCCATTGAATTTACTGACTATGCTATTATTTGGTGGGATCAATTGATTTTAAGCAGGAGACAAAATGGAGAAAGACCCATTGAGACGTGGGAGGAGATGAAAGCAGTTATGAGAAAGCGATTCATTCTAAGTTACTACCATAGAGACTTAATTAAGAAGTTGCAATGCTCCACTCAAAGGTCCAAAAGTGTTAAAGACTACTATGTTGATCAAGTGGGGTTACAAAAGAAAGAGAGTGAAGAAAAGAAAATGAATGAAAGAATTAAGAGAGAAAAAGAGAGAGAAGTTGAGAAAATTATGAGAGAAAAAGAAATAGAGGACAGAAAAAGTATGATAGAAAAAGAGAGAGGTCGAGAAAATTAAGAGAGAAAAAGAGAGAGAGGTTGAGAAAATTATGAAAGAAAAAGAGATAGAGGCCGAGAAAGTTAAGAGAGAAAATGAAAGAGAGGCTGAGAAAATTGATGGAGAAATTACAAGAACTAATTGGGTCATCGAAAGAAAAATCGAGAGAAAACAAATGAATTTTTATGCAAGAGAAAGTGTGACAAAAAATGTTTTGTTTTCAATTTTGCCAATGATTGTATTAATGAGCTTAACTCTTACTTACCCAATATTGAAGT